>CM061550.1:160399375-160889375 GCA_030864225.1 Capsicum baccatum var. pendulum | reverse complement strand
TGACTAAATATCATCATATGAGAGTATAAAACAGTTGGACACTTGATCAAAGGAATATAAGGAGAGTAACAGTAGTAACAACCAATTACTCAGAACAAACATCTGTATTGATTAGTACTTGTTCTCAAACATTACTTGTCCCATGAACACTCGCAAGTCACAACCATCCCCCTTCCTTATGCTCATTAGACATGTCTAATCTCATGTAATGATATCTAGTTATATTGAATTGCTTGGATGATTCATATTTATTTTAATTTATTTTATTTCTCCTATTTTTAGTCTCATCTCAATGATATACGACTACAGCATGCCTTATATAATACTTGATCAAGTTCAAAAGTGATTGGTGTCAGAATTGATGTATCTAAATTATTTTACAACTAGTTAATTTATCCACGCTTCGCGCAGATTAATTAGAATTTCTAGTGAAGAAAATTCCTTAAGAAATTATTTTAGTTTTCAATCATTTTAAATTCCAACCAATTATATACATGTATTTCTATGTGAATTTTCATCACTTATGTATTTTCAGTCTTCTAAAAATTTAATTTATATATAATATATTCTAAGTGAAACAATAATTTCATTTTTTTCTTAAAAGAAGGTAGAGAAAAAAAAGATTCCATAAAATTGAATTTATTTTCATGCCTAGTTTTAATAAGTTTTAAACTTATTTATCATTTTTATATATAACACAAGTCTAATTATATGAAACTCATTTTTTTAATCTTATTTTATCCTTTTTATTTCTCTTTAAACTATAAAATGTGAAAAATTAAAAACTACAATTTAGTGAATCAGTAAACAAATTTCTTATGAATTAAAATGTCATTTGAAAATAATAAACTAATGTTACATTTTCATATTTTATCAAAAGATTTACTAAAGTTGATGTACATAATTGCGGAAGGATACATAGATACTTTCTTAAGTAGCACACATATACGTTTGCCTCCTTCCTTTGCTTTTACTTTAAAAAATAAACACTCTGATCTAGACACGCCCATTAAAAAAGTAGACCTCACCAACGAAAAAACCCAGAAAATGGTTAACTAAATTAATATAAACTCTTGAGAATGTTATATTGTGAATTGAAGAGGAAATAAGAACTATCACGCATATAAATAATTTCTCTCAAAAGAATTTTAAACAGTAATAGTTAGATTCTAGTCATCTCAATATTCTACTTCATTTGTATGTCGAGACTTAAAAGAGCAAAAAAGAAAAGAAAGTAAGTGTTGCATGAAACAAAAAAAAAAGAACTACTTAATTGGTAACTAAAAGTGCGAAGAGCAGTTGAAGATGAAATTTAATAAATCAAAAATACCAAAACTATTGTAATTTGAACTATATCTTGGCCACTGAGACCTTTTGTTGTTGCCATATGATATGAGTGAGATGAGGACAAGAAAAAATGTCATGATAGTAATTTTCTTTTTATCTACAATAAAAATTTTAATGAGATTAAGACAGAGAGATAGAAGATTGCCAAAAATTAATTAATGGACTCATAACATAAAAAAAAAAGTTACTCTAATAAAGTAATACATAACTTGTTGTTCTTCCTTTAATAGTTTCATCGTCTTTTAACAGTTGTTGTCTATGTCGATGCTTCACTGATGGTTATTTCAGTTCTAAACGATTATAATGTATGGATCTTTGGTTATGAATAAAAGAAAACAGACAAAACATTCACCATGGAGGGTATAAAAGAAAACAAAAGGTAAATTTTTCTTTTTGTAATTGACATTTGTTAACTTTTTCCATATTTGGTTGTTGTTGACAAAGCTCTAATCAAATTAATTCAATAACTAATACATCAACCAGAAAAATTTATAATGTGACAGCAATATAAGATGCTAAAGCAACAAACTAATACCCTCTTCTACACTTTACCCCCATAAAGGGAAAATAAACACAAACCAAAGAAATAACTTTGGATATAAATAATTTTACCATCTATGGTACTGATACAAAACAAATCTTAGGAAGTCTAAAAAGTATAAAACCAAACAAACATTCCAAAAAAATTACACATTGGCATTTTAGATCATCTCAAACTGATTCTACACAACTTTCATAATTTGGACGATATAAAATCAATAAAAGTTAAATACATTTCAATCTTTCATATGATTCTCTCAATTAAACAAATATTTTTCCATCATCACTTCAACCTTCTTTCACTAATACTACAACACCATATACAATAGAATGGATACAAATAAAATAGATAAACATGCACACGACTTAATATAATGACAAAAACAAAGCTCGTAAAGGATTATAGAAACAACTGTCATTGTTTCATACTATTTAACGAAATAATTGTTATTAGATTTTTTACTGCAAAATTAAATAATTAGAGGTTATTAATATAAAAGGTTTTAGAGCTATTAATTTTATCAATATTAATTAAGAATGTAATTTATTATGAATATAAAGAGATGTGAGTTATGAAAATAATTTTAAAAATAAAATAATTAAAAAAAGAAAAGAAAAAGTTCAAAAAAAAAAAGAAAGATAAATAGAATCCTTAGCCAAAGAGGGGTGCCACATAGTATATATATATTGATGTTTGTATGGTGTTAACTTTCATACTTTAATTTTATTTCATTTAATTTCTCTTTTTTTAGTCATTATTTTAACTTGTTCATAGATTCAGTAAGTTGATCATAGACTAGTGAATTAGGCAATAATCAACATTTTGAAAAATTGATAACCTAAGTATACATAGAAGAATCAAAAACGGCATCAGTATATAATAAATAATTTGCATAGTCTAGTATTTCTTTAATATTTTCTTTCTTCAATAAAAAGGAAAGTTTTCATTTATAAAATAGAGCCGCCACAAAAGCTTCCACAATGAACTACACTAAACTAAACTACAGTTCACTAGGGGGAGTTGGGGAGGTGATGAGGTCGTTAGGGTTCAGATGGAGCTCCATGTCAAGACGCCACTGATCAACGGCAAGACCCTGTAACAAAAAATCCAAATCGCTCCTCAGTCTAAGAAAATCCTGATTGCGAGTGGTTGTCATCCTTCTTATAGGTTGGAGATTATTCCGTTTTCTTATTATTTCTATATTCTCTAGTTTCTTGCTTAGTGATGTAGATATAGTGGGTGTAAAATCAACCAGTAGCCTCTTTAAATAGACCAGAGGAGAAATAAATTGACCAATAGATTCTATACACAAGTTGAAGGAAGGTAAAGGATTGTGCGAGAATGGATAATGAAAAGTCACGGCAGTAGCGGCAGTGGAGTCTTTTCAAAATGGCACCTTTTTTGAAGCATCATTATTACTTTGAATTATTTAGTGCATGAAGAAAAGGGTTTCATTAATATACAACTTGAAAGATTTATTCTTTACTACGTATTTAATCTTTACTTTGTAGACTACACTTTGATTTATTATATATTATGAGGCTAGTTGATGACTAATGTGTATAACTGATTTTGTACATAATATATAATAATATATTGAGATCGGTCTTTTCAAAATGATACATTTTCCAAAGAGTCATTATTACTTTGAATTATTTGGTGTATGAAGAAAAGGATTTCTTTAATAGAAAACTTGAAAGGCTTATTATATACTACATTTTGAATATTTACTCTGTATACAAAACATAGATTTATTATATATTATGAGACTAGTTGATGACTAAAGGGTATAATTTATTTAGTACATAATATATAATAAATGAATTAGGATCGATAATATACAACAAAAAAATTTGATTTTGACTGAACTTCACTACCTTGGAAAACAGTTACTAACAAGTGATATTACAACCTGTCTAATACATTTGACAAAACAGAAAAAAGATACAATGCCAATCCCATCTTTCTACGTTAAGACTATATGTTGTTCTCTTATGTCCCGGTATTTTTAACTTAGAGAACTTGTCCTTTCTTGGTCCATGAAGACTCCAACACGCCTTTAACGCATTTCACCTTCCTTCTCCCTAGTTTGGGATCAAAATCGGGTGAAAGATGATGTTGGGTCTATTTATGCATTCTAGCATTGCTATTCTAGCTTATTTAGCATTGTTTTGAGGATGATTCAAGTTCTATATGTGTTGATAATGATATAAATAAGCATATAAGTTTCCAATTATGTGTTTACAATATTTAATGGTGTTTTCACGTGAGTTTTGATTCAAATTGTTCATTTAGAGTTCAACTAAGAAAACTAGTGTTACTAACTTGAGTTAGGTGATTGTCTAGTACATAATGTTGGGTTCTAAAGTGTTTAATAATTTACTAAGGTTGTTATTATGTATTTATATATTAAAAAACTTGGTTATAATGTTCAAGGGTCAATTGGATCAAGACAAAAGTCAAAACAATAAGCTTAAGCTCCGTGTGAATTTAGCCTATGCTTAGATCGTGTTTCTAGTTCACCGTCTTGAATGTTGTGTTGTTTTGAGCTCTAAATTGTTGTGTTTAATGCAATAAGATGTTTGGTTAATGGATTATTATTGATATATGAATGATATGCAAGTTTCAAATTAAGTGAAAACCACTCAAAAAGGATCAGAATGGCTTAATGAAAGCATAATACACAGCTTAGACTCAATTTGGACACCTGGAATGTCCAGGGAAATTGTGGGTGCGTAATAAGCTCTATGGGTGTGTGGTACATACTAGAATAATCATAAGGAACCCAAAACAATGTACCTCTGCAATGAGGCCGCGTTTCGACCCCTACTTAAGTCAAATGGTCCTCCCTATACGACCCTATTTCAAATACTATCAAAAGTGTAGATTTGAATCCTACACGGCTTGGGACTTATTCTTTACTATAAATACATCTTTGTACTCATTATTATTCACTTTTTGACGTCTTGGAGGATTAAGGAGGCTACCACAACTTTTTTTTTAGGGTTTATATCTCTTTAATTTTAGTTTCTTTTATGGTTTGTACCATCAATCCAAGGGATTGGATAATGAATATTTTTATTAAAGGCTAAACTCCCTTTCCGAGGTTAAGGCCAAGATCATGACTACTTTTATTTTGAATTAAGTTTGTTGATTTGCTTATCATTATTGGTTGTTTTTTTATTCTTGTTTTAACTATTTTAAGGAGTAGATACACTTAAAATACATCAATTGTCAATCTTTTGATCTCGGCAGAGGGAATAGGGTGATAGAACATGGGAATAAGCAAGGTAAGATTCATAGTCTTTTATAAAATAAGGATGTTGAATTAGCATCTAGTATAGGGATGTACCTCGAAGCCTTACATGATTCTAATGTAGGATGATAGCTTAATAAACTTAATTGGATCATTATATCCCCATTCAATAATGTAGGTGTGAGGTTCAAATTAGGTAAAAATACTAGAGGTTGGGAAACCATGATCATGCAATTAACCCTACGAATCAATAACCAAGTTAAGTAACTTAACGAATGAAGTTCAATAACATAGTATGATTGTTCATAAGCCTTAACCCTGGGCTTCTATCCATTGATTGTCCGAAGTTATTACTTTTCTGCATTAGTTTAGTTTACTTTTTAGTTTACAATTCTAAAACTTTATTGTTTGCTATTTCTCAAATTTTAAACTAGAATTGGGTAATTGTCAACACAAGTTCCTGTGGGAACGATACTTGGCTTCTTGAAGGCCACTTTACTACTTGGTAAACCACATACACTTGTGTGTACACTTGAGCGCTGTCAAGTTTTTGGCGCCGTTGCCGGGGACTTGAATTGGCAACTATCTTATTTTTAGTTTTTTTCTATATTGAGTTATAAATAGTTTTTGTTTTTTTAATTTCTTTATATTTTATTTTATTTCTATTTTTCTCACACACTTCTTGAGATGACAGTCTTGGATAGATAATTTTCGTGGGATGATGATTCTTGTCATTATTGTAGAGGACCCCACCATGAGGATTATTGTCAAGATTTTGATCTAAACGTTTGGACGGGACCTGCTTGTTTCCAAAAGTTGGTGTGTGGTTTATTACAGTCTATATCACTCTGCAAAAATGTGTGCTTTTAATCCTGATTCAGTCATGGTTGTGGGCAATGATCAATAGACAACTAAGGAGGTAGATGCGGAGTTGACTTTCCATCCGGTTCCAAATAAAGTTGTTAATAATTTGAGGAAGTCTGAGTACCTAGAAACTAAAGATTTTGAATAGGTTAAGGGGATACAACCACCACCACAAAAATCGCAGCCACTTGGTTGTCATCTTTTTTTAGACTGAAATTGAGAAGGTGAATATAAGTGAGGGTGTTGAAAATAGTGTAAATTATGAAGTGGTATGGGTTGGTCCTCACTCAAAGCACTTTTCTACATTATGTTTAGATGATGTCTTGTCTGTGGAATCATCTAAAGTAGTGGAAGAATGTGAAGATGGGGAATAAGAATCCTATATTCTTGATTTTACACTGGATAAGCAACATAAGAACACACCTCACTTTAAGGTCGATTGGTTTACCATGCATATTCTATTACTCGGTTCCTTAATTTATGTACCACCTTCCTATGATCGAGGCAAGAAAATGGACGCAAAGTTGGGGGTAAAATTCATATCCTCAAGGTGGAGGAAAAATTGATGTGGGTCATTCCGTGACACTAAATTAGGTGCCTCTTGGGAGGCAACCCAAGCAAAGGTATGTTTTATTCTTAGTATTTTTATCTTTTAATTTATGTAGTTTTTATTTTTGATTGAGTCTCAAGTAGATGGAAAGTCTAAGTACCGGAAATGTAATCTAAGGAGCATGGAAAAGACTGAGTGTGGGGTCCCCGGGCCTTTTTGATGCAAAATAATGCTACTAGCTAGGCCTAGAGGCTTCAGGGAGTATTTCTATCTCTTACTCTTAAATTCACTTCAGGGACAAAGTAGATTTTTAAGTATGGGGTGGGGAAAATTCCTAATTTTTGGCTCAATTTAAAAATTTTTAGGATAAGAATAAGTGAGATATTTGAGTTGGTGCTATTTTTGATTGCATGATTCAAGTAGGTTTGTTTGTAAAAGCATGTTGATTAAGTGAATTTCTGCTTTTGAGACTCTTAGGCTCATGTTTATGACTCCTGTACTTGTTGGCTTAGTTTTGAATTTATGTTATTGTTTGGTTGGGAGTGTATGATGATCCTATATGAGTTGAGCATGTGTCATGTGTCATGTGGATTTTTGGTATATTCCATGTTGCATATGATATCAAGAACTTGCCCGGTGTGTGTGTGAAGTGAAATGAAGAATGTGGGTTTAAGAGATGATTTAGGCATTTCTTTGATAACCTAGTTTTATACCTTCTTTTTGTCCTACCCTTATGCATTATCCTAGTTAACACCAATTGAGCCTTTAGCATTTTCTTTGGAAACCTCATAAGTAACCTAATATCTTCTTTAATAGACCATAATTTGATCCAAAAAAGCTCCTAAGTACTTTAATGAAAAAGTGATTTAGTAAGGAGTTTAAGAAATTGAAGAAGAAAAAAGTAAAATTGATGCCCCAAGGTAATAGTTATTGGTGTTTATATTTGATGTGTGGTGGATTGGTGTGATAAATTTATGCTATAAATATTTCCATGGTTATGAAAAAAGAGAAAAATTAATTCATGTGGTAGTAAACTATACGTCCACCAAGTGTTTGTGAAAATGCTTAAAAGAGATAAGGTAGAACAAAAAAGATTGGTGGATGAAAAAGTGTAATTTGGTTGCTGGAGAATAGTTTTAAATGTATAATGTAGTGTATTAAAGCTCTTAGAGAGGTGAGTCACTAGCCTTAGCCAAAATAATTCCTAGCCAAACCTTATCCTACATTACAACCCAAAAAAGACCTATTTGATCCTAAATTTAACATTCTAATATTAGTGGAGTATTACACTAAGGCCAAACTTATGGTTCATTAGGTGTAAATTATGAATTCTCTGTGAGACTGAGCGTAATTTGATTTATATACCCATTGTTATAAATTGCTTTATTGTGAGTGATTATGGGTAACTCTCTTGTTGTTAGGGAACATGATTGATGAATATGGGTGATTTGTATGATATCCTTGATTGAAAAATAAGCATGAGTTTTCCAACTAAGTAAGTCAATTCTTGAGGCTAGGTTGTTTTGGAGTTGTGTTCTTTAGCTTTCAATTGTGTTGTAACATGCTTAATGTAGTAACTTGCATTCTGTATAACTGTTGTAGTACTAGCTTGAGTGTCTTGAATTTAGTAGAAGTATGGAGTCTCCTCAGCTCATGATGCTTAGATTTAAGAGTTGTTCGAGGACGAATAAGGCTTTTAAGTGTGAGGTGGTGATGTTAGGTGTATTTATGCATTCTAGCATTGCTATTCTAGCTTATTTAGCCTTATTTTGAGGATGATTCATGTTAAATATATGTTGACAATGATATAAATAAGCATCTAAGTGTCCAATTATGTGTTTAAAATGTTTAATGGTGTTTTCACATGAATTTTGATTCAAATTGTTCATTTAGAGTTCAACCGAGATAACTAGTGTGACTAGCTTGAGCTAGCTATTTGTCTAGTCTATCATGTTGGTTTATAATGTGTATAATGAGTTAATCAGGTTGTTATTATGTATTTATATGTTAAAAAACTTGGTTATAATGTTCAATGGTTAATTGGATCAAGACAAGAGTCAAAACAATAAGCTTAAGCTCCGTGTGAATTTAGCCTATGCTTAGCTCGTGTTTCTAGTTCACCGTCTTAAATTTTGTGCTATTTTGAGCTCTAAATTGTTGTGTTTAATGTTATAATATTCTTTTTTAATGTATTATGATGATATATGAAGGATATACAAGCTTCGAATCAAGTGAAAACAACTCAAAAAGGCTCGAAATGGCTTAACAAAAGCACAATACACAACTTGGACTCAATTTGGACACCCAGAATGTCCAGGGCGTGTGTGGGCACCTGGGAATATCTCTGGGAGTATTATACATACCAAAATACTCAAAGGCACCCAAAATAGTGTACCCTTGTGATGAGGCCACGTCGCAACCAATACTTAAATCAAATGGTCCTAGCTACGCGATCCTATTTCAAATATAGGCAAAAGTGCAAATTTGAATCCTACACATCTTGGGACTTGTTCTTTACTATAGATACATCTTTGTACTCATTATTATTCACTTTTGGATATCTTAGAGGATTAAGAAGGCTACCACAACTTCTTTTTAGGGTTTATATCTCTTTAATTTTAGTTTCTTTCATGGTTTGTACCATCAATCCAAGGGATTGGGCTAAAATTCCCTTTCTGATGTTAAGGCCAAGATTATGACTACTTTCATTTTGAATTAAGTTTGTTGATTTGATTATCATTATTGATTGTTTGTTTATTCTTGTTTTAACTAATTTAAGGAGTAGATACCCTTAGAATACATCAATTGTCAACCTTTTGATCTCGGGAGAGGAAATAGGACGATAAAACATGGGAATAAGCAAGGTAAGGTTTGTAGTCTTTTATAAAATAAGGATTTTGAATTAGCATCTAGGGCAGGGATGTACCTAGAAGCCTTACTTGATTCTAACATCGGATGATAGATTAATATACTTAATAGGATCATTACATCCCCATTCAACGATGTAGGTGTGTGATCCAAATTAGGTAAAAGGATTAAAGGTTGGGAAACCATGAGAAATTAACCCTATTAATCAACAACGAAGATAAGCAACTTAACGAATGAAGTTCAATAACGTAGTATGATTGTTCATAAACCTTAACCCTGGGCTTCTATCCATTGATTGTTCGAAGTCATTACTTTTCTGCATTAGTTTAGTTTACTTTTTAGTTTACAATCTAAAACTTTATTGTTTACTTTTTCTCAATTTTTGAACTAAAATTGGGTAGTTGTCAACACAAGTCCCTATGGGAATGATAAATGGCTTCTTGAAGGTCACTTTACTACTTGGTAGACCACGTACACTTGCGTATGCTCTTGGGCGCTGTCAGAAGAACCTGCATTGCTAGATACTCTCGCGCCACACTCCATTTAGACTCCATAGGTACTGCACAAATAGGTTTTTAGTATGCAAGGGGGTATGATTCTTTTGAATATATAGGTGAAGAGTAGTCATAAATGCTCTTATCGTAATCATTCCAACATTTCAAACGCAAGGTTGTTATTGCATGAGTGTAAGTCAAGTTCACCAAGTCATACTTCCTGTAAGAACATGACCTTTTTGATAGATTAACTTTGGTAGAAGGACCACAAACAAGCAAGGTGAATTTTTTAATTCTTCCGTTTATGTTTTTCCATACAATGTGTCGCCCCCAATCATGTTTTTCCTCAAGACCTTTCAGCTTTAGGAATGAATATAGTTCTTGAACTGTTTACCTCCACATACCTCTTCCTAAATATTTTGCCAAACCTATGCTCAATTGAATTGAAGATAGTGACCACTGGATACTCTCTTTCATTGAGCAACATTATGTTTAGCGACTCAACGATGTTTGTGATCATAATGTTAAATCTATTTCCTAAAAAGTAAGTACCACTATACTTTTCAAATACGATGTCATACTCGAAGTAGGATGTTGTGTCAGAGTATTTTTCCTTAAGGAATTTTAAGTAGTCATTAAACTCATCCAACGTGTATGTGTAATACCCCATATTTTTCCTGGTCTATAAATAGCTTACAATATATTCATTAAATTCGTAAATACTCTTATGCGTCATATGCAGTGATCGTATCCAAGACAGTGTGTTTGAGTTGACATTTTGTCCCAGGTACGACTTGACCCCTAAGAATCATCATGAGGGTTATGAGTTGTATGAAACCCAGTCATAAGGACATTAGTGTAGACTCTTTGAGGTTCTGTCCAGGATACGAGTCATGGATACTAGTCGTATAGACACATTATGAGTCATAAGATATGATTCATACCCTGACCAATAGACCATCCAAGAATTAAGAGTCATGTTTTGATAGCTTTATAAGTTACTTGGACATATATTAAGTCCACAAATAGCTCCTAGCTCATGAACAAGTTAAAACCTCCTTTAGCGATTGAATTCTAGAGATATACATAACTATAGTCATCTTTAAATGATCATAAATTTTTGTTTTACCAAGAATTTTTTATTTCAAGACCCATCAATTGATAGGTAATTGAATTATATTTTCAACGATATCAATTTTGCCTTAATCCGACATCGGGGTGAAAAGTTATGGCCAAAATATTGAAGCACTGTCAAGGTGTGTCACACACTATCCAGCATATGGTTTCCAAGTCTAACTCGTACCCATACCATACGAGTCATATGGTATACCCATAAGGACTAAGAATTGTCTATAAAGTTTAGTTTAAGGGCTTTTTAGTCTTTTATCCTCTTATAACTCCCAAGCCACTATATTTAACCCTCAAGGGGCATTACTTTGCCTCTATTTCCACCGATCAAACAACATAAAATTCTTATTCAACTCTCAAGAACAAGATTTGGGTTTTTTTCTCAAGATCATATCTGAAGTTTCAAGATTTAAATTCAAGAACCTTTAAGAAATCATCATGAATAGTATTTCCCCCTCAAGTTAAGAAACATAAGGTATGGGTGTTCATCAACGGGTCCCTTTCACCCATTGAGCCCAAAAATCCTAATTTAAATTAAAAGTATGGTTTTATTCCTATTTTATGAAATCAACCTCATGAATTAATCCACGAACTTCCTAGTAACTCAAGTACAAGTCATGTTTACAAGTGTTTCCAAGTGAATTAAGTTATTTCATGTTTTATATTCAAATTCCCATGTCATGTCCAATCGACTTTATGTACAATCTAGAATTATGAATTAAACTATGTTAAGATATTGTTTTGCATGTTTTAACTATCCCCATGTTCAAGTTCAAGATTCTCACATGTTTGATAAAATGTCTATGTTTTGGTTCTTTGAACCATGATTACATACGTTAGTATTTCAAGTTCGATATTGTATTTTCTTTACAATCATTCAGAGCTGGCGGGTTATGAACACCCTATACCTATGTGTTTTACATGATTTCCATTTTTCAAGTAACAAGTCAGCCATACCATGGCTTTAATATCATACTCAAAACACCATGATAATGTTGAGCATTTTCAATTTATATGTTATAATTTCCTCAAAATCTGTATGCACTATTATTTTCAAAATACCATGACCTGAGCTTATCATTTATCAGTTATCAGTGCATGCACCAGTTAGTATTTTAGTGTCTTTCAGTTGGGAGTAGGATTTAGCACCAAGTGGGAAGTACGGGTTCAGTACATCCTACCTCCCCAGAAACTACGTGCCACCATAGGTTTATGTTTAGGGGCCTCACCAGAGAGTGTTTTCCCTTGCCCAATATGGGTTCAGTTTAGTGATCATGCCAGTTTAGGTTCTACTCCAATAACAAGGATGGAACAACCCTTCTCAACATGGGTCAGACGTTGGACTCCATAATAGCTCATATGATTCATGTCGATTACATGATAGCTCCTACAGTTTCAGTCAGTATTCAGTATATCTCAGCTCAGGTTTACTTGACCAAAGCATACAAATTTTTAGTTATACAGAATTTAGTCTTTCAGATGACAAATTATATTAGAAACATGTTTATGCTTGGTCTTGCATTCTCAGTTTTACGTGTCCATGTTATTTTTCACATACAATACCCATGCATGATCCTCAGTTCAATTTTACAGTCTATTCAGTTTTATATGATATTTACATACAGTATTCACGATTCACTATTTTCTAATTTTAGTTCTACTTATTCTACAAAAGTGAAGATTTTAATAAACTAAGGGTAGTAATTCACTAGCTTATCTGATTATGTTTTTTACTCATGTTTTAAGATACTTCAGATTTTAGTTTATTTTAGTCTTTGGGTGAGTCTACTTGCACTTAGCATGCATATTTTAAGATTATATATCTATTCAATTTTACTCATTGCATTCACACCCGCTTACTCAGTACATTCCAGAAGTACTTGCTATATATACGTCTACGTGCTACATTATCTCATAATGTAGGTACCAGTTGTAGCCCACATTACATAATCAGATAGTTTGCAGCTTCCAACTGGTAGGTGATGAGTTCTCTTATTTTGGGGGCTCTAGTCAGTACTAGTTCATGTACTTTTCTTTAATTATTCATATCTATTGATTGTGGTAGTTGGAGGCCTGTCCCAACTATTTACAGTTAGTGTAGTAAGGGCTTAACAGATATTCAGTCAGAGTCATAGAATGTAATTCAAGTTCTTTTTTCAGATTTATCATGTTGTAAACCTTTTAACTATCACCTATATTCGGATTTTCTTATGATTATTCTTCCGTTCAGCAAATTTTGCTTATATAATTAATTTAATTTAGATGCTAAAGTATCATGATAGTTCATGGGTTAGCATGGGATCATTTATGGTTCTAAGCACCATGTTACACCAAGGGGGTAGCCTCGGGTCATGACAGTATGCCTTGGCAGCATGGTAGTACACATGGATATAATCTCCACAATTGTAATTATTTTGAAGTTTTTCACCAAGATGCCTCATACAAACTCCATGATGCACAAGCAGATAATGCTTTGTGAGGTCGTTGTCTATACTTACACATCTGTTAGATTAGTTCATCGACGATAATGGACTTAAGCTTCTCAAAGAAGAAGCCCCACGATGCATCATTCTTGTTCTCCCCCACACAATACACTAAGGGATAGATATGCTTCTACATATCTTGTATGACAATAGACAGCAGCACACCCATATATTTGCTAAACAAATATGTGTCATCAATGACTATGACCTTTCTCATGTGTGCATATCCATGGATGAAAGCTCCAAAATCCATAAATTAGTACATAAACTTACCCGACTCCTCCTCAATCATGAGGAAATTTATAAACCCGGATTGAGGCCATTAAAAACTTATGAAAAAACTCACACGATGTCTCATGTTTTGATAATGATTAATTGTATTTATAGGACCAGATCCTTGGCTCATCATGAAGTGGTACATTTGTCACACTCTGCACAGTTTTGTCTACTAGTGCAACAACTGTACAGGAATGTAGTGTACCCGTTGTGACATATGGTCCAATAAAAATTCAACCCTGATTTAGTCATTACTATAAATAGATAAGGATGCCTCTCATTCAACTAGTCTTTGCAAAGATAATGAATTAAAGAAATGGGGAAAACTCATATTCCTCAAGTTCCAAATCTCTCTATGTGTGTGCACTTCAAGTTTAGTTATTCTTGAGTCAAGTCTTTGTCTATAATTAAATTACTCATCTTATAAGAGTAATTTTTTTTCATTTGGCAGTAGAGTGTGTAGGTAGAGTTACCTAAGGTGATATTGGTTAGAGTTAATCAATATTTGACAGAGTTGTCAAGAAAAGAGTTTGTAATAGAATTATTATAAATAAGTGGAGCATAGATTTAAGTTTCCATAGAGTCTGTAATCATGAGTTTGATTATAGTGGAGTTTTGAGTGCTTGTGAGGGCAAGCCGTGGTTTTTCCTCCTTAATAAAGGAGGTTTCCATGTAAATCTCTATGTTCTTTACATTTCTGTAGTTTTATATTTGTTTTTGTTTTATTTTCTTTAAACTGGCTCTAAGGGACCTGGTCCCTTATAAGGTGGTACGCCCCTGCATTTCATCAATTGGTATTAGAAAAAAAGCACTCTAAAAGGTTTATACCTAGAGTCACTATTGATCATGGCTGCTCCACCTGATCTGGAAGAAAGGCAATCTACCACTAGTCCACCCCGCTTTAATGGGCAGTACTATAGATGGTAGAAAACCAGGACTTATGACTTTATTATGGTAAAGGATAGTGAGCTGATGGGTGTAATACTTGATGGTACTCATGTACCAGTTAGAGTGGTTAAATAAGAAGACATAACAAGGATAGTTGTCAAAACCATGAGAAAGTTTTATGATGAAGATCGAAAGACTGTTGAGAATAACTACAAGGCAAAGAAATTGCTTGTCTGTGGCATATGACCTAATGAATATAATAGAATTTTTTCTTGTGAAAATGTTAAGGAAATCTAGGATTGCTTAAGGACTACTCATAAAGGAACACTGATGTGAAGGATTCAAAAGTTGATATGCTGACTACTTAGTATAAACCCTTCACCATGAAAAAAGGGGAAACTATCTAAGAGATGCATACTAGATTTACTTCAATCGCTAATGAGTTGGACTGCATAGGAGAAGTTATTCCTTTGTATAAACAGGTGAGAAAAATTCTAGGCATTCTTTCTAAATCCTGGGAAAGCAAAGTGTATGCTATTACTTAGGCAAGAAACCTAAAAACTCTCACTATGGATGAACTTATTCGTAATCTTAAGACTCATGAACTCAAAAAGCAACAAGGGAAAGAGAAAAAAAAAAAGCAAAAACAAAAAAATCTATGGCATTGAAGGCTTCAAAGTATGATTTAAGTAATGAATACATTGACGTTACCTAGTTAGAAAAAAGTATTGTTAGAGCAATGAAGAAAGTGGTAAGTTTCAAAGAAGAGGAAGTAGCAGCAAAAATGGAGGTACAATTGAAGTTTGCCACAACTGTGGAAAACCTAGACATTTCATCAAAGATTGCCCAACGAATAAACTAGATTATTAAAAATATCTAAAATCTGGAGGTGACAAAGTAAAGAAGAAGGACTAGGTCCCTAAGAAGTCAAGAAGAAATGTTGTAGCTGATTATGCAGTAAAACAAGCTTTGGAAGTTGGGGAGACTCCTCTAGTGATTCTAATGAAGCTAAAAATCTTGAAGATGTGTCTATGTTAGTTGTGGAAGAGAGTGAAGTCACCTATGATTCCTTGTTTGTTATTGTGGAAAACACAGATGATAAAGAAGAAAGTGAGGCAACTCTCTCTAAAATTAAGGAAAATCTAGATAACTACTTTTCTAGAAAGATAAAGAAGATTGCAAAATTGTTGATTGATTCTGTGTGTGAAGTAACTGTTAAGAAAAATGCTCTAAAAGAGAAAGTAGAAAATCAAGAGCTTGAATTGATTTCCTTAAATATCTAGTTATATGAAACTAAGGAACTGTCCACAAAATTAAAATCTGAGAATATGAGTTTAATGAGTCAACTGGAGAAGGTAAATAATTCTGATGGTAAATTGGAGAAAGAAGCTTAAAGTCTTCAATTGAGCTTGAATAAAACAAAATGAAGGGATTCTCAAAAGCACCTCATGACTGCACTCTATAAGAATAAAAATTTGGAAAGGGACCTAGTCTATCTGAGAAAAGATCTTAACAAATCCCTAAAATAGAGCACATCCTCAAAAATCCTTTCTAATTTAACTAGTCAAGGAGTCAATAATGGTAAAGGCCTTGGATATCAGTATCGAACCCACTCACTTAGGTCTCCAAGAAAGGTACTTCATGGTGAAAAAAGCAAGGTCCATATTCCTCTATTTACACATTGTGGAAGGGATTGAAGGAGAATTGTCAAAGTTTTCTTAGAGCTAGAATAAATAGTGCTAGATACATCCAGCAGAAGAATTTATATCTTAAGGTTTCCAAACTTTTGAAAATGTTAAGAAGAACTCACTACCTACTTGGTCCAAGAAAGACATGATCATACCTTTATCTTTCTTTTAGGAACTCAAACTCAAATGGGTTCCAAAATCTAACAAATAACTTTGTTTGCAGTGGAAGAAATGGATTACAGTTAGAACTAGTTTATGGACAGTAGAAGTTCAAAGCATATTATTGAAGAGACTGACTGTTTTCTCTCTTAAGACACTTCAAGTTGGAGGTTTTCTATTTTAAATGAGCATGATGGGTTCTTCCTAGGCATGTAGATCAAACAAACTTCTCAAGGGATAATGATTTGTCAAGAGAAGTACATCAAGTAGCTACTGAAAAAATACAATATGGAAGATTTCAAGTCAATGAAACTCCAATTGGAAACAGTTCAAAAATGGATAGTGATGAACCTGGTCCTTCAGTTAATGAGACCATGTATAGAGAGATTATTGGATCCTTACTATATCTCACTACTAGTAAGCCAAATATTAAATTTAGTGTGGGAATATGTGTCGGATTTTAAGCTTTCCCAAAGAAGTCTCATTTGAAAGCTACAAAAATAATTCATGGGTATCTAAAAGGGATAAGGGACCTGGTCCTGCACTATCCATCTGGAGATAGTTTTGATCTGATAGGATTTGTTAATGTTGATTATGCTGGATATTTGGTGGATAAAAAAAGCACCTCAAGAATGGCTTATTTACTAGGTTCTTCCTTAGTCACTTGAGGTTCTAAGAAGCAGAATTCATTTGCTTTATCTACTGTTGAAGTTAAGTATGTGGTTGCAGCTTCTTATTATGCTCAATTGTTATAGATCAAATAATAATTAAAGGATTTGGGGGCTATATCATACACTATTCCTCTAATGTGTAACAATAAAAGTGTTTTTAACATGGCTAAGAGTTCAGTATAGCATAAGAAGATAAAGCATATTAATCTAAGGCATTATTTTCCTAGAGACAATGTTGAGAAGGGAGCTATTTTCATAAAAGTTCTACAAGACTGAATATTAGATATCTAACATTCTTATAAAGGCTCTTCACAAGGAGCATTTTGTAAAGGACAGATTGAGATTAGGGTTGATCAACTAAGCCAACCTACCTAATAGGTCAGGTTTCCTCTATACTTTGACTATGATCAGGAGACAAGTATCCTTAGTTAAGTATGTATTCACTGGTCTAACTCAGCAATATACCCTTACAGGTATACACCCATGGGAAAAGCTTTGGGCTAAAATAAATATGACAGATACAAGTTTGAGAATTCACTCAAGAAAGAGAGGGACCTAGTCCCTTCTCTCAGGTTGGTACCAAAGTTATGTACTTTAAAAAAATAATAGTCTATCTAAAAAATTTGTGTTTTATTCTCTGAGTAAAAGCTATCAAATCCCTAGAAATATGAAAGGTTGCACCTATTAGGACCAGACACGTTATTTCCTCTAAAAGGTTTCCTAATAAGACAACGGATAATTCTTTTAAAATTCAAAATCAAACCTTTTATTTCCCATTCTCCCTAAGGTTAATCCTCAAATCATCTTCCTCAAAGTTTATTCTCTCAAAAAAGTTTCTTCTCTTTCTCAAAAACTCTAAATGGCATAAATTTTTACTCTCTCATACCCCACTAAAGAATTAAAAATGTTCAAACCTCCTCACCTCTATTTGAAAATCCCAAAAGTAAACTTTTTGATCCTTCAATGTCTAAAACAAAAGAAGATTAATCTTTAAATCCTCAATCAAAATGTAAGTTAATACCACCCACTATATCTTCCTTAGAAACGTCTGATCCTCCAACCATATCCGCTCCTGAAAAAACTTTAGCAATTATGGAAATCCCTATTGAGTCAATCATGTGGACCAAAATCAGGCCTTCAGTTAATCCATTGAACCTGAAGTCTTACAAATCTCTCTTCTCTCTGAAAAATAGAAAGAACAAAACTCTCATAAACCCCATAAGTATCTAGTTCCCCTACTCCCTCTTAAATAAATCCTATATTTTCTCAAGTTTTTGATGAAGAAATTCCAGTGAAAATATCTAATCTTTCTAGTAGTGTGAATTGGGTGGCTGAGAATTTAATATTGCTTGCTAATTATCCAAGAGAAATCTCTCAGAGTGGAGAAGATCCAGTAGTTAGTGAAAATTCAAGTTATCTATCTTCTAAAAGACATGTTCTTAAAGTTTAGGAGTTTGTACAACCTCCAAATAAAAAGGACGAGGCTGACGACAATGAACTACCACTGAGAAGGTCAGTACAAAAACAAAGGGAAAGTAAGGTTAAAGAGAAAGTGGTGGACAATGGTGTAAAGATTGTCAGAACATATTCAACTAGGGAATCTGAGAAAAAGTTGTTAAGGAATGCTATGAAGGCTAGCAAGTCATCTACTGCTAAAAGAAGAAGACTAAAGAAAGTTGTTGTAATAAGGGATAACAATATGGAAGTTGTAGATGTTGGAGAGGGTGAGGATATTGATATTAATGTTGCTGCTGTAATAGAAAAGAGAAGAACAGAAATTTATGTTGAAGAAAAGACCAGGTCCTCCGCTTCAAAGTATGAAAGCCCTGTTGGGATGAAACAAAAACATATCGCAATAAAGAATAAGAAGATAGTTTCTAAGAGACCTAGTCCTAAAAATATAAAAATTGCAGAAGAGGAGTCCAACAGTGGTTCTAAAAAAAGAAGGGTGGGGAGAAAACATTTATATCTGGAGAGGAGAGAATAAAGTACTTAAATATCAAAAGGTTCTGTAAGGGTATTTGACTCCAGCATCCTTGAAAAAACTGGAATGGTTGAGCTTGTAGAGTATGTCTGACACCAAGGATGGTTGCGTCTTGTAGAGGGACTAGTTCCCTCGGTCTATAAAGATGAAGTAAGACAACTTTTCTACACTATAAAACTTTTTAAAGATGGGGAGATCCTGACTACAATGGTACAAGAAAAGAAAATAAAGATAAATAAAAAGATTTTGGAAAAATACTGGATGCTCCCTTTGTGGGTGTGAGGACTGTCTCAAAACAACAAACCTCAACTGAGTTTATGGTTAACGCTTCCAAAGTAGGAGAAACTTCTGTTGTCTTTAAAGGACCAGGTCCCTGGCTCATCATAAAGTGCTACAACTGTCACACTCTGAATAGTTTTATCTACTAGTGCAACTAACTATGCAAGAGTGCGGTGTACTCATTGTGACATATGGTCCAACCAAAATTCAATCTTGATTTATTCACTACTATAAATAGATAAGGATGTCTCTCATTCAACTAGTTTTTGCAATAATAGTGAATCAAATAAATGGCAAAAATTCATATTGCTGAAGTTCCAAATCTCTGTGTGTGTGCGCGTTTCAAGTTTAGTTGTTCTTGAGTCAAGTCTTGTTCTGTAATTGAATTACTAAGCTTATAAGAGTAATGCTTTTTCTTTTGGTAGTAGAGTGTGTAGGTAGAATTACCTGAGGTGATATTGGTTAGAGTTAATCAATATTTGATAGAGTTGTCAAGAGGAGAGTTTGTAATAGAGTTAAGTTCTAATAGAGTCTGTAATCATGAGTTTGATTATAGTGTATTTTTGAGTACTTGTGAAGGCAAGCCGTGGTTTTTTCTCATTTGAGCAAGGAGATTTCCACATAAATCTCGGTGTTTTTTACATTCCCGCAGTTTTATATTTGTTAGTGTTTTATTGTCTTTAAACTGACTCTAAGGGACCTGGTCCCTTATAAGGTGGTACACCCCAGGGAAACACTGTATATCCGTGTTCGTTTGTTCCTCAAACTATGTTCTTTACAATGACATCTCTCATCCAACATTCTAATAGCCTGGCCTACAATGTAGCTCCCTAAATACTATCCTCTCGATCTATCTCGGGCTTGGACCTTTGTTGTCGATAAAAATGTTCAAACAAAGTGAGGCAATGATGTCCACGATGACATTTTTGTTCTTTCCCGTGACATGTTCAACGCCACAACTATGCTCACCCACGTACTTGTAGATTTGAAACCTACCTAATGCTCCGTTCGCACCTGAGCGAGCCATCCACCAATAGGTAGGATCTACACACCTCACCTTGTAGTATTTCTTACAACTCTTCTTTGCTATGTAATTGAAAGAACTTTTCACCGATGCCTTTTCCAAGAAAAGCTTCAATGTTTTCTAGTCCTTGAATGTTTGTCCTACACAAAGATCAGTGCTATCTGAAAAAGAGTGGCTTGCTTGTGGTGAGGACCGCCCCTCCTCACCTCCTTCATACTCATCTTCTTCAAATTCTTCAAATATATCCTATTTATGACCACCCATGCGCTCGTATTTTACTAAGCTATCATCCACTGACGAGGGTGGGGGTGGGGTTGATGTGGAATCTTGTTGGCTTGAAATTATCGGAATCAACGCAAAGCATGTACAATTTCACATGTCTATCATTCCTTATGAACGTTGGATAGATTTTCTCCCTCTTATTCATCAAGTAACTAATACCATATTGCTTGGATCACAACTTAATTCTCCATTTTCTATTATGTTTTTAACCGTATTGGTGTATGAATCATTGCAACGAAAGGCAATAGACATTGCCTCCTTAGACGTGGTTTCCCAAATTCAACATTTAGGAGTCTCCTCATAATCACCTGAAAATTCACCACCAACAACCACGTATTTTATAATAGACATGATATACCTCGATGATAGTATTTAATAGACTCAACCAGTGGATTATGATCTTAGACTTAATAGACTATAGTCGTCTTCTTCGTACCTATTTTTTGTACAGTACGTGATTTCGCTTTTTTCGAAAATCATCGAAATATTGCAACTGATTAGAGCTTAGAAACAAGGTAAGGAGTGTTGAAATGTTATTATTGAGCATAGAATAGATTTCAAAAAGTGAAATTGATTTTTAAACTTTTTGAATGAAAATGGAGATAAAAATATGAGAAAATAACTTAAAAATAATGGAGATAAATATCACTTTTCGATGGATGCAGATAAAATGGACAAAAAAAAATGGATGAAAAATCGCTGAAAAACCAAAAACAATGATTGGTAGTAGTGGAGCTTGATTGAGAAGCTTGTGCTTTTTATTTTTTTATTTAAATATCTAATATTTATATTTTTTGACATGAACTGAAGTGTAGTTTCTAAAACATAGAAACTGAAGTGAGAGTGGAACTAAAATGCATGCTTTTAAACTTGTGCGCTAGGATTGACACTTTTTTATGGACACATTAGGGTATCTCCTTTTTTTCAATTTTTCAAAATTAGTATCTCTTTATCAATATAAGTTGACAAAGTATCTATTTTCTCAAGTCTCCCATTTAAGTAGGGAAGCGATAAAGTGGCGTTGTAAATTTGGAACGTTTAACACAATAAAAGGTGATCCAACCATACCATCATGCAAGTAGTTGGATATGATAGAAGAAAGATAGAAATACCATCTTCTTCTGACATTTCCTGCTCACTGTCTTTAACGTTGGCGGCTTATCTTATTACCTCATTCAAGACATAATAGGATCAAACTTTTTATTCAACTGTATTTGCTGTACTGTTTGGCCAAAAAAGAGAGTATTTTTTGCTCTTTTATTTGTTTGTTTGGTTACTGCCCGCTTAAAACTGATAACTAAAAGTCATGTTTTATTGTTCACCGCATTATATACTACTATATTATTTAACTTGACTAATTTTTATAATGTGATTTAACAATATGTATCAATTTTTGTAGTTTTCGAACAGGAAAACAATTTTTTAAAACAAATCGTAAATCCTAGACAGAACCAAAAGTCAAAGACGTGAACCTCATAACTTAACCACGCTTCATGTCAAGTAAATGAAGCACTTTTTACTTTAAATTTGCTAGAATCATCTTATTCTTTTTATCTCTATGTAATATAGTCTGATTGAATACAGAGTTTCAAAAGAATTATGAAAAGCCTTTGCAATATTTTAAAATTATCTCTCAGATAAATAAATAAAAATTGTACATTTTTATAGATTTTTTTTTTTATCAAACAAGTAAAATTCAATATGAATAAAATGTTATGTCATTAAATATTTGCTAATGTTATGTGGACAAGTAGCACATAGCGGAAAAAAATATAGCACAAAGCAACGTGTAAAAACATGTACTTTTCCAGAATCTTCCTTTTCTTTGCAAATCCATCATGGCCATGTGGAAAGATATGAGCTGACATTTTGTTTTGTTTTATGTCTAAATAATTAATTTTGAAATTAATTATTCTTATCCTATATTGAAAGAGAATAAATTATTTCATAACTAAAACATAAATGGTGAAATAAATTATTTTTTAACTAATTAATATCTCCAATATAATATGAAATAAAATAATTATATACTTCATTTCAAAATTATTATTCTTTCTATCCCATTTTATATGTGGTTATTTTTTTTTTCGTCCGTCCCAAAAAAAATATCATCATTTCTTATTTAGTAATTATTTAATGGCATAATCTTTATTTTATTCTTAATGGATCCCACTTAGTGGGTCCCACTTTATTAGAAAAGACAATTAAAAAGTAAATTTTCAAAGAGATAATTTTATAACTTAACAAAATCAGCATTTATTTCGAAAACTCTATGCCTGATCAAATGACGACACATCACATGAGACGGAGAAAGTATAACTTATACCTCACATTAAATATTTTACGAAATTATTTGATCTTTCAAAACTGTAAGGGATGGTTTGGTAGAGTGTATTGAAAAGTTAATGCATGTATTAGTTTAATGTGTATTACTAATATCTTGTTTGATATACTTTTTCACCTTATGTATAACTAATGTTTTCATTAATTATACACTCTATTGTGTATTGAGGTGTTTATTACTAATACTTCAAAATTTATGGTATTAGCAATGAATCCAATGCATGTATTAACATAATTAAAGACATTATGATCCCTAAAAAAAAATGTCTGCACCCTTTTCAACATATATTTGAAGGATATTTTTATAAAAATAAAATAACTTCCCTTAGAAATAATTTAATTCATATTATTTTTAATACATCAAATCAAACACCATACAAAAAAAAAATACAAACATAACTAATGCAAAAATAGATAACACAAGCATAAGTAATACAAACATTACTAATATACCATATTTTGTATTATTCTTATACACTCTACCAAATGACACGTTAGCGTGTAACTTATAAATTTTATTCTGGAACTATTTTATTCAGGTTTTCCTATACGGTAAAGCTGCAAACTACAGTGCAGTTTTCACTTGAGGCTTCTCTGTCCACTTTTACTAATTCATGGAATTGTCTGATCTCAAAGGATCTCTATAATTTTATCCTTTATATTTTAAAACATAGATATTAATTTATATTTATTTTCTTTAAAAATTTTAAAATTAATTTATTACCATAGATTTATTTTTATTTTTAAGAGTGTTAATTTATTTGTAATTCACTTTTAAAAAAATAAAATGACTTATAATAATTTGAAGTAGCATAATAAAATTATTATTTTATTTATTATTTTTTAAAATGTGTGTAAAATTAAATATGAACAACTAAACTTGATTGAGGGAATAAAATTTCAAAAATTTATGTCCAAAGACAACTTTGACCTTAGAAACTTGTTCTCAACTTAAAATTTCAGACACTTCAATTCATCTTCGTCAAAATACCTAACACCTCACAATTATTTCTTCCTTTTCTATATTTCAACTGTCATAAAAAGAAAACCTTTGTCAATTTGGTGGTTGTTATCTTTGTGGCAAGGAGCTGGAGCCCTTATTTTCTTTTTCAAAGTAGTCCATCGTTTTAATTAATTTGTTTTATTGTTGCATTTCTAGCTTTTTAAAAAAAGAGCATTACTTTTTATATCTAGTACTTTTAGGACATGATATATAAACATTTTATTTAAAACTACAAATTTTTTTAGAAATATTATTTTCTTAAACTTGAGTAAATTAAAACATAAATTGGACGGAAGTAAATATAAAATAAAATAAAAAATTAAGAACATTAATTGCCTATTATATTTTTGGGTTTAAAGAATTGCCTATTTGTCTAAAACAATTTCAGCAAAGCCTTCTATGTTTTTATTTTTATTTTGAAAAAATATCATAAACATACACCTTAACTTATCATATTTACACAATTCTCCATCCTTACAAACTAATTACAAAAATATCAATTAATTATGTATCTTCTGTAAATATATATCGGGAGATTATGAATCTCGATAAATTCAAAATCGAAAAAAATATATGAAAATTAATTATGTATCTTATAAAGGAAAAAATATACTTTCATTTGATGTGTTATGTATCTCGACAGACTTAAAAACCAAAAAAAATATCGAAAGCTAATTATGTATCTTTACAAATAAAAAATAAAATATATCTTAGTTTTAATCATCTTTGAAAAGGAAAAAATATATCTTAATTAAATATATCAAAAGCTAATTATGTCAAATTCTGTATCTTAAGAGATTTAAAATTAAAATTTTCAATAATTATGAAATATATTAAAAAAAATTATAATTAAGCTAAAATTGTCAGATCATGTTGCTTGCCCTTTTATTTTTCTGCTTTTGCTTTTTTATTATTATACCCCTCGATTGAACATCTAGTTCTTGTACAAACCTAAAAAAAGAGAAAAGACATTTTTTCTCTCTTAATCTTGTCTTCCAACTCACCTTTTTTTCTCGTAATCTTGTCTTCCAACTCACGTTAGCACTTAAACTTAACTTTCATTTATTTACCTCCTTAACAAGTTTCAAGTGAATTAATTTCAACCTCAAAATCAGAATCTCACTCTCACAAGGAGAATGCACTACACACGTGCCACGTCATTATCAAATCAGTGTCATGTCATTGCCACGTAAGAAATTATAATTTACAAAAAAAAAAATTCACACACTTACTTTTTATATAAATTTAAAAAAAAATAAAAATATATATATATACTATTTATATATATATATTTTAAAATATATATATATATATATATATATATATATATATATATATATATATATATATATATATATTATATAAATAAAATAGACCCCACCCCCCTCCGTTCTTCTTCTTCACAGCCCTCACCCCCACCCCACCCCCCTTCGTTCTTCTTCTTCACAGCCCCCATCCCACCCCATCCTAATTCCTTTTTCTTCTTCAGTAGATAGCAGCCCCCGTCCCCCCCCCCCCTCCCCCCCTCCTCCTCCTCCTCCTCCTCCACATAAAAGCATCCCTTTTTTCTCTTTCATTCATCATTGTTGTAATCTTTTCAATGAATTTTTTTCTTCATCAAATGAAAAATTAACTTGAATTAACTTGAGCAAATTCAATAATACACTAAATACAAGTACATGATCACAAAAATACATCAATACACAAAATCTCAAAGCCAAATTCTTTCACATTAATCAAAACCTAAAATCCCAAAACTCTCAAATTTTCAGTCTTTTACTTAAAAATGTCTACAGAAATGGCATAAACAGTCCCAAATTCAGAAATAGCATAGATGGTATTCGCATGACATGAAATTCTTAGCCAAGAACCAAACTCGTTCATCAATTTTGGAGTCTTTTTTATTATCGAAAAATAAAATTTTGGATCAATTAAGACTTGATAGGAAGAGAATTACGTAGAAACGAGGTGGGGGTATAAAAAAATGAAGAAATGGAGTATTAAGGGGTGCAGGTGGGGAAGTGGAGAGATAGAGAAGATGAAAATGTCTTCTGATGTAGAAGACATACCCTTTCTTGATTTTCTTTTAATTTTATATATATATATATATATATATATATATATATATATATATATATATATATATATATATATATATATATATATATATATATATATAACAATAAAGTGGGTCCTTTTTTAAAAAAAAATTACTCGCCTTTTTTTTTTGCCACGTCAGTTATAGAGATGAATTTAATTCACTTGAAAGTTGTTCAGAGTATAAAGAAACAAAAGTTAAATTTAAGTGTTAAACTGAGTTGGAATGACAAGTTCAGAGGGAGAAAGATGTCTTTTCTCAAAAATCAATTCTATAGCATATGAGCGACATATATGAATTGTAGTGAAAATATTATTACCACATATAAAGGAGAATCTCTCTTTTTGATAGTACTCACAAATTTTTTTAATGTAATTAAATAGCCATACATATTTATGTTTTTCACACATATTATTACATTTGTCCTCATTATTTTATTATATTTGTATTTAGATTTTTGTGATTGAACTATATAGTATTTTTTTTTTATAAATGTTTTCTTGTTCCTCATTAGATTACTTGTTTTTTTCACTTATTTCTTATATTAAAAAATAATTATTTTTCTAAAGTATTTATTTTAGTAAATAACGAAAGATTAGAATTATTTTACATAATGATTATTATTTTCAAGTAATTACATAAAGTATTAATAGCCAAATTTAAATTTTTAAGACATAATTAACAAGGATAGTTTCACATGTTTTACTCTTAATATATTAAATTCTTAACTTATTTTTCAAGTCAAAGAAAAAAGTAAAAAGGAATTGAGAGAGTACCATTTTTTCTCTCTTTTTATTTTGCTTGACCCTTATATTAAAAATAATTTTTTTCTTTTTACTTATTATTTTAGCAAATAAAGAGAGGTTTATTAGTTTCTTTCAATATTACTCTTTATCATTAAGTAATTATACAACATGATAATTGTCAATCACACACTTTCAAATAATAACTATCGAGATAAATAAATAAACTTCTATTAAATAGCTTCTTATTACTAGAAGTACCAAATGAACCAATATAAAATAAAATAAAATGGATAGAATGCATATTTACTTTTTTACATTTTGATAAAATTTGTGCAACTTTGAAGTTACAGTTTCATTTTCAATCAGAGAATTTATTATTTTCTAATAATACTTATTCTCTTTTAAGGTGCGTGTTTGGTACAAACATGTTTTCTAATGAAAAAAAATTATTTTAAAATATTTTTGAAAAAAATTAGTGTGGTTCTTACTTATTTTCTTATATTTGGATTGTTAGTAAAACTACTAATTTTTTCAGCATAACTACTAATTTCATTTCAGGATAACTTGTTTCTAAAGCAAACGACCCCTAAGAATATTAATGAGAAGTCAACTTCATCTTGCAAAATTGGATAAAATTTTCTTACATTCTGTACGAATATGAATTAAGCAACAAAGACTACTAAAATTACGAAAGCATAAGAACAATTGTCAAGAATTTACAGAATACCCCAGACGGTGAGAGAAAAAAGAGAGGACAACTTCAGCTTTCCATTTTTCTTCGGACAATTGAATATTTGATCTTCAAATTCTTGCTCTTATCTCCGCAAAGACTGTAGATCTGTGATTCCGACAATTTATTTAATTTCCCCTTTTTGAATTATCAAAGGAAAATGAACAAGGCAATGAACACAGTGACAAAAAAATAAGATTTAGAAGAATAAACAGTGAGCTTGAAAGCAGCAGATTGTGAAGGCGGTGGAGGATTGTAGAAGTAAAATGGGAAATAGGGAACAATTGGATTTGGAGGTGGAGGTGAAGGGCCAGAAGGGTAATTTTGGTAGGGTGGAGGATAGTAATTACCAATTGATCCACCAGGAGGAGGTGGTGAATAGTAGTAATTGCCGCCGCCCCCACCAGAGGAGGAAGAGGGTGGTGGCGGCGGTGGAGAGTAGTAGTAGTTTCCTCCGGAGCTAGGGGGGGACGGTGGTGGAGGACAATTATTGGAGGAAGATGGCGGCGGAGGAGAGGGTGGCTGAGGTGATGGCGGAGATGGGGTGGCACATGGGTTGTCACATGCTGCACACATTGTACATTCAATATGGTACTTTGAACCTGCCCAAGTCCCATTTGCAGTTACCCAATTACCCTCATTTTCCATAGCCATTATCACCACTATGATGACCACAATTAGATTCTTGAAAAGAGCTAAATTTACTCCCATTTTCTCAAGTTTTTGCCTCACCCACCCTTTGATCAAATTAGAAAAGAGAACTGACTAGACTCTGTACTGTTTTAATTTGGTTAGTGGAGAGTGGAGATGGAAAGTGGAAGGACAGGTCACTTGAAACTGAAGCTGCAAAAAACGCTCTAATCTTTTTGAGGCATTAAGAAAGGTGTTAAATATAGTAACAGTGGAAGTAGGGTGTGAAATTAAAAGTGCAGTGAGGAGCCTTCATGTTCAAAAAGATGGACCACCGACGCGTTTCACTTTTCTTACTCTTTAACACCGGACGTGAAGCCGAGGGCATTCTTGTCCATATAACTTTGTTTTCAATGATTATATTTGTAGGAGTAGAAATTTGAAGCTTTTATAATTATATAAATATTTTTATAAATTTAGAAAGTTTTATAGTCATACTATAATATTTGTTTTTATAATTAAAAATAGATATTTAATAATATTTATTTAATTTAAAATATCAATAATAATTATTACTTTTTTCTATTCATTTTATCTTTACTATTAAATATTATTCATCGCATTTCACAAAAAGTAATTATATTCAAATAGGGATGTAATAAAGTTACTCCATCATTTATTATTTCTTAATTTATGTGTCAAGTTAATAGTGAATAAGATGGAGGGAGTATTTCCTTCGTTCCATTTTATGTGAAATGCCCTTTTTTTTTATTTGTCTAAAAAAGAAAGTTATATTTATTTATTTAGTACTCCTTGTGTCTCATATTACTTGACATAGTTGCTAAAATAATTATCTCAAAATAGTTGACATGTTTAAAAAATCAAGAGACAATTGAAAATCCTATTCAACTTTAAATTTAGTAATTTAATGAAAGAGTAATTAACTCAAATGTATAATGACAATATTTAATGTGAGTTTCATAGAGTCATACTCCCCTCATCCCAAATTATCCATCCCAATTTTTTTAATTTAATATCTCATTTTGCTTGTCTTTTTTCACTAATCAAGAAGAGACAATTTTTTTTTCACGTTTTACCCTTTGCATTAATTACTTTTTTTAAAAAAAAATTAAAATATAAACATCATTTAATAAGGATACAATGGTAAACCAGCCATGTCATTTATTATTTTTCTTAATCAACGTGCCACCTCAATTTGGGATGGAGGAAGTATTAGTCAATTTACACCCCTTATTAGTTTTTCCATATGAGATGGGCAAAAGACAAACATACAAAGTAATCTGTGACGGAGGGAGTAACTATTTAAAGGTACACTTATCTTTACCCTTATTGGTCCCATCTAATTTTACAGATAGTGTTCTTTTAACTTTTTTTTTTAAGAAGGACAATTTGATAAACTTTACAAAAGTAATACCTTATTTCTTAATCAACTTCGCACTTAATTAAAAAATGACCATAAAATGAGATGAAGGGAGTATGATTTTTGTTTTATAGTCAAGGGTTTGAAGCTAGCTAAAACACCCAAATGTGTAGATCAGTGGTTGATAAAGTAAATTGAGAAAAATGAGATAAAGATAATGATGAAACATATTCCATATCTAGAAAGTTTGGGCTTGAAATGTTCGTTATTATTTTACAACTTAATTGATCATATGTAGATGAAAATTGCAACCCTAAATCTTAGGATATTCTCTGTGTGTGTATATATAAAGTTTCTGTATTTTGTTTAGTTTGTTAGCTGTTACTAGCATAGGTTTATAAGATTTAATGAATGCTTGAAACTGGCTTTGAATATTGACTTTTTTAAGTTAGTAAAGGCTAAAGAGTTGTGTTGCTAAAATTTGAAATAAAGTAGGGAGAGTGAATAGAAGAAAAAGTGAATAGAGTGGATTGTCCAAAAGGACCTTTGACAAAGTTAGAAAATAAATCTTGAGAGGTTTCGCAACAAAGCAAAGAAGAGTGAACTTTATGAAAATGGAGTGTATAGACTGACAATCGAGGAATGAGTTCACAAAAGAATAAAAGTAGAATATCAATCAAAACTAGACTTTGATCAAACGAGGGAATGGGGCAGACCATATTAAGAACTAAAATTAGGTGAGCCAGCCTTCTATCGGGTGAAATTCGTACTTGACACATGGATGAATCATAAGGTGATACGTGGTTAAAGTTATAAATGTTTAGTAGCAAAAGTCATACCTGGAAAAGATGTGGATTTTTCAGGCTCGTCTGATGAAAAACGATTGCTGATGGCTGCCTCAGTACTTCCTAAAGCTGATGTTGTAGATATAACATGAGAAGAGTTACTAGATGGACTTGATGTAAAAGAACTAGTATAGTGAAATGGAACTCTTATATCAATAGTGTTAGAATCAATTTGATTGACCTTAATTTCCATAGATAAGTACGAAAAGTGACGCTCCACAAAGTCCACGTGCTTGGAGACATACAATATAAACTTCACAGGATCAAAAAAAAAGATAAGCACTTGAATTTCATGAGTATCTAAGAAAAAGACATGGGCTAGAGTGAGGTTGAAATTTGGTTATATTATAAGGCCTTAACCATGGATAATACAAACAATCAAAGATTCGAAGCTTGGCATAGTTTGGTTGTGTAACGACCTAAAATTTTGGTGAAATATATATTTTTATATGATTTGTCTATTTTACTCATCTCTATAGTTGTATTGTGGTATTTCTGGGGTGTGGGAGCTAGTTGGAATAATTCTCAATGCATTTTGGTGTCATTTATGTGATATTGTGATTTTTGTAGACTTCGAGAGCCTTATGATGGACTTCTGTGGTTATTTCTTTATCCGTGCAATGGATGGATGAAGAATTGCGCTAGCAAATTTGGAACGTCGATTTTAGGATGGTAACATATTTGGTATGATTTTACGACTTTTAAATCTCATTTTGACCCTCAATTTGAAAAATTTTGATTTTAGATTTTGGGAATCAACTTTGTGAAAACGATGTCTTTTTGAAAATTTGATATATTCATTGATTACAGAGCGTCAAATTTAGCATGGCTACATAGTTGTTTACGTATACGAAATTTCGGATGAATCCCGATGCCTTGGAGGAGACTTGAAAGAATTCCAAGTTTTTAGCTCTCAACTGGTGCAACCACAATCATCGTCCTTGGGCTACGATTGCGGTGTTGTGATCGTACATAGTGAGTCACGATTGTGACTTCTTGTGTAGTTGCCAAGAATGGTGCAAGCGGATACTGCGGGTCTGCGATAGGGAGACCCGAGTACCTGAACTGGGTATTTAAGGACCCTTTTGCTCGATTTTAACTCACTTTTCATCTTGCCTCTTGACAGCAAAACTCTAAAATAGTGTGAAAACTTAAAAGGGAAGCTTGTGGGTGCTTGAGAAGCTAGATTAATATTCATTTCTTGATTCTCTTATGTATTTCAGGTAAGAGTCCACCCTTTTGTTGGTTTAATTTCTTGATTAATTGATCAAAATCCCCAAAACCTTATGGCTTGATTTAAATCCTAATTTCACTCATTTTCACTTGAATAATATTCCTAATTCTATAACAACTATTTTTTTCTCAATTTCATCTTAAAAAAAACTTCAAATCTTGATTTATTTGAAGGTTTTACTCGGTAAAGTTTAAAAATGGTTTTCTTTGATTTGAACCTTGTTTTAAATCTATTTGACTTATGTTTTCAGCTGTAGGTTCCTAAAAGTATGAGAAACACATTTTTGAAATAAAGTTACGATTTAGCCCTTTTTTTTTGAAAATTCATTTTGGTAGTCCATTTTGACCCCGATTCAAAATTAGGCAATATGGGTGTCATTGGCTTTTTTTTAAGCACATATACTATATTTTGATGTTCTATTTGATTTTGGATCCATTAATAAGGAGGGCTTCGGGATCAAAGTGTAGACCAGTTTCAGCATTCGAGGTAGGCTATGGATTAACTCTTTCTCACTAGGCTGGGTAGTTAATTTGTATACAAAATATATGTCAAGGGGATGGAAACTAATCATGAATTTGGCTATATTAATGTGTTGAGCCTCTGTGGAGGCTGTGGAGGCCTATATGTGGTATAATTATTGGTTTTTGAGACATTATGTAATATGTATGACCGTGTCGGGTCTTTTGTGAAGTTGATAGCCTAATATACATGTGAATGATTGTAGCTTATTGATGGAAAAGTGTGTTGTGGTACAATTTGTGTATTGTGATGTATTCAGACTTTATTGACATATGAAACATGTGAAAATTCATGGATAATTGGAAATAATGAGTGGATATTGACTCGTGTGGTTGTAAAAATATATCATTGTGCTTGGTTGTGAAAAGACTCAATGTAATTTATTGTGAGCATTACATCCTCATATTATACTCATTCATGAAACATTGGTACCACTGTGGCAACACTTAAGAAACACTAGCAACACCTTTTTAAAACCCTCTCTAAGAGATATGCCGAAGATAATATATTGTGACACCTTAAAAAAACCTCCCCAAGGAATGTACCAGGAAAGAGATATGATATACGGATGGTATACGGGTTGACGAACCCTCCTTGGGTCCTAATTCGGGAAGCTTTAGCTCCATAAACGTATATGGAGATTATGCGACAATTTCAGAGATTGTGAGACAACCTCGTGCATAATTATCATCATCATCATCATTCTTGTTGTAATTACTTCATTATGTTTTTGATGTAATTGTATTTTCATTTTGACTTATTACTTTTCTAATTTTCCTATCTTTCCATACTTGTACTCAATGATCTTATATGTATATTGTCCTTCCTTGTCCTACTTGTATGTAGTATATTGTATACTTGTGGTCTTTTCTGGTGTTTGTTGCAATATATATGATATGTATGTTAGAATAGTTGGTACAAGTTGTGTGGGCTACCATTGGGGGACATTTTTTTTATTGCAGGTGACGTGCCCTTAGTGTGTATTTTGTATGTCTTATTTTTTGTTTTGCTCAATTGGTATATGATACCTCTGAGTACAAGTAGACCATACTCACTCCTGTTGCACCCCTTCGGTGAAGATACAGGGTATGTCCTACGTTGCTTGACTCCAGCGATTGTTAGAGCTTTCATGGTAGTCGATGATTTTCAGGAGTTCAGATATATTCTACTATTTTTCTCTATCATTAGACTACGTATTTACTAGTTTTCAGACATAAAGTTATATTTATTAGATTTTCTTGTATATTTCGTTTGGATTTGAGTTGTACTAGATATGTTCTTATAGTGTTGACATCAAGTTTTGGGAGTTATAGCTGGATTCTTGACTATATTCTTTCTGTATTTATTATACTTTATGGTTCAACTTTATTCTAAAAGCCTTACCTTGGGGGTATTATTATCTTTTCCCCCTTTTATATCAATTTGGGTGCTAGGCATACTTGTCAAGGTTCGTCGGACAAGTGCCATCATGACCCTTAGATTTTGGATCATGAAAAATTGGTATCAAAGTAGCCAAGTTCATTAGTGTTAATGGTATAAGAACGGGATGTTTAATAGAGTCTCACAGATCGGTACGTGGGTGTTTGTATCTATCTTCGAGAGGATATAAGATGTCTTTATAAAAACTTCTCTCATTTTATCCCTTAGTATGCAAATTTATTTTGTACCTTATATTTTGAGTTGTGTTTTACTCGTTCTATGCAGATGGTGTTGAATAGGTCCCGCGAGAATAGAGATGAAAAATCTTTACTTAAAGGGCGAGCCTTGAGTCGTAGATGGACTTGATGAGTGGATGGGCCTGTGGATTAGCTCCATCTAGAAAGAGCGTTAGGGGACTCTCACCGAAGCCTCATGTGAAGCAGGTTGAGGGTACAAATTCTATTCTAGTTCCTCAGAGTTCATCTTCCCCAATTTGGGAGGGTTTATTAGTGCGTTTGCTGACTTTCTTAGAGGGTTATCCTTTGGTTTTGCTGGGTGTTCCTCCAGTTTTGAGTGTGGATCCTCCAGTTGCACCTACTTCTATTTTAGGTACTCCTCAAACCTCGAATACTATTCCTATTTCAGCATTGATATCTGACTATAGTGTTTCAGGACCGAGAATTCAACCTTCATCTATTTTACCTCCTCAGATGGGATCTCAGCTAGTCAGATTCACTATGCCCTCTCTTGGTGTGAGTATAGTTATGTCTTCTGAGGATCAGAAGAGATTTAAAATATTCACTCATTTGGCTCCTTCTAGATTCAGTGGTGTTGTGGACGAGGATGTCTGTGAGTTCTTGATTGATTGCCGAGAGAAGTTACATAATTTGGGTTCACTTGACTCGTATTGAGTTATTTATTCTACTTATCCATTGAGAAATACTGTTAGAGATTGGTGGAAGTTACTTGTTGGATGTAGACCTCTTGATTTTCCTGATATGATGTGGGATCAATTTTTTTATGTTTTTTTGGAGAAATTTAGGCCTTACAGTCTGAGGGATCAGATGAGAGATGAGTTTGATCGCCTAGAGCAGGGCTCCATGACTGTTGTAGAATGTGAGGCATACTTCCATGCCTTGTTCAGATATTCTTATGCCAGCATTTCCGCTGAGTCTGAGAAGATTCAAAAGTTTGTGAAGGGTTTCTATGTATCTCTTCAGTTGGCTGCGTCTCAGATGGTTGTTTTTCGAGCGTCCTTTTAGAGTAAAATAGATCATGCTAAGATAACTGAGGGTATTCTGTGAGTATCTCAGGGAGTCTCCAAGAAGGTGTGTCTTTTTGGTTAGTTCAGAGGTTAGACTTCTCGAGGTAGAGATTTCAGAGGTTCTCGTGGTTATCATAATAAACCAGTCCTGACAGCCTTACAGAGTTTGGGTAGCGGGTTTTATGGTCCAATGATAATGCTCACCTATACTATTTAATTTGGTAGAGGACAGTCATTGTCAATAGCTCAACTTACGTTGAGGTCAAATCCACGAGGAGCGAAATTAGATTTCTAGTCTTGGGTATTAATAATTACTAAAAAGATACCCGAAACAAAAATAATGTCAAATACATGATTTAAAATGGGGGGAGGGGGGTTGGTTTGAATCAAAGTTTGATAAAGGTATAATTAAATCAAGACACTAAGGTAACACTCGTGTTTGAAAATTCAATTTTAGAAGGATCTTGGGAATATGCCTACGTAAGGCCAAGTTTTGCATGGGAACATGATGATTTGGTGAAAATTCTAATTGATAATGATGTGGTAGGCTAAGTTGAAAGTCTTTGAGGCTATTTTGTCAACAAAGCCTCAAGGATGTCACTCACCCCTTCGAGTACCTAACGAGTATGTTAATTAAAGTCACCCAACACCTCAATTGGGCATCCCTATTTCTAGGAAGATACCCAAGATATAGTTAACTCTCTATTTTTCCTTATTTCTAAGATAGAAAAAATATAGAAAACTACATCCATTAGTGTCACTATTTCTTTGTCCTCCATAGCCCTCATTTAATAATGCTGGGTTCCAAAAGATCAATCACATCCCTCTTTCAAGGATTATGTGATCTTTCAAGAGTTTGGAGTTTTCACCCATAAATCCATTTTGGGCATTTGGGGTTTTCACCTACAAATGCCAACTAATTAAACCAAGCAATAGTGAAACCCATCATCAACAAACTAGAATCTACACAAGTACATCACAACCCATACACAAATTGCACCTTAGTTTAACATAATCCCAAGACAAAGATATTTATCTACTCATGAAGTAAAGAGAAAGAGATATACCATAACGTTCATTCAAAACATCCATCCTTCAATTTCACAAAATTCAAAGAAAAAAATTCAAATACAATTGTTGCCCAAATTATGGTTTATAACTTCAAATTTAATTTCTCTCCTAAAGTTTACAATTCCAAAATGAGAGAGGGTTTTGGCCTCTTAAAGGAATTTGGGTCGGCTGTATATAATTACAAAAATACCCCTGGGTACATTCCCGCGTTGCTGCAATTGCTGAAGCTAGTCCGCGATCGTGGCTATCGCGACCACGGCAAAAACACCGTGATCGCGGCCGATTGACCTGGATTGACTGGCCAAGATCATAGCCCTCAGACCGCGATTGCGGTAACTGAGGTTGATTTTTCACTTCAGGTCTTCCAACTAAACTTCTCTTCTCATTTTTTATCCTTTTAAGCACAAATCCACATCTTTCCTTCTCATAACTTGAACGCCTTGATGAGTGGCAATTTTACCACTCATTCTCACTCATTATTCATGCGCAGTGCCTTGTTTTGAATGAATAAATGAGACATAATTATGATCAAATGTACTAACATCCACACTTTGCAGTCATAAAGTTGAGGAGATAGAAAGATATGGGTTGGAGCTTAAAATGATCAAAAAGGGAGCATGAAAGTGCAACTGAAGACCTGGAGTAGTAGGGCCTCATTTACCGTGGTTGCGGAACGCTAACCGCGATCATGACAGTCAAGAAGGGTAAATCAACCACGGTCGCGTAAATTTATTGCAGTTGTGGTGGTCATGGTCGCGGCCAAGCTAGTGCGATCACAGCTTAGCGAAAGAGTTTAGCTCAAGGAAAAATCTAAAATTGCACGTGGCTTATCTCAAATTTGACAAAAAGACTGAAAACCTAAGTAATGAATCATATTCCATCTTTCCTAATTTTTTCAGGTTTAGCTCTTGAGTTCATAGCCTCCATACTTGGAGAAGAAAATATTGTATAAATTTTGGGTAAAGAATACATTGGAGATTTTCTAAGAGGAGGAGTGATTCACTTTCATTGTTGATTTATGGGAATTCAAAGTTTGAAGTAACATTCACTTAAGCTTCAATAAATCATTTCAATGGAGATTATGGTATCTTATGTGTAGCTATATCTCCCTCTTGGGTTTATGTATGAATAGGGGTTAAAGTGTGTGTGGATTGTTATTGTTAGCCTCTATTTGGTAGTTCAGACTTATGGATTTTATCATTGCTATGCTAACTTGGTTGGGATTTGTGGGTGAAAGCCCCAAATACCCACATGACTTTGATGAGTGAAAGCTCCAAACTCTAGAGAGCTTAAGGCCATCTTCGAAAGAAGGGTTTTGGGTGAACTTTAGGAATCCACGTCATCCTTAAAAGAGAGATGTGGAGACAAAAGCAATGAGAGATAATTATGTGTGTAGTTTGCTGAATTTTCACTATCTTAGACATAAGGGTGATTGTGAAGTTAACTATACCATGAGTATCATCCTAGAAATAGGGATGCCTAAATTGAGGTTTGGTTACCAAATGTTGAACACCCCCCTTAGGTATTCAAAAGAATCAATGAGTGAAAGTTTGGTGTTTTGTTGAGAGACTAGAATCATAATCTATAACCGAACCTACCCATATTTGATTTACTAAATTGATGTTGATTACTAACACCCATATGTCATTTCCTTAGTAATGCATAATCCCAATATCTGGGCCTAATTGTTAAAACTTTAATTATTCGTAGCCCCAAATTTATACTAGAAAAAACCAAAAAGAAATACTAGTGTTGATACTTGTCTCCCCAATTTTTATTTTTTTGTACTATTGGTTTGAATTAACTTGTATCTATTATTTTGAATCAACTTGATTGACACTCATATTGTTCCTTATGGATTCAACCTCGACACTTAATTTGGGTAAATATATTGACAACGATCCTTTTGAACTTAAATTTATGTGTAAGTTGAGCGTTATCATGCCTGCAAAATGTGGAAATTAGTGCATTAAACCACAAATGTATCTCATTCATACATTTAAATCATAGTAGTGTGCACGAATGTTGAGTGCCAATGAGTGGTAAATTCACTACTCATCAACACCCCAACAAAGTCTTTGCTTGCCCTCAAGCAACACTACCTCTTGCCATGAGACAATGCACATTTATGCCCAATTTATATGACCTAATGATCACAATGACTTTAACTTGATTACTACAACAAGTAGCTCTTCAAACATGGACAAAGCTATTCTCACAACACCTCTCAACATGAAATGAAATTTTTAAGGATGCAAAAGAATTTAAAGAACAACAATGCAACAATCACCAACTCTCAAGAAGTGACTCGCCATTTTGATCCCAACTCCACTATACTCCATTTGCCTAATTTTTTGGAAGGTAACAATTTCACCCACCTCAATTTGTTCACATGCCTCCCCACAAGAAAGAAAATCCCACACCAAATTCTCAAATATGTAACAAGGGATTTTGAGTGTAAAACTCTCTCTCTCACACAAGGAATCTCAATGCTAATAAGCACCATACCATAGGCTTGCCCCTATTTTCAATCACCACTACAATGAATACAGTTGGTTGAAGATCTCAAAGGGTTTTTTGAGCTTGTAACGTAAGTTCGAGAAAGATTAGGATATCGTTTAGGAAGAAAGTGGATTATACTGTCCTTGAAAATCTATATCATACTATTCTATCCAACTCTTGACCATAGACCACTTCTTTTGTTTTCACTCTTTACACATGTGCCTACTTTTGTTACCTTGATTCACCCATCCTTTTGATTTTACTCTTGACCTTTTCTTTCCTTTTGTTTGTTGGGTCCTTTTTTTTTATTATTCATTTGTTGTCAATATTTAGCTCTTAGGCACTTACTTACAATTTTGTCGTCTAAAGTTACCTCTTGCAATCTTTACCACCCCCAACTTAGGCTTTTAGCCTCAAGTTGCATTTTTAAGTTCAAGGAGGGTAGGGTTCAAAAGAGGGATAAAATTTGAATGGCTTACGACTTGTAATGTATTTTCCAAAGAAAGATCCAAAGGCTCAAAGTGGGTGACTAGAGATAATATCTATGCAAGTGTAGGCTTTTTAGGCTAGAATGGACTTCCAAGTTCACAAAGATGGCCTAGGATCGTCTCACCAATGAAATATAATAAAAATTAGCCTTGAGAGATGAATGAGGCAAGTTCTAGATGGTACAGTATACATGAGAGTCAAACAAATAAGCTTACTGCACGTGGCATGCAAATTCGCCAAGGGGGATCAATTGCCCCTCCCGCTAGAGACAAAAATGGAGAATCTACTAATTTTTACTAGCCAAAATTTTGGAGTCACAAAAAGAGGTAAAGTATTGTTACAAATTTGCTCAAGTCCGTTCCCTTGATTTTCAAAATTTTTTTGGAAGGAGGGGGTGTTTGCTTCACATTTACACCACACACAATTCGCTCTTTATGGTACCAAGCCAAGCCGACGTCTTATATTTTGGATTTTATATGGGCAAACCATATGGGCACTCAGACTTCTCTATAGGTATAAGTTTGATCCCAAATCCAAAATGCTATGGGTACTCAGACTTCCCATGCATCTATAGCTTCGATGCTATGGGTACTCCGACTTCCCTACATCTATGTCTCAAAACCTAATCATACTAATTTTTCCTTAAGAATGTCGTCACTCAATCTGTCATAGGGAAATGCTCGTCGTATATTATTATAATAAAAATAAATATATAGTAAAAATTTGGAAACAAAAATGACTAATCCATGAAAATGTGGGCACCATCAGAGTGCCCAAATATTACAAACTAGAGAAAAAGTAAAAATCATCCATAATAACATCAAAATACCCAGAAATATCAATTAGACAGGCCTAAATAACTAAATATGGAGACAGGAACCCCTAACTAAAAAGCTAGCAATGTCCTCACTACCTAAATAATCAAGCATTAAGAGAGATAAGGGTGCTCCCTAAAAATACATTAAGAGTTGCTCTTGCCCTCAAACTGTATATCATCATTTGCATCTTCATGAACGAAACACTCTGCTGAGGCCTCAACATCACTCTCCACTCGGGAGGAAGGAAGTCTATCTCGGGGTTTTAGGACCTTTCAAAGGCCCTTTACCCCCTTCCATAGCTTGCTAAAAAATGTATTCCTCTTTTTATCCTTTTTACCATCTTCTCGTATGAGTCCTGAATCTCTCTCTGAGATGCTACTAATGATGAGTAAGCTCTCTCGAGCCTAGTGATCCCTACTTCTTCTGGTCTTCTAAGTACCTCTGATAATCAGAGCGGGCCACATATGAATGGAGGGTGGTGAAGGGGTCTCTTAGCCCCTGGTAAATACCGATACAAGCTCTCTAATAGCCTTAATATCAACACCAATCTATTGATGGACTACAAGACTCAGGCTCCTCATATGTTGACTTTTCTAAATCGATCTTCCTCTTTTTTCTCTTGCCCAATGCACCCTCACCTCGAATTTTTAAAGGATAGATGGGGGTGCCAAGGTGAACCCATGTATCTCCAGGGAATCCTCAACCCTTTTTCTCCTATAAAGATCAATAATTAAAGAGTGGAATGAGAGATACGTACCACCATGGTTCTTAAAGAACTTTATTTATGAGAGCACAATGTGACCTACATTCAAAGAAATGTCATCTAAAATGAAAGCAACCATCATAGCCCACATATCAGGAACCGCTGTCATGTGGGTACAAGAGGAGACTCAACTACAGATATTGTTCAACCAAACTCGAGCCTTGATAGTGAAGTCATTCATAGATATATTTATTTTTGTCTCCACCTAAGAGACTTCCTTTTAGAGACATAACATGTCTGCCAACTAGTTTCTCAGGTCACACCCTTTTGCTTTGAACTCATCTGTGTTTGCATTTGGGAAACCATAGATGTCATTAATTTGCTCTGCCCTAAATCCACCTCCTTACCCTAAATCCTGATAATCTTGATGGATGGATCTGATAAATATACTAAGCTAAGGTTAGTATAGAATTTGCGAAACCATTGCTTATTTTTCTTACATGGATCCGGGGCAAAGCACTGCCATCTATTGTCCACCAATATTTCATGAGATGCCTAAAGCTTTTCCGGCACTCTCTCAAAGCATATTCCTCTCTCTAGGAACAAATTTGTTCTTAAAAGATCACCATATTATAGAGTATGGCACTCGGGGGTCATGAATCAGACTTGATCGTAGTCTTCTGTGATATGATCCTGAAAAATATGAGAACGACACAAAAATATTAATCATCGATATTTACATACAAAAACTATGCCATGTTGTTCACTAAAGCTCATGGGATGGTTATTTAGTGGTGTTTGGATAAGAATTTGAAGTGCAAAATTTTTACCCGAGGCTTGATTTAAGCCTCAGATGTAGCAATCGCGGTATCTGATATAGATTTCAAGCCAAAATAGTTAATGTCTAAAAAACTAAATTCTAAGACAAAATATGTTCTACAAAGAATTTACACTAAAATCATTGAACAAGAGTACTAGGAACTCAATTATGCCCTTAGAATGCGAAAACAGCTAGCGAAAACTCATTTGGGCATTTGATCGAGCACTTGGTATGAACACTTTATTTTTCTCATATTCACACACAATTTGTATACTCAAGACTTCTCCACGTATGTGCATACTATATTCTAGTAGCTAATCACCACATAAGTTTATTACAATATAGATTTAACAATAAAAATCATAGATTTAGGCCTTCCCTATAACATGCATTCTATGCCCTATTTTTAATAATTAAAGCATCAATTAAAGACACTTACGGGAGGGACTGATGCAAGAGGTATGCTCTATTTCTTTTGAATTCCTAAAATATGCCCAAGAGTGGATGCACTTTTAGAGAAAATTTGAGAAAGGAGTGAGAGAAATGGGAGTTTGATTGTATTTTAAAACTATTTTGAGTGAGATTGTAGTGAAACGTGTGACCATATAGCAGTCTGAGGTCCGTGGTCATGGTAACAGAGAGCATTTCTTCCTCTTTATTTTCCCCTATTTAGTTTATTACTCAATTTTGGCACAATTTTCTCTATTCAGCCCAACATGCAAAAAAATTCACACTTTCCCCTTCTCAAACTCATTCCACGCACTCCATAGTCCCATAAATGCATGGATTAATCATATGAAAAAATTAAAATCTACACTTCAAAATTAAAAGCAAAGGATACGAGCCACATTTCTGTCATTTGTGGGTTTCCTCCCACATAACGCCTTAGTTATCGTCGTGGCATGATGTCTTCCATCTTTCTTAAGTTGGATCCTCAAGGGACCCATTCTTTACTTTGTCATCCTTAACATCTATGAATGAAACCACATGAAGCTCCATGGGTTGTTTCCTTGCTTTACATACCCGGAATGACACTTCACCATCATGAACTCTAAACCTCATTTCCCCAAGCTCCAAATAAATAATGGATCTTCTGGTGGCAAGAAAAGGTCGACCAAGGATAATAGGTACCTCATGTTCCATCTCATAATATAACACCATAAAATCTTCTAGAAGGGTGAATTTATCCACTTTCACCAACACGTTAAACAAAACACCAATTGGTTTCTTGATAGACCGGTCCGCCATCAAAAGCCTCATTGGCGTTGGTGTAGGGGTACTCAAACCAAGTCGCCTATATACTATAAATAGCATGAGGTTTATACTCACACCAAGATCACATAGAGTTTTTTCAAACTTATGTGTCCCGATTATGCATGGAATGGTAAATGTCCTGGGGTCTTCCTTTTTTTTCTATTATTACGCTACTCATGATAGTGCTATTATGAGTAGTGAGTTTACAACGCAATCGTATTCATTATTTGTGCACATTACCTTGTTATGGATGAATACATGAGACATAATTACTATTAGATGCACTAATATTTCTTTTTGCAGGTATAGAGTTAAAAGGATAGAAAGATGTGGATTGGAGCTCAAAATGATCAAAAAGAGAGCAAGAAAGTGCTGCTGTAGACTTGAAATAGAAGAGCCTAAGATACCGCGGTCGCTGATGATAGGCGAATTTACACGCCTAAAGTACTATATTTTACCCATATTTTAGCTAAGTTTTGAGGACAAATTATATAATTCATGCACTTTTAGTCCTTTTTCCTGTAAGTGAGCTAACAAACGTGATTAGCAAGTTTTCATGTACAAATGATGCAGATTTCAGCATTTTATGGATAACTTGACGCCAAAGAAAGCTTCACGAAAGAAGGAAGGGAAATCTTGGATGCCAAGGACCAAAAGTGACGCATGGGAAACCTGTCCCAGGCAAAAACAACAATTCTAAAGACTTTGGGGATTAGTAGTAACTTATTAGGATTAGGATAATGATGTAGTAACCCAGTAGGAATGGGTTAAGTAATGCAGTAACTTATTAGGATTAGGATAATGATGCAGTAACCCAGTAGGAATGGGTTAAGTAATGCAGTAGCTTAGTAGGAATAGGATATGGGTGTTATAAATACCCTATTTTGCTAGAGATTTTAATCATTCACTACAATCATTCACTACTATCATTCACTTCTACTTTTAATTCTTCTTACAATTCTACTTCTAATTCCAAATTATTCTAATCAATTATACTTTTTATTCTCTTCATCTATTCAATTCTTAATTTCCACAACAAGAGAAACGCTATTCTAAAAAGGAGTTCACGTCTAACGCCATACCACACCCTACTACACGTGAGATCTTTTATTGTGGTATAATGATAATGTCTATTGCGATTTCCATCGCACTCATGAATAGCTAAACTTCTCTATTGGGGTTATGGAAGCCTTATGAGATACTATCTATTGCTATGAGTTTGTGAATTCGTGACACATATGCTACTTATATCATTATTCTCTTCATCTTAATGCAAATTCTTGTGGTTGCAAACGCATAGAATACGCCAGTATAGCATTAACTTGTTCAAAAGAAAAGGTATATGTCTGGAAAAGAGATAATGTCAAGGTAATAGGGCACCAACCCCTATTAAAAAGTTAGTGCCGTAACTGGATTAACCCCTTGGAGAATTTGTACGGTTAGATACACTTTAAGCTCGAAAGAGTTAAAGTGAAATAATCCTTGATAGGTCGAAAGATGCCTGGATTTACCATAGAATACAATTCTCTATAAGCACATGTATGTCTGAATTCCGCATAACTCATAGCCAATAGAGACGTATAACTCATAAGGTGGACATAACCCCAACTCTCAATTCTCATTGGTTAACATCGTACCAAACATTCTTTCTTTTTTACTTTGCTAATTTCCATTTTTACTCTATTATTTTGGTCACACGTTACAATCCCCCCTTTCTACGAGACTTCCACCAAAAGTCTAATAATCATTACTTACTTGTTGACCAGCTATTCTCTGTGGGATCGATACCCAACCCAGTTGGGTTATATATTTGACAACGACTGCTTTACACTCTTACGAGAGCTGTAGATTGAGCATTATCAAAAATTGGCGCCGTTGCCGGGGAATACGGTTGTCAACTAAGTTTGTGATAATTACTAGACCCTTTGGTCAAAGATTCTCGTACTTTTACTTTTAGTTTTTTTTTTGTTTTCTGCAGGTTTTTATTCAGTGCATGCCCCATACTCGAAGTTCTGGTCAACCGTTATTACCTATCAATCCTGAACCTCAACATATTGGCAGAATGAAGGCACAACACGAAATTGAAAGGATGGCTGCTCAACAGGAACAGGCGAGACTAGCTGCTCTAGCAGCCGCTCAAGTGCATCAACAGAATATTGATAACCCTGGGCGAGTAGCAAATCCTGACGATAAGGACCTAGGTGATGATGAGTTACTAAACCCTAGGCATGCTGCTGAGATCGCAACACCTACTAATAAAAGAGAACGTCAAGCTAGGTTTAGGCCTGAACGCCGACCCATACAACCAGCATTCGACGATGATGATGATGATCTTCAGGAGCCATTATTCCTCCACCATTGGCACCCGGAGCCAAGTTCAACATCATAAGCACCATGATTCAGTTATTGTAACTCAAGGGATTATTTGGTGGACTAGCAGGCGATGATCCGAATATGCATCTGATCAACTTTATTTCTATATGCAAGTCGTTTGACAATCCTGGCGTTGGTCAGAATGTAATTCGATTACTCTTGTTTCCATTGTCTCTGTCTGGGGAGGCAAATTTATGGTTGAATGGGCTGACTCCTGATTCTATTACAAATTGGAGGCAATTGAAAGACGCTTTCCTAGAAAGATTCTTTCCGCCATACAAAAGAGCACAATTGAGAGATGAAATCAACAACTTTCGGCAGCTTCCAACCGAAGCCCTTCATGAAACATGGGAGAGGTTCAAGATGAAGCTTATGCGGTGCCCAAACCATCATATGACCAATGTCCACTTAATAGAGATACTATACAGATCCTTGAATTCAATAACTAAACCAGTGGTGGATAATGCGGCTGGAGGATCATTTATGGACCTCACCTTTGGTCAAGCAGGCAATATGCTAGATCGGATGACAAAGCAAAGTAGAGCTTGGCATACCAAGGATTCTGAGGTAGCAAGCCCCACTTTGTCTATCGGCATGACTGCAGACCAAAGGAGAAAAGAAGAAGAACGCGATCAAGATATGACGCACATGAAAACACAAGTGGATCTTCTTACAAAGCATCTATTATCAGGGAAGACCGAAAAAGTCAAAGCTGTTGCGTCAAAAAAAAGAGACGAATATGATTCGAAAGAAGAGGCCAAATACTTAAACAATCAGGGGGGTTTCCGAGGCAATACCCAAGGAAACCAAGGTCGGAACTATTATGATAAATCTGGAAACAAGGACCAAGGTAGTTGGAAGAACAAGAATGACAAGAGTGGTTTATATGTTCTCCCAAGAAGACGTGATACCACTACATCTGGTTCTGGAAACATGGAAGATATGATGGCTAAACTGTTGAAAGGAGTGGAGGCAACCAGTGCGAGAGTAACAGAGGTAATAAATGACTTATCCTCAATGAAGCAATTGGTTGACTCACATTCCACATCAATAAAGCAAATAGAGCAGCAATTGAGCTAACTTTTGGCAGCACTCAATCAAAGAAAGGCTGGCACCTTACCTAGCGACACTATGCAAAATCCAAGGAATGATGGATCATACATGACTATTACTACTCGAAGTGGTAAGGTGCTGGAAACTTCATCCAAAGGCAAGCAAGTGGTCGATGATGTAGCGGACAACGATAAGGATAATGGAGAAAACACAGTAGAAGCCAACCACGACGTCCATGACATCACACCGAGTATATTGCAGCCTGAAAAGACTGAAATATGAAAGCAAGAAGAGAAGAAATCTGTGGAAAAAACAATCCCACTTCCACCACCACCTTTTCCTCAAAGATTGAAGAAGATTGCGGATGATACAAGGTTCAGCAAATTCATGACGATTTTAAAGTAGCTGACCATTAATGTTTCGTTGGTGGAGGCACTAGAACAAATGCCTGGGTATGCAAAATTTATGAAAGATCTTTTGACAAAGAAGTGGGCAGCAAGCTATGAGTTGAAAGATACTGTGCATCATTGCAGTGCAATTGCTACCCGATCACTAGTTCAGAAGAAGGCCGACCCTGGTGCTTTCACTATTCCATGCACAGTTGGTTCTTTAAATTTTGCCAAGGCCTTATGCTATTTAGGATCCAGCATCAATTTGATGCCATTATCTATTTACAAAAATTTGGGGTTGGGTGATCCTACGCCAACCAATATGAGGCTCGTAATGGCGGATAGGTCGGTAAAATGACCTGTTGGTATTCTATGTGATGTATTGGTAAAGGTTTCTTCATTCATCTTTCTGGAAGACTTCGTTATTTTGGATTGTGAGGCAGATTCAGAAGTTCTCATAATCTTGGGGCGCCCTTTCCTTGCAACTGGAAGTGTGCTTATTGATTTAAGAGCTAATGAGCTTTTATTCTGGATAAATGATGAAGTAGTTCACTTTGATGTGTGTAAATCAATGAAGCAACTCAAAGAGCTGAACGTATTCTCGGTGGCTGATGTTTACTTTGATGATGAGAAAGAATTACTTGAAGAGGAGCAATTTACTGATGACTCATTGGCGGTTGTGCTCATGAATGTTGAGCATAAGGATTCTGAAAATTATGAAGAGACTATTGACGCTCTAACAGGATTTGGGTCATATCCTCATGCTCCCCAAAAGCTGGACCTTGATCTCAAAAATCGACCCACACCACCAGCCAAACCATCTATTGAAGAGCCACCCACGTTAGAATTGAAAGAGCTGCCTAGCTATTTAAAGTATGCATTCTTAGGAAGTGGAAATACACTTCCAGTCATTTTGGCGGCAGATTTGGGTGAGCAGCAAGTTGCAGCTCTTATTGCTATTCTATGGAAGTATATAAGAGCCATTGGTTGGACCATCGCTGATATTATTGATATTCCACCTGGGATTTGTACACACAAGATTCATCTTGAAGAAAATTGCACACCCACTATTGAGCATCAAAGGCGTCTAAATCCACCTATGCAAGAAGTAGTGAAGAAAGAAATTATTAAGTGGTTAGATACAGGGGGTAGTGTATCCAATCTCTGACAGTACATAGGTAAACCTGGTACAATGTGTTCCTAAGAAAGAAGGTATGACGGTAGTTGCAAATGAGAAGAATGAGCTTATTCCACTCAGACCCATCACCGGATGGAGAGTATGTATGGACTACCGAAAGCTGAATTCATGGACGCTGAAAGATCACTTTCCAATGCCATTAATGGACCAAATGCTCGACCGATTAGTGGGAAAAGATTGGTTTTGTTTCTTAGACGGTTATTCCGGCTATAATCAGATTTGTATTGCCCCCAAAGACCAAGAGAAGACAACGTTCACATGCCCATATAGTACGTTTGCCTTTAAATGTATGCCATTCGGGCTATGTAACGCACCAGCCACCTTTTAGCATTGTATGATGTCCATCTTTTCTGATATGGTTGAAGATACTTTGGAGGTATTCATGGACGATTTTTTAGTTTTGGGCGAGTCATTTGAATCATGTTTAGTAAACCTGAGCATGGCGTTGCAAAGATGTGTAGAATTCAACCTAGTGCTGAATTGGGAGAAGTTCCACTTTATGGTTAAGGAAGGTATGGTTCTTGGGCACAAAATATCTGAAAAAGGAATTGAGGTTGATCGAGCTAAAATTGAAGTCATCGAGAAGCTACCACCTCCAATTTCCGTAAAGGGAGTTCGTAGTTTCCTCGGGCACGCAGGTTTCTATCGGCGGTTCATCAAAGACATCTCCAAAATGGCTAGTCCATTATGCAAACTTTTAGAGAAAGATTCAAAGTTTGACTTCAATGAAGATTGTTTGAAGGTATTCGAATGCCTCAAAGGGAAGCTAATTGAAGCTCCTGTCATGGTAGCTCTAGATTGGTCCCTACCATTTGAAGTTATGTGTGACGCAAGTGGGGTAGATTTGGGCGCTGTACTTGGCCAGAGAAGGGAAACGTTATTCCATCCTATCTATTATGCGAGCAAGGTCCTGAACGAAGCCCAAAAGAACTATACTGTCACAGAACAAGAGCTCCTAGCAGTTGTGTATGCTTTTGAGAAGTTTCGTGCTTACTTGTTGGGAACCAAAGTGATCGTTCATACAGACCATGCAGCTCTGAGATACCTAATGATGAAGAAGGACGCAAAGCCGAGTCTAATTCGATGGGTATTTTTGCTGTAAGAATTTGATTTTGAGGTAAAAGATAGAAGGGGTTGCGAGAACCAAGTGGTTGACCATCTATCTAGACTTGAGAACGAGCATATGGCGCAGCCTGAAATCGAGATTGATGATGCATTCCCTGACGAGGAGATCTTAGCCACGATAATGGAAGAGTTACCATGGTATGCCGACTTTGCGAATTTTGTGGTGAGTAATGTCATACCTGGAAATTTATCTTTCCATCAAAAGAGAAAGTTTATGCATTATGTAAAACACTACTTTTGGGATGAGCCATATTTGTTTCGACGATGCACGGATGGTGTTATCCGGCGATGCATATCCTATGTAGAGGTGCCTAATATATTGGAAGGATGTCACACTTTCCAAGTTGGAGGACATCACGCAGCTAATCAGACAGCAAGAAAGGTATTGCAAAGTGGATATTATTGGCCGTCGATATTTAGAGATGCCTACAAATTTGTGAGAAGATGTAACATCCCGTATCTTGCTTGTACTTATTCTAATTATATGGAACCTGGTATGGTCATATGGTATAGGTAACGGATGAGATTTGTTATGCAATTATTAATGGTGTAGATGGAATTATAGAAGTTGCCCGTATAGTTTAGTGTGATGCGACTAAGTTGACGTTAAGTTAACTATTTAAACTTGGAATCGCAAGCTAGTATTTGAATCTAAAGTTTAAAGTGACCAAGTGTGTATAAGTTGAAGGTTAGACTAAAGGGGTTAGAAGCTGAAAATGGAGCAAAATATTGAGGTGCTTGCTTGACTTATTTAAGCTAGTAGGTGAGTCACCTACTTAAGTTGTTTGAACCAAATTAATGGACCCATGGCTATGGATCAGATTTGGGTCTATGCTAATATACTCATTTGGGCCAAATTGAACAAAAAAAAAAGAAAAAAAATGGATAAGTGACCCAACACATCAATCTGCCAAGGCCCAAATATAATTGAGCCCAACAAGAAATTATGCAAGTAGGTGCATCACCTACTTTGAAGTTTTAGTAGCTTAGATCCTTAAGTAGGTGCATCACCTACTTGGACCAATTTGACCAATTTTATGGTCCAAAATGCAGCTAAGGAGGTGGACAAGATAGGGCCTTTAAAAGGCCAAGTTGCTGGTCATTTTACTTCACTTTTAAGTCACAAAAAAAGGAGTATATTTCAGCAAATCTCTCTACTCTCTTAAAACAACAAGAGCAGCAGCCCTAGTTTTCCTTGTAGGGTTTTTGAAGAAACCCTCCCCTTTGCAGCCCAAGGTAAGTGAAAAACACTTAAGGTTTTGTTTAATTATCTCATGGGAGATTAGGGAAACAAGTTATAAGTGTTTGACTATAAGTATATGGCTGATTATAGAACAAGCTGGTTGTTCATGTTTCCTTGTTATTAAGGAACTTTTTTTCTTCTTCTTTGGTTTAAGTGTGAAGGAAAGTTCAAGCTCTTAAAGAGTTCAATTAAAAGAATAAGTTGCTGAATTGAGGTACGGTGACTGCACCATTTTATTTTTCTTATATATGAATTTGAGAGGGGATTATGGATGTCTTGTTATTGAGAACTCAAGAGATGATGAGATCAATAATTCATTGCTACAATTAAAAGGGTTTGGGACTGTTTTGTGGACTGTTTTGTATGTATATGTTATGGGCTGCCAGGTTGAAGTTGGATAAAGGTGTGATGAGTTTGTAATGAATTATAGAAGAAAGATGTGGTGATACACCACCGAACTAATGCTTGCTGTCCAATCTATTTTGCGTATTGTTTGGAATATGTAATGAAGTCGAGGTGGTTTTGGTGAACCTTATAAGAACTTATCTGGTATGTGGGTGTAATTGGAGGAAAAAAAGGGTTAAAATAACACCCTTGTTTGATAGAGTAATAGTTGCTGCCCGGTTACTGTTTTGGGGGAAATTAAGTACCTTAAATGTGTTGATTGGTTACTAATACTAGTTTACCATATATTCTATTGTAGATAAGTAATCTAAAAGGCGAGAAGTCAAGTCGGGTTAGTTTCGGTATCAAATAATCAGGTATGTAAGGCATACTCTATTTCACACTCTTTGGCATGAAATCGTACAATTGTTCCATCAAGCAATTTTCTGAGGTTATCCTATAACAAAGTGATGCATAATGGAAGCACATTACCCTCCATGTATCTAATGACCTTGTTCCCACTCTCTAACGCATTAGAACACCTCAATACGTGCTTATTATTAAATCTGCGCGTCTATCTTCACTAGAAAATTTTAGGAGTCCTCCGTTTGTTCAAATAAGACCCATGTGTTATTTCAGATCCTAAACACTTTATTTGTGTGCCAACAGCTCCCTAGCTCACTGTTGATACTCAAAAGATAGAAGCCCTGAAGAACTGACCAAGACCTATAACGCCTACAGAGGTTCGTAGTTTCCTTGGGTTGGCAGGTTATTATAGAAGGTTTGTGGAAGGATTTTCTTCAATTTCTGCACCTTTAACAAAACTAACACACAAAGCATCCAAGTTTCAATGGAATAATGCATGCGAAAGAAGTTTCCAAGATCTAAAGAATAAGTTGACTTCTACACCCGTATTGGTGCTTCCAGAAGGCACAGAGGGGTATACAGTGTATTGTGATACTTCACAAATTGGGTTAGGGTGTGTATTGATGCAGCATGGTAAAGTCATAGCATATGCCTCGAGACAATTGTGGCCACATGAGAAAATTTATCCAACACATGATCTGGAGCTAGCAGCGGTTATATTTTCCTTAAATATATGGCGTCACTACCTGTACGGTATTCATGTTGACATATACACTGACCATAAGAGTTTGCAGTATATCTTTAACCAAAAGGACTTGAATTTGAGGCAGCGAAGATGGCTTGAATTATTAAAAGACTATGATGTTGATATCTTATATCATCCGGGAAAAGCAAATGTGGTGGCAGATGCGTTAAGTCGCAAAGCTATGGAGCCATCTATAGAAAGACAAGGGATGACTAAGGATCTACACCAATTAGCCAATTTGGGGGTTCGTCTTCTTGAAACTCCAGATGAAAGGTTTATTGTGCATGATACAGCAAAATCTTCATTAATAACTGAAGTAAAAGAGAAGCAATATGCAGATCCTATTTTATTACGGCTTAAGGAAAATGTGCAAAGTGGTTTGACAAAGGCATTTGAGCTTACGCAAGAAGGGGTACTTCGGTGCCATAACAGATTGTGTGTACCTGATATAGACGGGCTAAGAAAGAGGATTATGACAGAAGCACATCATTCAAGGTATTCTATCCATCCAGGGTCAACAAAAATGTACCATGATTTGAGAGGGATGTATTGGTGGGGTGACATGAAGAAGAACATTGCAAAATTTATAGCCGAATGTCCAAAAGCCTGGGGGTTATATGCAATGCATGGATCTTCCAATCTGGAAGTGGGACATGATCAACATAGATTTTGTCACTGGTTTGCCTCGTACATTTCGAAGGTTTGATTCCATATGGGTGATAGTTGATAGGCTTACCAAATCAGCACACTTTCTACCGGTTAGGACCACTTACACAGTTGAAGAATATGCCAAGTTATATGTTAAGGAGATAGTTCGACTACATGGAGTTCCAATCTCTATTATATCGGATCGAGAATCTCAATTTACTGCAAATTTTTGGAAGTCTTTTCAAAGAAATTTAGGGACACAAGTGAATCTAAGTACAGCTTTTCACCCTCAAACGGATGGACAAGCAGAACGTACCATTCAAACACTTGAAGATATGCTACGAGCTTGTGTATTGGACTTTAAAGGTAGTTGGGATGATCATCTACCTCTCATCGAGTTCGGCTACAACAATAGCTTTCATTGAAGTATCAAAATGGCACCATATGAAGCTTTGTATGGAAGAAAGTGTAGATCACCCATTGGATGGTTTGAAGCGGGTGAAACTGCCTTATTCGGGCGAGATCTTGTTCATCAAGCTATGGAAAAGGTTAAGGTGATCCAACAACGACTAGAAACAGCCCAAAGCAGACATAAGTCATATGCGGATGTTAGGAGAAGGGGGCTAGAGTTTGCTATAGGTGATTAGGTATTCTTGAAGGTATCACCAATGAAGGGGGTTATGAGATTTGGTAAGAAAGGAAAATTAAGTCCACGTTATATAGGCCCATACCAGATTACTCGAAAGTTTGGACAAGTTGCTTATGAATTAAATCTACCCCAGAGCTCTCAACAGTTCATCCGGTATTACACGTCTCAATGCTTAGAAAGTGTATTGGAGATTCATCTCATACTACCCCTACTGAAGATGTACAAATTACAGAAGATCTCACCTACGAGGAAATACCTATTGCTATTCTATATCGACAGGTTAAGAAGTTGAGGAATAAAGAAATAGCTTCTGTAAAAGTGCTTTGGAGGAACTAACAAGTAGAAGAGATCACGTGGGAAGCTGAAGAAGCGATGAAATCCAAGTACCCCCATTTGTTCAAATACGAAGAAAAAGTCCAAGATGCTAAATTGGAACAATAACAAGTAAGTGAAAAATATATAGGTACTATATAGTAATAGGGATATTAACGTAGGCTTGAACTTGTTTTGGATGGACAGTTATGCTAACATTCGAGGATGAATGTTTCTAGGGGGGGAAGGATGTGACATCCCGTATCTTGCTTGTACTTATTCTAATTATATGGAACCTGGTATGGTCATATGGTATAGGTAACGGATAAGATTTGTTATGCAATTATTAATGGTGTATATGGAATTATAGAAGCTGCCCGTATAGTTTAGTGTGATGCGACTAAGTTAATGTTAAGTTAACTATTTAAACTTGGAATCGCAAGCTAGTATTTGAATCTAAAGTTTAAAGTGACCAAGTGTGTATAAGTTGAAGGTTAGACTAAAGGGGTTAGAAGCTGAAAATGGAGTAAAATATTGAGGTGCTTGCTTGACTTATTTAAGCTAGTAGGTGAGTCACCTACTTAAGTTGTTTGAACCAAATTAATGGACCCATGGCTATGGATCAGATTTGGGTCTATGCTAATATACTCATTTGGGCCAAATTGAACAAAAAAAAAAGAAAAAAAATGGATAAGTGACCCAACACATCAATCTGCCAAGGCCCAAATATAATTGAGCCCAACAAGAAATTATGCAAGTAGGTGCATCACCTACTTTGAAGTTTTAGTAGCTTAGATCCTTAAGTAGGTGCATCACCTACTTGGACCAGTTTGACCAATTTTATGGTCCAAAATGCAGCTAAGGAGGTGGACAAGATAGGGCCTTTAAAAGGCCAAGTTGCTGGTCATTTTACTTCACTTTTAAGTCACAAAAAAAGGAGTATATTTCAGCAAATCTCTCTACTCTCTTAAAACAACAAGAGCAGCAGCCCTAGTTTGCCTTGTAGGGTTTTTGAAGAAACCCTCCCCTTTGCAGCCCAAGGTAAGTGAAAAACACTTAAGGTTTTGTTTAATTATCTCATGGGAGATTAGGGAAACAAGTTATAAGTGTTTGACTATAAGTATATGGCTGATTATAGAACAAGCTGGTTGTTCATGTTTCCTTGTTATTAAGGAACTTTTTTTCTTCTTCTTTGGTTTAAGTGTGAAGGAAAGTTCAAGCTCTTAAAGAGTTCAATTAAAAGAATAAGTTGCTGAATTGAGGTACGGTGACTGCACCATTTTATTTTTCTTATATATGAATTTGAGAGGGGATTATGGATGTCTTGTTATTGAGAACTCAAGAGATGATGAGATCAATAATTGATTGCTACAATTAAAAGGGTTTGGGACTGTTTTGTGGACTGTTTTGTATGTATATGTTATGGGCTGCCAGGTTGAAGTTGGATAAAGGTGTGATGAGTTTGTAATGAATTATAGAAGAAAGATGTGGTGATACACCACCGAAGTAATGCTTGCTGTCCAATCTATTTTGCGTATTGTTTGGAATGTCTAATGAAGTCGAGGTGGTTTTGGTGAACCTTATAAGAACATATCTGGTATGTGGGTGTAATTGGAGGAAAAAAGGGTTAAAATAACACCCTTGTTTGATAGAGTAATAGTTGTTGCCCGGTTACTGTTTTGGGGGAAATTAAGTACATTAAATGGGTTGATTGGTTACTAATACTAGTTTACCATATATTCTATTGTAGATAAGTAATCTAAAAGGTGAGAAGTCAAGTTGGGTTAGTTTCGGAATCAAATAACCAGGTATGTAAGGCATACTCTATTTCACACTCTTTGGCATGAAATCGTACAATTGTTCCATCAAGCAATTTTTTGAGGTTATCCTATAACAAAGTGATGCATAATGGCAGCACATTACCCTCCATGTATCCAATGACCTTGTTCCCACTCTCTAACACATTAGAACACCTCAATACGTGCTTATTATTAAATCTGCGCGTTTATCTTCACTAGAAAATTTCAGGAGTCCTCCGTTTGTTCAAATAAGACCCATGTGTTATTTCAGCTCCTAAACACTTTATTTGTGTGCCAATAGCTCCCTAGCTCATTGTTGTTGCGTTAAGTGTCTATTTACATGTCTCTTATTAGCGTATTACTGGTTCAAGGTACCATAATGTGATGACCACCAAGGTAACAATCTCAAAGGCTAATAAACTAAGTATTGCAACCTGGAAAATAACGGGTGGCAGCTCACGGGCACTTCCCTAGCATGGGTCAATCTCGATACCTTTATTTATGGGTGGCAGCTCAGGGGCATAAGCCTAGCATGGGCCGATCCCAATCTTTTTATAGGTGACAGCTCAGGGGCGTAAGCCTAGCATGGGCCGATCCTAATTTATCTTTTTTTTTACCACTGATCAGCTGGTCATTTGCGTTATATGGATTACAAAGATTATGAAGTAAGAAGGAAAAATGAAGAAAGAATGTAATGTACATTGTCCCACAAGTATTTATAAAGGTGGTCTACTAGTACTCCTTATACACTTGTATCGGATTTCTATTGAGCTTTGTATCAAGTGTGTTGCTACTTTCTGCCTTACATATTCAGTACATATTTTTGTACTGATGTCCCTCACGGGGGACCTACATTTCATGCTGCAGGCAGAGGCACTTCAGCTCATACAACTCACTAGTAGGAGCGCAGGTTGTTCAGGGACTATTGGTGAGCTCCAGGTTGATTCTGGGCTTTCCAAGTCTGCTCTATATATTTTGGTACTGTACAGTAAGTCTAGAGTAGGGCGGGGGTTTATCCCGACCCTAGCTAAGTCTATGTATCTTTTAGAGGATTTGTAGACTAATGTAAAGTTATGGTAGTGTCCTGATTTTAGACATGGTGGCCCCACCGGCCAAGCGTTGTACATATCAGTTTTGGGAGTGTATGTGTAGTCAATTTCATTGATGCATAATATTATGTCGTCAGAACAATTGGTTGTTACAGTTACATGCATGGGAAGTATAAGGTTATGAATTGGTTCTCTCGGGCCTTTACGGCTACGGGTGCCTGTCCGCCCCAATCGGATTTGAGGCGTGACAAAAGTGGTATCAGAGCAGCCATCCTAGGGTGTTTACAAAGCCGTGTCTATATAGAGTCCTGTTTATGGGCGTGTTGTGCACCACATCTATAAATAGGAGGCTATGTGACATTTAGGGGTTTTCTCTTTTTCTTCATATCTTAGATCGTGCAATAGAGCCTATGTTGTAGGTTAAGTCATATTTAACCATTGAACCTATTTATTTTTTCTCTCTTATTATAGTAAAGATGCCAGTTACAAGAAGGAGTAAGAATACAGGTAGGCGGATAGACGAGGCTGCCGGGGATGGGACCAACAAGTCACCACCTAGACGAGCTAATCAAAGTGAGGCTCAAACTGAGTTTGTGTCCCAAACTTCTCCTACCCTTCCATCTCCAGAAGAGCTAAGAAAGAGAAGAACTGCATCCTCAGAACTACCTACCAATGCTGCAGATCAAGATTTAAGGAGTGCAGTACAATTGTTGGCTCGTATAGTTTCTGGACAAGCTCAAGGACAAGCCATTCCAACTACAGGTTCTAGTGGTACAGATAGGGCAGCTAGCCTACGAACTCAGGATTTTCTCAAATTGGATCCTCCTCTCTTCACCGGATCAGATCTTAATGAAGACCCACAGGACTTTATTGATCAAATCCAAAGGTTTCTAGATGTTATGCATGTGTCGGGTAATGAGATAGTTGAGCTAGCAGCATATAGATTCAAGGGGGAGGCTATATTGTGGTATGAAGGCTGGAAATGATCTAGGGGTATCGATGCACCTCCAGCCACTCGGAAAGAGTTCAAAGAGGCATTTCTTGATCATTACCTTCCATATGAGATTCGAGAAGCCCGTGCGGATCAATTCCTGAATCTTCGCCAAGGAAATATGAGTGTGAGGGAGTACAACCTTCGATTTAACTCTTTGGCTAGGTATGCTCCTAATGTTGTGGCTACAATGGATGATAGAGTTCATCGGTATGTGGATAGATTGGATCTATATCTGGTTAGAGATTGTACCGTTGCTGCTTTGAATAAGGACATGGATATAGCAACGATACAAGCATTTGCACAAAAAATGGAGGATCAGAGGCAAAGAAGAAGAACACAAGATTTAGAAAGGGGGTATTCCAAGAGGTCTAGATCTACGGGGCAGTTTATGGCATCCCAAGGAGAGTTTAGGCCTCGGTTTTCTAATAGACCACCTAGGACATTATCTTCTTATTCTGCAGCTAGTGCTCCATCACAATTTCAAGGGTCTAAAGGTAACCAGTTTGGTCAAAGAAATGAGAGTCAGAGTTCCCGAACAACAGGGTATCAAGAGAAAGGGATTATGAGCCAATTAAGGCCTTCACGACAACCATGTAGACAATGTGGAAAGCTTCATTTAGGTGCATGTCGGTTCAGAACAAATGCTTGCTTTTGGTGTGGTATGTCAGGACATATGATGAGAGAATGCCCTCAAAGGGGCATAGGTGGTGTGGCACGACCTACTGGATCAGCCGTTGCATCATCATCATCGATGCCTTATTCAGGTAGGGCTGTACAACCTATGGGTCGTGGTAGAGGTGCTAAAGGAACAACTAGCTCTAGTGGAGTTCAGAATCGTACATACGCTTTAGCAGATCGACAAAATTCAGAGGCTTCTCCAGATGTGGTTACAGGTACATTGTCCATCTTTTCGCATGATGTCTATGCATTAGTTGATCCGGGTTCTACAATATCATATGTCACTCCATTGGTTGCTGAAAAGTTCAAAAAAACACCAGAACTAGTAGTTAAGCCATTTGAAGTATCTACTCCAATTGGTGAATCTGTTATAGCTAAGAGAGTGTATCGAAATTGTATAATAACTATTTGCGGTCATGATACAATGGCTGACCTGGTTGAGTTAGAAATGGTAGATTTTGATGCTATAATAGGTATGGATTGGTTGGCTTCTTGTTATGCCATATTAGATTGCTGAACTAAGAGGGTGTGTTTCCATTTCCTAAGGGAGGCAGTCCTAGAATGGAGAGGTAATATTGGTGCGCCAAGAGGTAAATTTATTTCTTATTTTAAGGCGAAAAAGATGATTTCCAAGGGTTACATATGTCATCTGGTTAGAGTGAAGGATACAAATGCGAAGACACGAACTCTTCCAACTATTTTGGTGGTAAGTGAATTTCCCAATGTATTTCCTGAAGATCTTCTGGGTTTGCCTCCAGAACGAGAAGTGGAGTTTGGTATTGATGTGATCCCACGTACTCAACCAATCTCAATTCCTCCATATAGAATGGCCCCTGCAGAATTACGGGAGTTGAAAGAGCAATTGAAAGACTTGCTAGAAAAAGGATTCATAAGGCCTAGGGTCTCCCCTTGGGGCGCACCAGTGTTATTTGTGCGTAAGAAGGATGGCTCGTTAAGAATGTGTATTGACTATAGACAACTGAACAAGGTGAATATTAAGCACAAATATCCCCTTCCGAGAATTGATGACTTGTTTGATCAGTTGCAAGGCGCCAAGTGGTTTTCAAAGATTGATTTAAGATCTGGTTACCACCAAATGAGGTTCAAAGAGAGTGACATACCCAAGACAACTTTTTGAACACGGTACGGTCATTACGAGTTCCTAGTCATGTCCTTTGGGCTAACTAATGCAACTGCAGCTTTTATGGATTTGATGAATAGGGTGTTCAAGCCATTCTTGGATGTGTTTGTGATAGTTTTTATAGATGATATTCTGGTTTATTCGAGATCAAATGAGGACCATGCCAATCACTTACGACAGGTGTTGCAGATTCTTCGTGATCGTAAGCTATTTGCAAAGTTCTCTAAGTGTGAGTTTTGGTTAAAATATGTGGCATTCTTAGGTCATATTGTATTTGATGAAGGAATAAAGGTTGATACTCAAAAGATAGAATCCCTGAAGAACTGGCCAAGACCTATAACGCCTACAGAGGTTCGTAGTTTCCTTGGGTTGGCAGGTTATTATAGAAGGTTTGTGGAAGGATTTTCTTCAATTTCTGCACCTTTAACGAATCTAACACACAAAGCCTCCAAGTTTCAATGGAATAATGCATGCGAAAGAAGTTTCCAAGATCTAAAGAATAAGTTGACTTCTACAGCCGTATTGGTGCTTCCAGAAGGCACATAGGGGTATACAGTGTATTGTGATGCTTCAAGAATTGGGTTAGGGTGTGTATTGATGCAGCATGGTAAAGTCAGAGCATATGCCTCGAGACAATTGCGGCCACATGAGAAAATTTATTCAACACATGATCTGGAGCTAGCAGCGGTTATATTTGCCTTAAAGATATGGTGTCACTACCTGTACGGGATTCATGTTGACATATACATTGACCATAAGAGTTTGCAGTATATCTTTAACCAGAAGGACTTGAATTTGAGGCAGCGAAGATAGCTTGAATTATTAAAAGACTATGATGTTGATATCTTATATCATCCAGGAAAAGCAAATATGGTGGCAGATGCGTTAAGTCGCAAAGCTATGGAGCCATCTATAGAAAGACAAGGGATGACTAAGGATCTACACAATTAGCCAATTTGGGGGTTCGTCTTCTTGAAACTCCAGATGAAGGGTTTATTGTGCATGATACAGCAAAATCTTCATTAATAACTGAAGTAAAGAGAAGCAATATGCAGATCCTATTTTATTACGACTTAAGGAAAATGTGCAATGTGGCTTGACAAAGGCATTTGAGCTTACGCAAGAAGGGGTACTTTGGTGCCAAAACAGATTGTGTGTACCTGATATAGACGGGCTAAGAAAGAGGATTATGACAGAAGCACATCATTCAAGGTATTCTATCCATCCAGGGTCAATAAAAATGTACCATGATTTGAGAGGGATGTATTGGTGGGGTGACATGAAGAAGAACATTGCAAAATTTATAGCCGAATGTCCAAATTGTCAAAGAGTTAAAGTAGAGCACCAAAAGCCTGGGGGTTATATGCAATGCATGGATCTTCCAATCTGGAAGTGGGACATGATCAACATGGATTTTGTCACTGGTTTGCCTCGTACATTTCGAAGGTTTGATTCCATATGGGTGATAGTTGATAGGCTTACCAAATCAGCACACTTTCTACCGGTTAGGACCACTTACACAGTTGAAGAATATGCCAAGTTATATGTTAAGGAGATAGTTCGACTACATGGAGTTCCAATCTCTATTATATCGGATCGAGAATCTCAATTTACTGCAAATTTTTGGAAGTCTTTTCAAAGAAATTTAGGGACACAAGTGAATCTAAGTACAGCTTTTCACCCTCAAACGGATGGACAAGCAGAACGTACCATTCAAACACTTGAAGATATGCTACGAGCTTGTGTATTGGACTTTAAAGGTAGTTGGGATGATCATCTACCTCTCATCGAGTTCGGCTACAACAATAGCTTTCATTGAAGTATCAAAATGGCACCATATGAAGCTTTGTATGGAAGAAAGTGTAGATCACCCATTGGATGGTTTGAAGCGGGTGAAACTGCCTTATTCGGGCGAGATCTTGTTCATCAAGCTATGGAAAAGGTTAAGGTGATCCAACAACGACTAGAAACAGCCCAAAGCAGACATAAGTCATATGCGGATGTTAGGAGAAGGGGGCTAGAGTTTGCTATAGGTGATTAGGTATTCTTGAAGGTATCACCAATGAAGGGGGTTATGAGATTTGGTAAGAAAGGAAAATTAAGTCCACGTTATATAGGCCCATACCAGATTACTCGAAAGTTTGGACAAGTTGCTTATGAATTAAATCTACCCCAGAGCTCTCAACAGTTCATCCGGTATTACACGTCTCAATGCTTAGAAAGTGTATTGGAGATTCATCTCATACTACCCCTACTGAAGATGTACAAATTACAGAAGATCTCACCTACGAGGAAATACCTATTGCAATTCTATATCGACAGGTTAAGAAGTTGAGGAATAAAGAAATAGCTTCTGTAAAAGTGCTGTGGAGGAACCAACAAGTAGAAGAGATCACGTGGGAAGCTGAAGAAGCGATGAAATCCAAGTACCCCCATTTGTTCAAATACGAAGAAAAAGTCCAAGATGCTGAATTGGAACAATAACAAGTAAGTGAAAAATATATAGGTACTATATAGTAATAGGGATATTAACGTAGGCTTGAACTTGTTTTGGATGGACAGTTATGCTAACATTCGAGGACGAATGTTTCTAAGGGGGGAAGGATGTAACATCCCGTATCTTGCTTGTACTTATTCTAATTATATGGAATTTGGTATGGTCATATGGTATAGGTAATGGATGAGATTTTTTATGCAATTATTAATGGTGTAGATGGAATTATAGAAGCTGCCCGTATAGTTTAGTGTGATGCGACTAAGTTAACGTTAAGTTAACTATTTAAACTTGGAATCGCAAGCTAGTATTTGAATCTAAAGTTTAAAGTGACCAAGTGTGTATAAGTTGAAGGTTAGACTAAAGGGGTTAGAAGCTGAAAATGGAGCAAAATATTGAGGTGCTTGCTTGACTTATTTAAGCTAGTAGGTGAGTCACCTACTTAAGTTATTTGAACCAAATTAATGGACCCATGGCTATGGATCAGATTTGGGTCTATGCTAATATACTCATTTGGGCCAAATTGAACAAAAAAAGAAGAAAGAAAATGGATAAGTGACCCAACACATCAATCTGCCAAGGCCCAAATATAATTGAGCCCAACAAGAAATTATGCAAGTAGGTGCATCACCTACTTTGAAGTTTTAGCAGCTTAGATCCTTAAGTAGGTGCATCACCTACTTGGACCAATTTTATGGTCCAAAATGCAGCTAAGGAGGTGGACAAGATAGGGCCTTTAAAAGGCAGCAACTTTACTTTTAAGTCACAAAAAAAGGAGTATATTTCAGCAAATCTCTCTACTCTCTTAAAAACAACAAGAGCAGCAGCCCTATTTTTCCTTCTAGGGTTCTTGAAGAAACCCTCTCCTTTGCAGCCCAAGGTAAGTGAAAAACACTTAAGGTTTTGTTTAATTATTTCATGGGAGATTAGGGAAACAAGTTATAAGTGTTTGACTATAAGTATATGGCTGATTATAGAACAAGCTGGTTGTTCATGTTTCCTTGTTATTAAGGAACTTTTTTTCTTCTTCTTTGGTTTAAGTGTGAAGGAAAGTTCAAGCGCTTGAAGAGTTCAATTAAAAGAATAAGTTGCTGAATTGAGGTACGGTGACTGCCCCATTTTATTTTTCTTATATATGAATTTGAGAGGGGATTATGGATGTCTTGTTATTCAGAACTCAAGAGATGATGAGATCAATAATTGATTGCTACAATAAAAGGGGTTTGGGACTATTTTGTGGACTGTTTTGTATGTATATGTTATGGGCTGCCAGGTTGAAGTTGGATAAAGGTGTGATGAGTTTGTAATGAATTATAGAAGAAAGATGTGGTGATACACCATCGAACTAATGCTTGATGTCCAATCTATTTTGCATATTGTTTGGAATGTGTAATGAAGTCGAGGTGGTTTTGGTGAACCTTATAAGAACTTATCTGGTATGTGGGTGTAATTGGAGGAAAAAAAGGGTTAAAATAACACCCTTGTTTGATAGAGTAATAGTTGTTGCCCGGTTACTGTTTTGGGGGAAATTAAGTACATTAAATGGGTTGATTGGTTACTAATACTAGTTTACCATATATTCTATTGTAGATAAGTAATCTAAAAGGTGAGAAGTCAAGTTGGGTTAGTTTCGGAATCAAATAACCAGGTATGTAAGGCATACTCTATTTCACACTCTTTGGCATGAAATCGTACAATTGTTCCATCAAGCAATTTTCTGAGGTTATCCTATAACAAAGTGATACATAATGGCAGCACATTACCCTCCATGTATCCAATGACCTTGTTCCCACTCTCTAACGCATTAGAACACCTCAATACGTGCTTATTATTAAATCTGCGCGTCTATTTTCACTAGAAAATTTCAGGAGTCCTCCGTTTGTTCAAATAAGACCCATGTGTTATTTCAGATCCTAAACACTTTATTTGTGTGCCAACAGCTCCCTAGCTCATTGTTGTTGCGTTAAGTGTCTATTTACATGTCTCTTATTAGCATATTACTGGTTCAAGGTACCATAATGTGATGACCACCAAGGTAACAATCTCAACGGCTAATAAATTAAGTATTGCAACCTGTAAAATGATGAGTGGCAGATCAAGGGCACTTGCGTAGCATGGGCCAATCTTGATACCTTTATTTATGGGTGGCAGCTCAGGGGCATAAGCCTAGTATGGGCCGATCCCAATCTTTTTATAGGTGGCAGCTCAGGGGCGTAAGCCTAGCATGGGCCAATCCTAATTTATCTTTTTTTTACCACTGATTAGCTGGTCATTTGCGTTATATGGATTACAAAGATTATAAAGTAAGAAGGTAAAATGAAGAAAGAATGTAATGTACATTGTCCCACAAGTATTTATAAAGGTGGTCTACTAGTACTCCTTATACACTTGTATCGGATTTCTATTGAGCTTTGTATCAAGTGTGTTTCTACTTTATGCCTTACATATTCAGTACATATTTTCGTACTGATGTCCCTCACGGGGGACCTGCATTTCATGCTGCAGGCAGAGGCACTTCAGCTCATACAGCTCACTAGTAGGAGCGCAGGTTGTTCAGGGACTATTGGTGAACTCCAGGTTGATTTAGGGCTTTTCGAGTCTGCTCTATATATTTTGGTATTGTACAGTAAGTCTAGAGTAGGGCAGGGGTTTGTCCCGACCCTGGCTAAGTCTATGTATCTTTTAGAGGCTTTGTAGGCTAATGTAAAGTTATGGTAGTGTCCTGATTTTAGACATGGTGGCCCCACCGGCAAAGCATTGTACATATCAGTTTTGGGAGTGTATGTGTAGTCAATTTCATCGATGCATAATATTATGTCGTCAGAACATTTGGTTGCTACAGTTACATGCATGGGAAGTATAAGGTTATGAATTGGTTCTCTCGAGCCTTTACAGCTACGGGTGCCTGTCCGCCCCAATAGGATTTGAGGTGTGACAGAAGATGCGACCAATGTCAGAGACAAGGTGCGATTTCAAAACACCATGAGATGCCCATGTCGAAAATTCTGGAAGTAGAACTCTTTGATGTATGGGGTATTGATTTCATAGGTCCATTCGTAAATTCGTTTGGAATGAAATACATCCTAGTCGCTGTAGATTATGTTTCAAAATGGGTTGAAGCAGTAGCATTGGCCGACAATGAGGGAAAGCGTGTTGTAGCATTCTTGAAGAGAAATATCTTCTCTCGCTTTGGAGTACCATGTACTATCATAAGCGATGGAGGATCTTACTTTTGCAACAAGCTATTCAAATCCGTGTTGGTAAAATATGGTGTCAAGCAACATAAGGTAGCCACACCTTATCACCCACAAACTAGTGGGAAGGTAGAGGTTTCCAATCGAGAGATCAAGCAAATCCTTGCGAAGATGGTAAATGCTAATAGGAAAGATTGGTCTCGGAAGCTGGACGATGCACTATGGGCTTATAGGACTGCATTCAAAATGCCAATTGGCATGTCCCCGTACCAACTAGTTTATGGGAAGGCTTGTCACTTACCCATTGAGCTCGAGCATAAAGCATTATGGGCATTGAAGCGACTGAATTTGAATTGGGATGATGCCATGAATCTGAGATTGGAGCAATTGAACGAGATGAATGAGTTCCATCTACATGCTTATGAAAGATCAGACCTATACAAAGAGCGGATGAAAAAGTATCATGATTAGCGGATTGTTCAACAAAACTTTCAAAAGGATGATATGGTACTCCTCTTCAATTCCAGATTGAAGCTATTCCCAAGTAAGTTGAAGTCTAAGTGGTCTGGTCCGTACAAAGTTAACCAAGTCTACTCGTCTGGAGTAGTTGAGTTGAAAGACAATAATGGTGTTGTCTTCAAGGTGAATGGCCAATGAGTAAAACCTAATATCGGTCCTCTCGACTCAATAAATTATATGGCCATCTCTTATCTCGACAAAGTCTAAGTACTCGAGGTAACTATTTTGTATCGCGACAATAAATCAAGCGCTAGATGGGAGGCAACCCATCATTTTACATTCTTTTCCTTTCTTTTGTTCTATTTTGTGTTTGCTTTTGATAAATAAAAATCCAAAAAGAAGAGTCGGGCCACGACCAAAACTAAGGCGCTTGATGGGAGGCAACCCATTGTTCTAATCGTGTTTGTTGTTTTTGAGCAAGTGTAGGTACAAGAGGCGTAAACGAGGAGATTGGTTCCAAATTTTGATTTGGTCGTATTGCGTGTTGAAGGTGGTAAGCTAGTAATAAAGAAGCAAAAGGCTATGGATTAGGCATTGCTTATGAAAATATAGGCAACGAACAAGGCTAGGCCTATGTAAAACTAGGCCACGAACAAGGCAAGGCCTATGCTATGGCCTAAGCTCTCGGAATCTAGTGTGCCATAGCATAGGCGCCGCCCATGCCCACGTATGCCATAGCATAGGCGCCGCCTATGCCAATGCCTTTTGTCTCTGAATCTCATATGCTATGCAAAAGGCGTCGCCTATGCCTAACAATGCCATGGCATAGGCACCGCCAATGCTCAACAATGCTTTGCAAATGGCGCTGCCTATGCCAAGCATAGGCAAAGCTTTAGGCGCCACCTATGGTCACTTCTTGTCTCCAAATCCGATTTTAAATGGGTCAAAACCCGACCCAAGCATCTCCTATAAATAAGAGACTTAGTCTTAGACCAAAAACACATTGCAAACCTAGCATAAGCGCCGCCTATAGTCTCCAAATCCTCTCAAAAATTTTCCTTTTGCTCTTTTACTTCACAAGAACATCATCCAAAGTCATCAAACCAAGTAAGTACTTCTTTGTTCTTCATTTATATTCCGTAAGTACTACACTACTACGCCTATTATGAATTGGTAAATCTTGAAAGAGTAGAAGTGATTTGAATGTGATTAAATTGTTGTGATACAACTGAGTGAGTGAACGAATAGGTCAGGATGATCTTAACTAGTTCCCAATGTGTATTTGATTTTGATGCACTGTCATACTTTTGCGGAATTGACATGGTCAAGAAAATTGCATAATCTTGTCAATAGAAAGCTTACATTTTGGAATGACTTGTTCATCAAGATGAGAATTATGGTTGACTACCAATATATGAGGTTGTAATTATTGTTAGAGACTATACTTTGATTCAATCCCTATGTAATAGTCTTGATATATCAAACATGAAAGTATTGCCAGGGTCACAAGAATTATGACTGCACTAATTTTATTGTTGGAATATAGCGCCTAAAATGTATATCGATGAAGTCTGAGTAATCGCCAACTTTGACTTCACTAGTCTGTACCAACAAACTAAGTGTGGGGTGGTGCCACTACTGCTTGATTGTTGATTGTATTCACCGAGATGATGCTAACATGACTATTGTTTTAATCTTAGTTACAATGGCACCCAAAGCAAGACAAGGCAAAGATAAAGCAACCACTTCACAAAAAGGCAAGAAAAGAGGACGAAAAAAGAAAGGAGAATCATCCTCGATGCAAGTACCATACCGCATGTTTGAAATTAAATAGGTCCTCGAGGAGGAAGCAAAGGAGTGGTATATGAACAATAAAGAGAGAAAATATGTTCATGTGGACCTGATACACAAAGAAAGCCTAGCAAAGAAAGAACCACGCATGTTGGCCAAGATAATGGCGTTACATCTTGATTTCATCTTCTGAGATATGGGAGAATGCAATCTTGATGTAACACGAGAATTCTATGCCAACTGGTCACCGAAAACTACAGGAAGCGAAGTCAAGATTCGGGGCCAAGTGCTACAACTAAATGCAGAGTTCTTCAACTCCTTTCTAGGTTTTCCATCAGTTGATCCGTCACCACTCAAGGAGCTGTACAGCAGACCTCTGTATAGGTCAATACGACAGACATTGTGTGGAACAAGATCTATGGCACGATGGAGTAGACACAAGGACACCGGTCGGCACAACACCTTCCCATATACTCCTTTGAATAGGGAAGCTAGGATATGGCTGCGAATAGTCAACTCTTGCCTCATTCCAGGGATGCAGTACACAAAGATAACATGAGATAGAGTGTGCTTGGTATACGCATTGATAACGAATGTGCCTATCAATGTTTGGGCAATTATTTGATCTACAATGCGGAAAGCTAGGCTACATAAGAGGTCCCACTTCAGTTTTGGCAACCTGTTGACTGCAATATTAAGGAAGGAGGACATCGAAGAGGAACCAGATGATCATAAGCTTCCACACAACCCAACGAAGGTTGACCTCACAAAGGTGAAAGATGCTGAATCCACACATGGCGTCAACCTTACTACTGCAGAGAGACATGCTCGGGATGAGAGTTTCTTTTGCCATCTTTATGGCATGACTCGATTTATAATGATGAGCGGAGGTCGTGTTCCAACTGCTGCAGAGCTCCAATAGTTGGATTATGACTACCCAATGAATGAGCATGCAAGGCAAATGTGTGGAGTAGGAGTGTACTTTGAGGAACCTCTTGATGACGATGTGCCAACCGATGATGATCGCAGAATACCAGACTCTGACGTGGAGGAGAATTTTGATGACGACGACTCCAACGATGATTCTGACAAAGGGGGTATGACCCCAGACATAGAGGAGGAGTCCGACTAACTAGGTTCTTCTTATTTATTTTCCATTGAGGACAGTGTGTCCCGTCTAAGTGTGGGGTGCTTGTATTTGCATGCTATCCTTCTTTATCTGCATTTGCATTTATGTTTGTTTTTTTAGTAGTTAAATTTTTTAGCTAAATTTTTTTAGATAAATTTTTTTAAAACCTTGCATGAAATTTTTCTGATAGGCAGCATGGTATTATAACAAGAGTCTCTGATAAAATCATTACTATTGAGATGTTTAGGCTCTAATTGTGACTCACTATGTGATAATTGTGTGGTTCAGTTCCTTCATCTGTTGGGTCAAGAGTCTATACTACTCCCAATAAAGTCGACCATGTGCCTTGTGTGTGTGAGGATATAGTATATTCTGTGTTTGTGGCTGATGCTAGAACTTGCCTGGTGTGTGTGTGAAGCGAAATAAAGAGTGTGAGTCTAGGAGATGATTTAGGCATTTCTTTGGCAGCCTATAATTGTTTACCTTCTTTTTACCTACCCATGGACATTATCCTAGATAACCCCCTTTGAGCCTTTAGCCTATTTTCTTTGACAGCCGCATATGTAAGCCTAATCCATTTTTTCAAGACCATAATTTGATCCAAATTCCTAAGTGCTTTAAATTATAAAATCACGTGACAAAATAAGAGGAAATTGGGTGAGTGTGATACCTTAGAATGTATTGGTACTTGAATTTATTATGAAAAAGAGTGTCTATCATAGAGGTGTGTTATAACAAAAAGAGAGAAGAAAAGAAAAAGAAATAGAAAAACAAAAAAGATAAATTGTGATTATGATTAAATTAAAAGATAGTTATGTTTGAATGGCAAAATAGGTGAAAAGGGGTGATAGACGAAAGAAAGGTAGCAAGGTTGTTTAAAAGAAAGTATTAATGGCATAATGTGATGTATTAAAGTGCTTAGGAACATAGTCACCATTTCTGGCCAAAATAGTCCAACCCGTCCCTTAACCTACATTACAACCTGTAGAAGACCTATTTGATCCTAAGCTTAGCATTCTGATATTTAGTGGAGCATTACACTAAGGGCAAGCCTATGGTCATCAGTTGCAACATATGAATTCTTTGTGAGAGTGAGAGCAAGGATAATCCTATACCCATGTTCGAAATATATACAACACTTGTGAGTGATTATGGGTAATATATTGTGAGACACACATGGTTGATGAGTTTTGGGTAGTTGTGTATGATTCTTTGTGCCTTAAACTTTTTGAATATAAATTGACCATCATCACGAGTCTATGTTGGAGGTTAAATTGTTTCTACTAATGATCAGAAAACTACTCTTTGTTAATGATTGTCGTGCCTGCCTTGATGAATATTTTGTGTTGTTACTGTGAAACCCTAAGTAGATGTTTAGATGAACATGATAGTTTGTTCGAGGATAAACAAAGCTTTAAGTGTGGGGTGTTGATGATAGGCGAATTTACACGCCTAAAGTACTATATTTTACCCATATTTTAGCTAAGTTTTGAGGACAAATTATATAATTCATGCACTTTTAGTCCGTTTTCCTGTAAGTGAGCTAACAAACGTGATTAGCAAGATTTCAGGTACAAATGATGCAGATTTCAGCATTTTATGGATAACATGACGCCAAAGAAAGCTTCAAGAAAGAAGGAAGGGAAAGCTTGGACGCCAAGGACCAAAAGTGACACATGGGAAACCTGTCCCGGGCAAAAACAACAATTCTAAAGACTTTGGGGATTAGCAGTAACTTATTAGGATTAGGATAATGATGCAGTAACCCAGTAGGAATGGGTTAAGTAATGCAGTAACTTATTAGGATTAGGATAATGATGCAGTAACCCAGTAGGAATGGGTTAAGTAATGCAGTAGCTTAGTAGGAATAGGATATGGGTGTTATAAATACCCTATTTTTCTAGAGATTTTAATCATTCACTACAATCATTCACTACTATCATTCACTTCTACTTTTAATTCTTCTTACAATTCTACTTCTAATTCTGAATTATTCTAATCAATTATACTTTTTATTCTCTTCATCTATTCAATTCTTAATTTCCACAACAAAAGAAACGCTATTCTAAAAAGGAATTCACACCTAACGCCATACCACACCCTACTACACGTGAGATCTTTTATTGTGGTATAATGATAATGTCTATTGCGATTTCCATCGCACTCATGAATAGCTAAACTCCTCTGTTGGGGTTATGGAAGCCTTATGAGATACTATCTATTGCTATGAGTTTGTGAATTCGTGACACGTATGCTGCTTATATCATTATTCTCTTCATCTTAATGCAAATTCTTGTGGTTGCAAACGCATAGAATACGCTAGTATAGCATTAACTTGTTCGAAAGAAAAGGTATATGTATGGAAAAGAGATAATGTCAAGGTAATAGGGCACTAACCCCTATTAAAAATTTAGTGTCGTAACTGGATTAACCTCTTGGAGAATTTGTACCGTTAGATACGCTTTAAGCTCAAAAGAGTTAAAGTGAAATAATCCTTGATAGGTCGAAAAACGCCTGGATTTACCATAGAATACAATTCTCTATAAGCACATGCATGTCTGAATTCCGCATAACTCATAGCCAATAGAGACGTATAACTCATAAGGTGGACATAACCCCAACTCTGAATTCTAATTGGTTAACATCGTACCAAACATTCTTTTTTTTTACTTTGCTAATTTTTATTTTTACTCTATTATTTTGGTTAAACGTTACAATCCCCCCTTTCTACGATACTTCCACCAAAAGTCTAATAATCATTACTTACTTGTTGACCGGCTATTCTCTGTGGGATCGATACCTAACCCAGTTGGGTTATATATTTGACAACGACCACTTTAAAATCTTATGAGAGCTGTAGATTGAGCGTTATCAGTCGCGATATGCTGACCCGTGGTCGCGGCAGTCAAGGACGGTCAATTGATCACGATCACGGAGGGTCGCGTAGCTGCGGTCGCATCCAGACCCACGCGATTGCAGCCTAGCGGAGGAGTTCAGACTAAGGGGAAAACTGTAATTTCATGTTCTGATCCCAACTTGACAAAAATGAATCAAACCCTATCATTTAAGAAGAATTACATCTTCCCCAATTTTTTAGGGTTTAGCTTTAGACTTCATAGCCTCCATTTTTGGAGAAGAAAATATTGTATAAATTTTGGGTGAAGAATACATTGGAGACTTTCTAAGTGGAATATTTTCTCACTTCCATTGTTGATATTGTGGCAGAGAGAAGTTTGAAGTAACATTTACTTAATTCTTTAACAATTTATTTCAATGGAGATTATGGGTATATCTATGCTTATCTATTTTAGGTGCAGCTAAATCTCCCTCTTGGGGTTATGTGTGAATAAGGGTTTAAGTATGTGTGGGTTGTTATTAGTTGCATCTATTTGGTAGTTCATATTTATGGGTGTTATCATTGCTATGCTATCTTGGTGGGAATTTGATGGGTGAAAGCCCCAAATACCCATATGGGTTTGATGAGTGAAAGCTCCAAGCTCTAGAAAATTCAAAGTTATCTTCAAATAAAGGGTTTTAGGTAAAGTGTAGGAATCCATATCATCCTCGAAAGAGGGATGTCGATACCAAAGCAATGTAGACAATCATGTATGTAGTTTGCTAAACTTTCAGTATCTTAGACATAAGGGTGAATTTGAGGTTGACTATGCCAAGAGTATCATTCTAGAAATAGGGATACCTAGATTGAGGTTGTGGTTACCAATTTCTAACACACCTATTAGGTATTCAAAATGATCAATGGGTGAAAGTTGGGTGTTTTATCAAAAAACCAGAATCAAAATCTATATCTAAGCCTATCCATATTTGATTTACTAAAGTGATGTAGATGACTAACTCCCATATATCACTCCTTTAGTAATGCATAATCCCAACATCCGTGCATAATTGTTAAAACTCTAATTATTCGTAGCCCCAAATTTATACTAGAAAAATCCAAAATGAAACATTAGTGTAGGAACTTATATCCCCCATTTTTTCTTTTTGTACCATTTATTTGAATTTAAATTGTATCTATCATTTCAAATTAATTTGATATCCACTCACAGTGTTCCTCATAGATTCTACCCCAACTCTAAATTTTGGTAAATATATTGACGATGACAGCCTTGCACTCAAATTTATGTGTAATATGAATGTTATCACGCTATACTATGGGAGACTTCAATGGTGTTTGTCGCACCCCTTTTTCACCAAAAAAATTAATTTTAGTTTGAAAGGGTTTTTAGTATTAAGTGACAAGAGAAAATAATTTGTTTCGAAAAGGATTATTTGTATTCAAAACTCAGAGTCGCCACTTGGCATAAATCAGGAGTGCCAAGTCACCTTTGGAAATTCTTTTTCAAAATGGCTTGACTCTTTAAAACTTATCCACGAAAAGAGATTCTGGTTAAGGAATTCTGTTGATCAAGGGAAGATGTTAGGCACCCCTTGATCCCGTGGGAAAGGTGTTAGGCACCCCTCGGTCCCGTGGTTCTACCACGATCGCTTCATGGAGTAGATCAGCTAGTACGACACTACGAATGTATAAACCATATAAAACACACAAAGCAATCAATCAAATAAACAAAACAAAATAAGTCCAAAAATATAGGGTCCATTCTAATTTATTACAAACCAAGAATAAAAAAAAGTTGAAATTAAAACCTAAATTACTCTAACTATCCTATCTATGGTTTACCCGATGCCTCGGACCTTTATCACGAGATTCCATTGCGTACATAATATTTTGGGGCCTTCCCTGGTGAATAAATACAAATGACCTTAGGGCATTCCCCGTCTAAATGAATACATTTTTTTAATACGATAAAACAAAATCATTCAAAACATTCAAGCATTCAGCAATCATAATTCTTAAATTTGCCTACCCGACTTAGTATTTGCCTACCCATTTGACGGCCTAACATATGATACTATTGGGATCGACACAATCGATGGTCATTCTGATTTAAATAACCAACATTAAATCGACATAAACCAATATTCACTTTTTAAATCATAATTTTCACCCCAATTTCATTTACCTCTAACGAATTCAATTCATTATCAACTAATTAGCCAATTTTAATAAAAATTAATCAATCAATCCAAAACGAACATAATTGCTCAACCATATAATGAAAATTGTATCATCAATCACATAGAATAACTCAATTATAGAATCAACACATCACATTAAGATAAAATAAAAGAAAAATAGAGTTGAAGAGTTGGAAATCAATTGGAGATTTCAAACTCAAATATCAATGAATGAGAAGACAAAAACTGCATCCAGAGACCTCGAATCGAATACGTCAAACTCAATATACCCTTTATTAGTTTTCGCCAATACAAACCAATAATTGCAAAAGAGACAAAACCAGCTCCTACTTATGCAATCTAGTTGCCGAATTTTATGGTTTTATGGTGGGTTTTGCTGGAACCGACTCAACAGTAGCTTGTGGGTGGTATTTTTTGGTGGTTGTGGTAGTTGTTATGGCTTTTCTGGCAGATTTCCACTATAACAGTAACAAATGAAGATTAACGTGTCCTCTGATTGATAATTTTGGTGCTGATTTATTCAGAAAGCTAAACCAAAGCCTATTTTCTCTTTTCTCTCTCATGTTCGACCTCCCTCCCCTCTTATTTATTCAATCTATCTTCGTTTTCTCAATTCTTTCTCCCATGAGTGTATTACTATGTGTAGTTGTTGATAAAAAATATAAAGTCTGTGTATGTTCCTCCCCCCTCTATGTACAAATTGTATGGTGTGTATATAGCTTGTGAAAGTGTGTGTAATCTGTGTGTTTATTGTGTTTACCAGTGAATCTAGTAAAAATGGATAAGAGTATTTCAAAGGGTTGGAAAGAAAGTGGACTATTTCGAGTTGGAGAGTCGAGTGAGGTTCTGTCGAAGTTTCAGTTCGCGGCTCTGTTATTACATTAAAAAAAGAAAATTACAAGTTAAAAAGATAAATGAAATTACAAAAGTCCTATCTATGCAGCTTCTTTTGAACTATTGACATAAGTTTTTGATGCTTTCAAAATTAACAAAAGATCTGATCTTCTTTGGGTTGAACTTGAGAATAGATTCTTTCCCCATACAAAATTTGTTTTCCAAGATGAACTCACAAAGTGAACACGTTCTGTTGGTGGTACTTCTGAACCTTGATCCTGCATTTGAAAATTTCACCCTATTCTTCAGGAAGGCTCCTAACTTTCAATTTCTTCACCTTGTTGCTTAACTTTGAATTTTATCACCCTGTTCTTCAGGCGGGCTCTTGACTTGCTAATTTTAATCTTTTGATTTTTCATTTCACCACACTGTTCTTTGGGCGGGCTCTCGACTTGTAATTTCCTAACTTTATTGACTTTCTATTTCTTCACCTTGTTGCTTGACTTCCAATCTCTTAACCTTGTTGCTTGACTTTCAATTTCTTTATCCTATTCTTCAGCGTGCTTCTGACTTGCTATTTCATTACCCAGTTCTTCTACCTGACTTGCAGTTTCATCCCCTGTTCTTCAAGCGGGCTCCTGACTTTTAATTTTATCACGCTGTTCTTCAGGCGGGCTCCTGACTTGTAATTTCATCACCCTGTTTTTCAGGTAGTCTCTTGACTTGCCATTTCATTACCCTATTTTTCAGGTGGGATCCTGACTTGTAATTTCGTTACCCAATTCTTTAAGCGGTTCCTGACCTGCCATTTCATCACCCTGTTCTTTAGGCAGGCTCTTGACTTTTAATTTCCTTACCCTATTCTTTAGACGAGCTCCTGACTTATAATTTCATCACCTTGTTCTTCAAGCAGGCTTCTGACTTACTATTTCATCACCCTATTCTTCAGCTGGTCTCCTAACTTACAATTTCATCACCCTATTCTTCAGGCGGGCCCCTGACTTTTAATTTTATCACCCTATTCTTCAGGCGGGCTCCTGACTTGCAATTTCATCACCCTATTCTTTAGGCAGGCTCTTGACTTTTATTTTCATTACCCTACTCTTCAGGAGGTCTCCTGACTTACAATTTCATCACTCTATTCTTTACGCGAGCTCGTGACTTGCTATTTTATCGCCTTGTTCTTTAGGCAGGCTCTTGATTTGCCATTTCATTACCCTATTCTTCAGGAGGGCTCCCTACTTTCCATTTTATCACCCTGTTCTTCAGACGAGCTCCTGACTTTCAATTTTAAAATTAGAATAAAAATTATCCCACATAAAGATTATGATAAAGAAAGCTTCATTTTCCAGAAAAATAAAGTCTCATTTTCTATAAGGGTCCTAAAGTGAAGTTTCAAATAACGGGCATTAAATTTTCTTTTTGCCCCAGTTTATCATCAAAAGCTTTTTCGGTTGTCAAACCCAATCACAACTATTTGAAATAATGCATACTCCAAAGATGAATCATAATTTTAATCATTAAATGCACCGTTTTGAGGGTAAAATTGAATGAATGAGAATAACAAGTCCTTGTCTTGATAATGAATGTGAAAGATTCTTACTAAAAGTGCATATTTTAGGATTAAAGGCTCAAATTAGGAAATACACCTCCTAGCCATAAGACATGAAAGACCCAAATTGAAGAGTGTGTCTCTTAGGGGTACAAGATGATAAGTTTTACTATAAATATGATTACCAAACCTGTACCACAACACTGCTGTTGTATTTGCAAAAACAAGGAATTGTACCTCTGGATATTTATGCTTTGAAGCCTCTAATTAGAAGGTAGCAATTGTTCATATTCCATACAAAGAAAACTTATGAGTTTAAAACAAGGTGGCTACCTTGCAGATTTAGCTTTTGAAGCAATTTCTCTTGTACTTGTCTGATTAATTTTTCTTTCATCTAATGGCATATGCCATTGACTTTCTGCATCATTGACCCAAACTCATTATTAAGAGTGACTCCAAAATAAACACAATATCTCTGCTTTGCCATGCTTCTTAGATAAACCCTTTGAACCTTGGTATTTCCATAAGTTCCCAGACTTGTATGTTGACAAAACTTTATGAATGCCTTATTTCGGCTCACAATCATGTCTCTTACATATACTGGCCTTTTGTCTTGCTTTGTGCAATTAAAGAAGTTGGTAACCAGTTTTGAAATCTTTTCTCACTTGCTTTGGCATTGATCTGACTCAAAGACACACGAAAAATAACTTTCCATTTGAATAACTAACTAAAGAAAACAAAAATAAAAATATAAAGAAGAAAGAACAGACAATGAATGTCCCCATTAAAACAGAGAACAGAAAAAACTATCTAAAAGTGACAGTCAACTCTAATGATTTTGACATGCATTTTTGATTAAGTTGTCTAATCTTTCTATCCAAACTTTCACCAGTTATCGTCGAGTTAATGGACTTGAGATTGAGTTTCTTCCTTGGGCCAATTATATTCAGAGATCTCATTCGGCTTGTAACTCCTTGAAGGGTTTTCGCCGACAAGCCTCTCTCATTTCCTTTCTCTCAGCTCACATTTCCCTATGATGTCCGTGAGGGTTTTCCCCAATGCAGCACTCTTATTTTCATTTCTCTCAACTTACGATCTCCTTATGGTGACCATGAGGGTTTTCACCAATAAGACTCTTATTTTATTTCTCTCAACTTACCATCGCCTTACGGTGTCTATGAGGGTTTTTACCGATAAGACTCTCATTTTTATTTCTCTCATGGTTCCTTATGATGAGGAAGATAAGTAGTACCTCAAATGTGTCATCATGTCCATAGCATGCTTAGCCTTAATACTCTCAAAGATTGATCTAAAGGCCTTTCTTTGGTTGTAACTTGACTTTTGGATAAGGTTATAAATAAATAATGACATGAGGCCCAAATGACACTTGAAGTGGGGTGGGACTTACAAACTTTGGAATCAACTCGAACAATAAAATTAACTCATGCCCAGTTTCTTTTGACTAGGTTATTCTAAATTGTTTATTTGGTTGGACCGAGCCCAGAATAGGGCAGCCTACCTATCTCACTCTCAAAAAAGAAGAATCAGGTTACATGTAGTTCTGACAATTTGTTCCTTTGCTTCATTTTGATTTTTTTCAGACCCTTTCTGACTCTATTTTTCTTGACACTCTTCTCTTTTCTTTTCTTTTTTTCCATATTTTTTCTTTTTAATTTTTGTTTTTCGACTCTATTTTTTGTACTCGACCCTTTTCTTAAATTTTGCTGACTCTATCTTGATTCCAAAAGAGAAGTATGAAAGAAAATAGAAGTATAGCTCAAACGAGATAAATGAAGGATGATACAATGTTTGGATAGCAGACTAAAATTCATTCGTTATATCAATCCTTGAAAATGCAAGTAATATCATGCAATATAAAAGTGAAAGATGAAGATCATTTATGATATTTTTTACAGCACTAACTTTAACTGAGACTGTGCATCACTATTTCTTCTGCTTTTGTTCAACATAAAACTCCACTTTTGTTGTACACTCCTCACATTGAATTACTCATGCTTTTGTGGAGCTGATTTTCTTTTTGTTCCTCTGATATAGGATTACTCATCCACTATTTGGCCTAAGTGAGAAATGCCTTTCAATTGATGACCAAGTTATTCTTGTGACTCTCAAAATAATTGCCTTGATTTTTAAAGAAGGCTTCAACTTGATCACCAAATGCCTCAACACTCTACATATTTTTTCAGATGCTCTTTTTTTTCTAATTTTAGCCCTCTAATTTAATGTTTCATGATTAAAATTGGATTTTAAGATCAGGCTAAAAATTCCGCAAGCATATTATAGCACTAGAATCCAACATAAAATGTATTGTGTAAACAAGACAAACAAACAACTTAAAATAATATAAGACAATCAAGGGACACCATATTACATTGAAAGGAAATATAGAAGGGTTTAAACAAAGACAACAGAGAAATAAAACAAGATAAATTATGAACTACAACCTTGAAATAATTTGGAAAATAGAAAAGAATAGAAAACATACTACTAACAATCATTCCAAGTAAGGAGAGGACAGACTTTCCAATTGTTGAGCTTGTCGTCTTAGTCACTGATTTGCATATCATCATGACCAGATCTTTCACCACTATCAATGTCCTCTACCGTAGTTGATTTATCTTAAATCATCTTTTCTATTTCTCTTTTCAAGGTATGATAATCTTCAATACTGTGACCCTGAACATTAGAATGATATGCACATAGTACATTAGGATCAAAATTTCTTAAATATGGGCCAGGAGTATACCCAAGAAGAGGAGTGATCATGCCCCATTGTACTTATATCTGGAACAGACTAGTATGCGATTCTCCAATTGGCGTGAAACTATCCTTAGACTCCTGCCTCTTATCATTGTTTGACTTGGATGAAACATTCGACCTAGAAGGCCTTTGATTAGGATTCTGTGTGATGCTCTTAGTTCAATATTTTGCACTACGATCAATTCTTCTTAAATCATCCTTTCTATTTCTCTTTTAAAAGCACAACAATCCTCAATACTATGACCCTGAACATCAGAATGATATGCATATCATACATGATGATCAAAATTTCTTGAATACGGGTCAAGAGTATACCCAAGTATAGGAGTGATCATGCCTCATTATACTAATCTCTGGAACAGAATGGCATTCGATTCTCCAATTGGTGTGAAACTATCCCTAGAATTCTGTCTTTTTTCATTGTTTGACTTGGATAAAACATTGTGCCTAGAAGGGCTTTGATATGTTTGTGGAGTTGGGGGATGACTCTTAGGAGTTGGTGTGCACCATTGTGAGTACAAAAGGGGTTGAACATATGGTTGTGTGCTATATACTGTATATGAAGGTAAGTAAATAATTATAATGGATTTTGTGAGTGATTATATGGATATTGGGTATGAACTTGGGCTAGAGATAGAGGGTAACGACGACATGGTCTTCTTGGACGTGCCCGTTGTTCAACTACAATAACACCTTCATCTTTCTCATTATTCTTTCCTATAGTTTTCCTTAATTAATTACAATATTGTCCCAAATGTTTCACGGATTTCTTATGTCCATTATGCTTATCAAATTTTGACATTTCTAGGATTGGAGGAAGGTTAACACTTGAAGACATGCTTAGTCTTCGTATCAAACATCTACTTTACCCACAGGTCCTAAGGAAGGTTGAGTAACAAAAGTACAGATATGGAGGTGTTACCCCGACATGTTACTCAGTAGAAGGTTGAGTAATAAAAGTACAGATAGTATGTGGTGTTGTCAATGTGGGTAGATTTATAATGAAGAGCTAGAGAATGAGTGATGGAAGCAAAGATTATGATTAAGGAATTCTGTTGACCGAGGTGAAGGTGTTAATCAACCCTCGGTCCCGTGGTTCTACCACGATTGCTTCATGAAGTAGATCGGCTAGTACGACACTATGAATGTAAAAACCACATAAAACACACAAAGCAATCAATCAAAAAAACAAAATAAAACAAGTCCAAAAATATAGGGTCCAATCTAATTTATTACAAATGAGAATAAAAAAATACTGAAATTAAAACCTAAACTATTCTAACTATTCTAGCTATGCTTTAGCCGATGCGTCGGGCCTTGATCACGAGCCTCCTTTGTGTACATAATATTTCGGGGCATTTCTTAGTGAATAAGTACAAATGGCCTTGGGGCATTCCCCAGCTAAATGAATATATTTTTTTAATGTGATAAAACAAAATTATTCAAACAATTCAAGCATTCAACAATCATAACTCTTAAATTTGCCTACCCGACTTAGTATTTGCCTACCCATTTGACGGCTTAACACATGATACTGTTGGGATCAACACAATCGATGTTCATTCTGATATAAGCAACCAACATTCAATCAACATAAACCAACATTCACTTTTTCAATTTTTAATCTTCTCCCAAATTTCATTTGCCTCAAATAATTTTAAGTTATTATCAACTAATTAGCAAATTTTAATATAAATTTAATCAATCAATCCAAAACGAACATAATTTCTCAACCAATTAATCAAAATTGTATCATCAATCACATACGAATCGCATAATTATAGCATCAACACATCACATTAATATAGAATGAAAGAAAAAAATAGAGTTGAAGAGTTGCATCTCAATTAGAGCTTTTAAACTTAAATGTCAATCGAATGAGAAGACGAAAACTGCATTCAAAGACCTTGAATAAAACCTCGATACGAACAAACTAAAATTTATATACCCTTTATTGTTTTTTGCCAATACAAACTAGTAATTGAGAAAGAGACAAAACCAGTGCCTGCTTATGCGATCTAGTTGCCGGATTTATGGTTTTTTGTGTGTTTCACCAAAACCGACTTAATAGTAGCTTGTGGATGGTATTTTTGGGTGGTTGTTGTTATTGTTTTAGTGTTTCTAGTGGATTTCCACTGTAAAAGTAATAAACAAAGATTAGCGTGTCCTCTGATTGATAATTTCGATGATGATTTCACCAAAAGCTGAACCAAAGCCCATTTTTTCTTTTCTCTCTCACGTTCGATCTCCTTCTCCTCTAATTCATTCAATATCTCTCCATTTCTCAATTCTTTTTCCCATGAGTATGCTACTGTGTGTAATTATTAATTAAAAAATTAGAGTCTATGTGTGTTCTTCCCCCCCTATATGAAAATTATATGGCTTGTATATAGCTTATGCATGTGTGTAATATATATGTTTGTTGTGTTTACTAATGAATTAAATAAAAATAGAAGAGAGTGTGAGTATGAATGAACTCCCCCTCCCCTCTATACGTATATTTTTATGTATGTATTTTGAGAATAATGAGTGTATGTTAATGGCATGTAGTCTATCTAGTAATGTATGGGGGCATGAGATACATGGGTAGGGGTATATGGGTAGGGATAGGGTTGGTGAGGTGGGGGTAGGGGTAAGGGTGTAATATGTCAAATTTGTTATGGTAGGTTGTTATTTTTGTTAGGATGAGGTGTTAAAAGTTGTTAAGAATTTGTTGGATTTGTTATTGTGTGTAACTTATCACATGGGTTAAGGTACGTGGCAAGACAGGGTAAAAAATGGTAAAAAATGACTTTAGGGAGGGACAAAATTACGTGTCTATGGTGTCACCTTCAACAATCTTCTTCTTTGACATCAATTTCTTCATAAGCTTAGCATACCATGGAATCTTCTGGATAGCCTCGAGTAATGAGATATTTATATAGAGGTTGCCAATCTTATCCATAAATATCATAAGCTTTTTATTCTCTTCCTTTCTCTTAAGCCTTTGGGGAAATGACGGAGAGATTTGAATGGTGGGCATTACATTACCTTGCTTCCTATTATTCTCAATCACCTCTTTAACAATTTCCACTGGTTCTTTTTCATCTCATTCTTCTTGATATTTCAGAGATCCTTCTTTTGACACAACCGCTAGCTTTGTTTTCATATTTATTGGCCCAACTTTGGGCTTTTTTCACCCATATTTTCTCCTTCTATTTCTATAAAATAGTCACTAAGGGTCTCCCCACTCCTAGTGACTATAGCCAAACTTGATCTTTATTTTTTTGGATTTACAATAATATTACTAGGATGACCCCATTTTGGTCTAGCATTCAATTGGGTGGAGACTTGCACGATTTGCATTTCCAATCATTTGATAAAAGTGGAGTGGGATACAACTATTTGGTTGAGCATCAAAAAATTACCTTTTAATTCACGGACTATTTTGTCCGTTCCGTCTACTTTCATCAAAATTCTTGCCAAGACATCTTTGGTTTTGTATTTATTAGGGTCAACGGGGTTACCTTCTTTGTTATTTGCCCAGTTATGAGGAGGAACATAACAATCATTGTCATGGTCACGATCATGATCCGTCCAACCTTGGTACCCACCTTGTCTTTGATAGGTCGGGCAGAACCCCCAAAATAATTGGGCGAATGCCAAATCTTCTCATCAAGATTCTTGTCCTTCTTATCATCATCGGCCTTGGATGCCACACCAGTCACTGCTTTTGTGGGTTCACCCATCACATGTTTTGTCAAAAACTCTAATTGAGTCATTATTTTTGCCATATTTTTCTCTCTTTCCTTATCTTTCTTCCTTTATTCCTTGTCAATAATAGAGGTAGTAGAAGATCCTTTAGGTACCTCTACATCTGGGTATTCAATCTCTAATTTTGCTTGGTAACTTTCTCAATCAAATTTGTAGCCACATGATAAGTCAACTTCTTAAGAGATCCCCCCGCTTCATTGTCTACCATGGTTTTGTTCAGAGGATCAAAATATCGATAGAAGATTTAGAGCAGCATTTTCTTTGGGACCTTATGTTTGGGACATTGAATGAGTTTTTCATTGAATCTTTCCCAAACCTCATATAAGGGTTCTCCATTTAATTGCCTAAAGTTAATAATATCATCACGTAATTAGAGCGTCTTGGAGGGTGGGAAATACTGATCAAGGAAGGCCACTATAAGCTCATCCAATAAAGTAATTGACCCAGCCAGGAATATCAAAGGACAATAACACCTCTCTTATTAGAGAGAATGGGAAGAGGCACAAATAGATGGACTCTCGGGTTATGTCTATAATATCAAAGGGTGAACAAACTTCTACGAAGTTCTTTAAATGTAAGTCGGGGTCCTTATAGGCTCCCCCCCCCCCCCCAAAAAAAAAGTCCCTGTAGCATATGCAACATGACACTTGTAACATAAAAGACATCGTTCCTATGAGTAGGTGGGATATGGATGGCACTTGAGCATCCAACATCATTGAGTTGTGCCTCGTCATCAAGAGGACCATCAAAGCACCCTGTAATAATTACATTGTCACTCATAGTTCTGTGAAAATTATGGGAATAACCTAAAAAGAAAACCAAAATAACCAATATAAATAAATACCACTACGGGTATACCCTAAGTAAAAATCAATACCACACAAGTGAAAGCTAAATTTCACCCCCGACAATGGCACTATTTTGATAATGCTCACCTATACCATTCAATTTGGTATAGGATGGTTGTTTTCATTAGCTCAACTTATATTAAGGTTGAATCCATGAGGAGAGAAATTAAAGTTATAGTCTTATGGGTGCTAACAATTACTAAAAAGATACCCGAAGCAGAAATAAGGTAAAATACATGATTTAAAATGGGTGGTTGGTTTAAAAAATTTAGATCAAAGTATAATCCAATCAAGACACTAAGGCAACACTTGTATTTGCAAATTCTATTTTAGAAGGATCTTTGGATTATGCCTACCTAAGTCCAAGGTATGCATGGGAATATGATAATTTGATGCAAATTCTAATTGATAATGATATGCTCGGCTAGGTTGAAAGTCCTTAAGGATAGTTTGTCAACAAAGCCTCAAAGATATTACTCATTGACCCCTTCTAGTACCTAATGAGTGTGTCAATTAAATCCACCCAACACCTCAATTGGGCACCACTATTTCTAGGAAAATGCCCAAGCCATAACCAACTATTTATTCACCCTTCTTTCTAAGATAGCAACAAGATAGCAAATTACATCCATTATTGTCCACTATTGCTTTGTCACTCATATCCCTCTTTCAAGGATGCCATGGGTTCCAAAAGTTTACCCACATCCATCTTTCAAGGATAATGTGAGCTTGAAGAGTTTGAGGTTTTTACCTACAAACCCATTTTGGGCATTTGGGGTCTTCACCCATGAATCCCAACTAATTAAACCAAGCAATAGTGAAACCCATCATCAACAAACTAGAATCTACAGAAATTCATCATAACCCACACACAAATTGCACCTTAGTTCAACATAATCTCAAGATAAAGAGATTTTGCTACCCATGAAGAAAAGAGAAAGAGATATACCATATGGGTCATTCAAAATATCCATCCTTCAATTTCACCAAATTCAAAGAAATAAATTCAAATAAAATTATTACCCAAATTAGGATTTGTAACTTCAAATTTAATTTCTCTCCTAAACTCTACAATTCTAAAATGAAAAATGATTTTGGCCTCTTGATGGAATTTGGGTTGGCTGTATACGATTACAAAACTGTCGTTGGATACATTTCCATGTTGCCGCAATTGCTAAAGCTTATCCTCAATTATGGATATCGTAATGTGATAAGAATATCACGATCATAGTTGATTAACTTGGCTTGACTGGCCGCAATTGCAACCCTTAGAACACAATCACGGTAACTGAGGGTGATTTTCTGCTTCAGGTCTTCCAACTACACTTCTCTTCTCCTTTTTTATCTTTTTCAGCTCAAGTCCACATCTTTCCTTTTTATCACTTGTATGCCTACAAAATATGGAAATTAATGCATTAAAATACAATTTTGTCTCATTTATATGTTTAAATCATAGTAGTGTGCATGAATATTGAATGCCAATAAGTGGTAAATTTACCACTCATCATCCAATAATTAAGGGTAGTCTCTTGGGCCTGATGGTACTTTCTTCTATAGAGGCAGGTTATAGCATTAGCTTTGTATGTGATGAGATTTGCTATTTGGCCAAGGACTATCCTTATCCTATGATTAAAGCTACTCTTATTTTAGTTATGAGAGGTAGAGGTTCTACTAGAGGTGTGATGGTCAAAGGTAGCGAGGCCCATGGTGATGGTCGTGGGTCTACTTAGCCAGTTAGTGGTCGTGGCCACTATTATGCTATACCCACTAGTCTAGAGACAAAGGTCTCTGATGTTGTGATTATTGGTATCACCCCCATTTGTTTTAGATCTACATCTGTGTTATTTGATCCTTGATTGACTTTCTTCTATAAGTCTACATATTTTAATTTAGGTTTTATTTCTGTTAGTGATCCTCTTGCCATGCCTATTCGTATATCATTATAGTAGGAGATTCTTTAGTGGTGAATTAGGTGTATCGATCTTGTGTTATGACTTTTTCTGGCTGGTGATGTTCGTGGGGCTACTCAACTAGTTAGTGGTCATAGTCACTGTTATGCTATACCCATCAGTCCAGAGGTAAAGGCTTCTGATATTGTGATTATAGGTATCATCCCCATTTTTTTAGATCAACATCAGTGTTATTTGATCCTAGATTGACTTTATCCTATGAGTCTACATATTTTACTTTGGGTTTTGATTCTTTTAGTGAGCCTTTTACCATGCCTATTCATATATCTTTTCCATTATGAGATTATTTAGTAGTGGATTGGGTTTATCGATCTTGTGTTAATGAATTTTTCTAGTTGTGACACTCATAGATTTGCTTGTGTTAGGATGGTTAATTTCGATGTTATTTTGGGTTTGGATTGGTTGACTCCTTATTATACTATCTTAGATTATTATTCTAAGACTGTGACTTTAGATTCACTGATTGTGTCAAGGACAGCTTGGAAGGGTGCATTTCATTCAGGTCCTAAGAGGATTATATCTTATGTTCAGGCTCATAGATTGATTGAGAAGGGATGTTTATCTTATTTGTCTCATATTCATAATACTAGTGTTGTTTTACCTCCTTCTTTAGATTTTGTTCGCATTGTCCATGAGTTTATGGATGTGTTTTGTATGAATTTTCCTGGTATGCCTCTGGATCGTGATATTAATTTTTCCATTGATGTTGAGCTGGGCACCTAGCCTATTTCTATTCCTCTTTATAGGATGAACCAGTTGAGCTAAAGAAATTAAAAGATCAATTACAAGAGTTGTTGGATAAGGGATTTATTTAACCTAGTGTGTTTCCTTGGGATACACCTATCTTGTTTGTGAAGAATAAGGATGGGTCTATCCATATGTGAATTGATTATTGGTAGTTGAACAAGGTGACAATTAAGAATAAGTATCTTCTTCCTCATATTGATGATTTATTTATTCTGCTTTAGGGTGCTATAGTGTTTTCAAGATTGATTTGAGATTCGATTATCACCAGTTGAGGTTAGAGCTTCGAATATTCTAAATATAGTTTTCCAAACTCGATATGGTCACTATGAGTTCTTAGTTATGTCTTTTGGGTTGATTAATACCCCAACCGCGTTCATGGAGTTGATGAATTGCGTGTTTCATTTTTATCTCAACTCATTTGTCATTGTATTTATAGCTGATATCTTAATTTAATCCAATAGTGAGGCTGAGCATGAAGATCATTTGCAGATTATGCTTCAGAGATTGAGGGATGAGAGATTATATACTAAGTTTACCAAGTGTGAGTTTTTCTTGGAGTCTATTTCTTTCTCATGTCATGTGGTGACTAAGAAAGATATTATGGTTGATCTAACTAAGGTTGCCGTAGTTCATGATTAGGCTAGACTTGCTTCACTTACCAAGATATGGAGTTTCATCAGCTTGGCAGGCTATTATCGGCATTTTGTTGAGGGTTCTCATCCATTGCAGCTCATTTGACCATGTTGACTTAAAAGAAAAAATTGTTTTCTGTGGTCCGATGCTTGTGAGGTGAGCTTACAAAATCTCATGGATTTGTTGACTTCAGCTTTTATCTTGACTTTTCCCAAAGAGGGTATGGGTTTTATGGTCTTTTATGATGCTTCAAGTGTTGGGCTAGGTATCGTATTGCTTCAGGTGTTGGGTTACTGTGTTAATACAAGAGAGAAATTACCCTACCCATGATTTGGAGTTGTGCGTGGTTGTTTTTGCTTTAAAGTTATGGAGGCACTACTTGTATGGAGTCTGTTGTGAGATTTTCTTGAATCATCTTAGCCTTCAGTGCTTCTTCACCCAATGGGATCTTAATATGAGGTAATATAGTTAGCTGCATTTCTTAAGGATCATGGCTTGACTATTCTCTATCATCCAGGAAAGGATAATATGGTTGCAAATGCCTTGAGCCAAGAGTCGACTAGCATGGTTAGCTTGGCACATCTTTTGACCCAGGAGAGGCCTTTGTCTTAGAGGTTTACTCTTTAGTTAACGGATGGTTAGGTTTGATATTTAAACACCTAGCTATGTATTGGAATTTTTGGATTCTAGGTCTTCTTTGATGGAGAAGATTCCAGCTTATCAGTTTGATGATGCAGGATTGAGATTGATTCAGATAAGGTGTTGAGTAGTGAGGCTAAGGGAGCCTCACTTATTTAGGATAGATTTTTAAGGATTGGAGGATGAGTTTGTGTGATCGGGAGTGGATGATTAGATTATATCGATGTTGAAGGAGGGCCATTATTCCCAATATTCTTTCCATCCGAGAGTTTAAGATGAATCATGACTTAAGGCAGCATTACTGGTGGCATGGTATAAGGAAAGATATAGCAGATTTTGTAGCTCAGTGCCTTTGTTTCCAGTAGGTAAAGGCTGATTATATAAGATCCGTTAGACTATTTTAGAGATTACCCATTCCTAAGTAGAAGTGGAAATAGATCAGTACGGACTTCATGACTAGTTTGCCTCGTACTTCTCATAGATCTGATAATGTATGATTCATCGTGGATTGATTGACCAAGTCTGCACACTTTCTTTTAGTGCAGGTCTTTTTTAGTGTTGAGAGCCTGGCCCGTATCTATATTTGTGAGATTGTACGACTTCATGGTGTATCAGTATCTAACATATTAGATCGAGGCTATGTATTCACTTCTCACTTTTGGAAGAATTTTCATGATGAGTTGGGGACTTGGGCTGACCTTAGAATAACATTTCACCCCCAGACTGATGGACAATCAAAAAGGACTATCCATGTTTTGAAGGATATGCTCCATGCATGTGTGATGGATTTTGGTGGCCAGTGGAAACAATATTTGGCTTGAGTGGAGTTTGCTTATAATAATAACTATCATTCCAGTATTGATAAAGCTTCTTTTGAGGCATTGTATTAGTCGGTTTGATATGTCTGAGGTCAAGCCTTGAGGTACGGACTTGCTTTGTGAGTCTTTGGATAGAGTTCAGGTTATTCAGAATAGGCTTCGAGTAGGCAGAAGTGTTATGCTAACCATCAACTTTATGCCTTGTAATTTGATGTTGGTGACTATTTTCCTTTGAGTTTTACCCCTGAATGGTGTGATGAGGTTTGCGAAGAGGGGCAAGATTAGCCCCAGGTATATTGGTCCATTTGAGATTCTTCGAACTGTTGGTAATGTGGCTTATGAGTTAGCTTTGACTTTCGATTTATCAGTTGTTCATCCAGTTTTTCAAGTTTCTATGCTTCTTCGCTACATTCCTAATAAATCTCATGTCATTCATTAGGAGTTGATTCAACTAGATGAGCAATTGTCTTTCGTTGAGGAGCCGATTTCTATTTTGGCTAGGGATGTTAGAAGATTATATTCTAGAATTATCCCTGTGGTTAAGGTTTAATGGCAACATGGAACTGTAGATGAGGCCTCTTGGGAGGTTGAATCTGATATGTGTAGTTCTTCTCCCAGCTCTTTGTTGGTTTAGATATTTCTTTGCCTTAGTCCGAGGACAAACTAGATTTTTTGTGGTGGAAGATGTAACAACTTGAAATTTTGGTAAAATATATGAAATATATGTTTTTATGTGATTTGAATATTTTAACCCTCTTTATGGTTGCATTGTGGTATTTCTGGGGTGTGGGGTGATTGGCACAATTCTCGACGCATTTTGATGCCATTTATGTGATTTTGTAGTTTTTGGATGCTTCGAGAGCCTTATAATGGACTTCTGTGGTTATGTTTTGATCCTTGTGATGGATGGATGAATAGACTATGTCAATAGATCCAAAACGTCGATTTTAAAGTGGTAACATGTTTGGTTTGATTTTACGACTTTTAAATCTCTTTTTGACCCTTGGTTTGAAAAATTATGATTTTGGATTTCGGAGGTCAATTTTGTGTAAATGTCTTTTTGAAAATCTGATATCGCCATTGAGTATGGAGCATCAAATTTAGGGTGGTTACAAAGTTCGTTTGCGTATAAGGGATTCTGGACGAATCCCAAGGCCATGGAGGAGATTTGGAAGATTCCAAGTCTTCAGTTGTCAATTGGTGCAGCCGGGTTCGCCGTCCTTAGGCAGCTGTTGTGGTGGTACGATCGCACATAGGGAGTCATGATTGTGACTTCTTGTGCAATTGACAAGAATAACGTGATCGCATACTGCGGGTCTGTAATAGCGAGACCCGAGCTCCTGGACTGGGTATTTAAGGAGCCCTTTTCACGATTTTGACTCATTTTCCATCTTGACGCTTGAGAACTAAACCCTAAAATAAGTGAGAACTTAAAAGTGAAGCTTGTTAGTGCTTGGGAAGCTAGATTAACATCTATTTCTTGATGATTATATGGATTTAAGGTAGGAATTCACTCTTTTCCTAGTTGAATTTCCTTGATTAATTGGGCAAAACACCAAAAACCTTAGGGCTTGATTTAAGCCCCAATTTCACTCTTTTTACTTGAATAATGTTCCTAATTCTATAATTAGTAGTTTTTCTTCATTTTCATCTTCAAAACAACTTCAAATCTTGATTTTAAAATATTTTTTGAAGGTTTTACCCAGTAAAGTTTAGACATTATTTTTCTTTGATTTGGACCTCGTTTTTAATTTAATTTTACTTTGATTTTATGATCTAAGTTCCTAAAAGAATGGGAAACATGTTTTTGAAATAAAGTTACGATTTTTCCCTTCTTTTTTTAAAATTTATTTTGGGGGTTCGTTTTGATCCCGATTCAAAACTAGGCAATATGAATGTTGTTGGTTTTTTTTTTATGTGTAGATTCTAGTTTTGATGTTTTAGTTGATTTTATATCTGTTCACAAGGATTAGGGCTTTGAGATAGAAGTGTAGCAGATCAATTTTGACATTCGAGGTAGGTTATGGCTTAACTCTTCAAGACTGGGATGAGTAGTTAATTTGTAGACAATGTTTATGTTAAGAGGATGAGAACTAATCATGAATTCGGCTATATCAATGTGTTGAACCCGTGTGGGGGAATATATGTGGTATAATTATTGGTTTTGAGATATTATGTGATATTTGTGACCATTTAGGTTGTTTTGTAGTATTAATGGCCTTATACACATGTGAATAAATATATTTTACTAATGAAAAAATGTGTTGTGGTACTATTTGTGTATTGTGATGTATGCATACTTTATTGATATATGAACATGTGGAAATTCATCGATGGTTGGAAATAATAAGTGTATATTGGCTCACATAGTTGTGGAAATGTGTCATGGTGGTTGGTTGTGGAAATACTCAATGTGATTGATTGTGAGCACTAAATTCCAGCACGATCCGAGACTATCCTTAGTCGTAACACGGTGCTTAATATCACTAGTGATCCCAAGCCAACCAATGATCTAGCACAATATGTAAATACTAAAAGATGTTAAAAAAATTCTATGTGGAAGCCATTTAAAAATATTTGATAATTAAAACAATATCAAAGGTAACTGAAACACATTATTGAAAAACATGTCTAATTGTCTGACCGTCTGTAAGCCTCTACACATGATGAGATGTTGGGAGAGGTTCCCAACTAACTCTAACTAATTGTAATAGCATGGAATCAAAATACTATGAGGAATAACTAATAAATAAGTAGTCCTCGACTAATTAGGACTCACCAATGCTGCAGCTGAGTGGCACAAGAACGAACTATGTGTAATCTGTGAACTGAGCGTCTGAACCTTTATTACATGAAAATGTACTACAAAAGACAGTAAGCGATAAGTACTTTGAATAAATAGGTATGTGAGATGAAATCTAGCTGATATACATATTTATTTATAATGATTGCATGAACATGAAAATTGAATGCAAGATCGAGTATAAACATATGTTATGAATCTGAATAACTGAATGACCTAATACTAAACACTTGGTCATGCAACCCTGTACTGAACATAGCTTAAATACTGAACTGGAACTTTGGGATCTAACTACAACTGGCATACCCTAATATGAGCAAATCTAGGGTCCAACCTGTAACTCCAGTTGGAAGGGTGCTAGTACTTGCCAAGTGTACCAGCACTGGATGGTGTGAATTCACTAAATTGATGTCTCGAAGGACTAGGGTGTTAGTCCTCTACTGGCTGGTGATCCCTCATAACCTATGGTGGCAACGTTGTTCAGGAACTTAGGGACTTCTACTAAAGGTATCAGTCCTTTTCTGGCAGTTGAGCCTTCATCCTAGCATTCACTCGGTACTAAGTACTACTCCCAACTGAACTGACATTGAGTTATAACTAAGATGTAAATAGCTAAATGATATGCTTAATCAAGGTGTTTTGAATATGTAATACATGCATTATCTGAGAAAAGTCACAAATATATAACTGATGTATCTTAATCTCATGGGTATCGGGTGTTCATAACCCACTAACACAGACTAATGTAACAGAGCTCAAAAGGAATAAACTAGCCATGGTATATAAAATCATGAATAGTACTCAATAACTCAATATATGATCATGTTATGGACATGTGAAATTATCAAACTTATGGAAACACAATTCTCATGGGAAAGCATAATTTCATGGTTCAAGACCACAACAACTAAGCTAAAGTTGATAAATCTCATATTTGACTTGGAACCCAATAAAAAGAGAAAAGGGTTTATACTTTTAAATTAAGGAAGTTCATGGGACTCAATGGGCGGAAGGGACCCTCTGATAAAATCCTACACACCAGAAAACCCCTTGGAGAACCTTCTTGAAATTGTTATTGCTTTGGATAAACCCTAGTTTGGATTTTGGGAGAAAAAATTGCTTCTATGATATGTATTGACAAATTTCTAAGTTATGAGAGGTTAGGGTAATGTTTACCGTTGATAAATGATGTTTTAGTGGCATAAATGATGTCGTTTGAGGTTATAAGGAAGGGAATTTACCAAGAATCCCCTTTTAAAACATGCAGGAATTTTTGGTTCCAGTCGTTATGACTCACCCCATGGTTCCTCACGTCTGGTTATGAGTCTTAGTCAGAGTCATAACCTGAGGTCTTGGGATTTTGTGTCCATCCTATTATGACTACGACTACCCTCGTAACGACTAACTATGAGTTGTTGGGTGGAGTCGTAGTCTAAGGCTTAGCTTCTAGAGTGATAAATTTACCACTCATTGATATCCAAAATTTTGCACACTACTATGATTTAATTGTGTAAATGAGTCTAAATATCTATTTGAATGCATTAGTTCCCAGTTTTTATGATCTTTCAGGTCATATGATTAAAATTTGTTTAAATTAAGCTGAAAGGAAAGAAAAATAGACAAACAGGAGCAAGAGCTGGAGATCAGGTAACCCTTAGTTACTGTGATCACGGTTTGATTGTCGCGATCCTGGTAAGTTAACCAGGGCCACCAATGGCGACGCGACCAGAAGCTACGTGATTGTAGGAGTGCAATCGTGTTACAAAGGGAAAAATTATGATAGAGCAGAAAAGGGTCCAAGGTCAATTTTGTAAATTCATAAAGTTGATCCCATTTCTCAAAAAGCCAAAACCCTTACACAATTGGGGCATCTTCCAACTAATTTTCAATTTGAAGTAGAGAGGAAAACTATAATTTGAAAAAAAAATAGTTATTAAATTTCCAAGATATTTATAGTTGTGATTGGATATTGAAGTTGAGATTATTCTTACTTTGCATCTTTAATGGGGGGATTGAATGCCAACTTGGGTATATCTCTTTTCTTCAATTCCATGAGTAGCAAAATATTTATCTTGGGGTTATGCTTGAATAGGGTGTTAATGTGAGTGGTTGTTGATTATTAGTCTTAATTATTACATATTGATGTTGGGTTTTGCTTTTAGTCTATGGTTGAATTGGAAATTGTGGGTGAAAACTCCAATTGGCTTAGATCCGACATCATCCTTGAAAGGGGGATGTGGGTGATGAGTGGTTGTGAACAACTATTAGATACTAGTTATTTCCTTGGCATTATCTTAGAAATAAGGATATTATGTGTTGTAGCTAGGTTGAAGGACACCATTCTAGAAATAGAGATGCTATGTTGAGGTTTTGGATTGGCTAGTTTGGCACACTCATGCGGTATTTGAAAGTGATATTTGGTGTTTTGTTGAAATACTAACACTAAGAGTTAAGATCTAACCTACTCAAACCTTTGACTAAGAACTGGACTAACCCTCAAACACCCATACATGCATGACCCCTAGGATAATATAACCCCAAGACTCTTCTCTCATTTGATTTTATTCAACAATTGTTTGCTCCCCTTTAGTGTCGTAGGTTTATTCGTTCAAATAAAGTTTTCAATCATAAACCCCCATTAAATTTTATGTTTGATTTTATGTCTAAATTATGGGTTAACTCCTAGTTAACTTTCAACATACATAGGACTTGAAACCTAACATACACTCCTCTTGGATTTGACCCCAACCTAAGTTGGGTTATTATATTGACAACGACCGCCTTGTATCAAAATAATGGTGTAAGTTGAGCGTCATTATAAATGGCACCGTTGTCGTGGAGTGAAATTTAGTTTTCTCTTGTATGGTGTTGTTAGTAACTTTGGGTTCATCCATAGTGTTTTTATTTATGTTGTTTGTTATTTTTTAGGTTATTTTCATAGTAACTAGGACGACATGACCTATAATGGGAATAATGAAGGCTCATTTGATGGGCACCTTGAGGATGAGTACCATATTCATGATGCAGGGCATTATTCCATGTGAAGAGCGCGATGCTATATATTTTACAAATGAAGGGTCTATTCGGGGTTTAAGGACATGAAGATCCAAATCTATATTTGAAAATTTTTATTGAGATGTGTGTGCCCCATTTAACATTGCTCATATCACACAAGAGTCCATTCGATTGAGGCTATTCCCATTCTCTTTAACGGGTGAAGCGGTTTTGTGGTTTAGGTCTCTACCAATCGGGTCCATCACATCTTGGGCCGATCTTACAAATGCCTTTTTAGATGATATTTTCCTTCTTTAAATATGTTACAATTGCGAGATGAAATTACAAATTTTTGTCAACTCAATGGGATCCGTTGTATGAAGTATGAGAAAGGTTTAATGACAAGCTCATGTAATGATCTAATCATAAAGTGCCGGATAAGATGCTTCCTCAAATATTCTATAGGGCATTAGACCAATTAAACAAAACTATGGTCAACGATGCTTTCGGAGGGTCACTTGTAAAGTTATCATATGGAGCAGCCTAGACTTTGCTTGAGCAAATCCCAAAGAAAAATAAAGGGTGGCATAAAAGGGACACCAAATTATCCAAGGGATCTCCTGCCGTCTCAATTGTGAACAAGGAGCAAAGAAATAAAGACGAATAGAGGGATAGAAATATGGCAAAGATGATGACACAATTAGACCTCTTTACAAAGCATGTGATGAGTGCACCCCCAAAAGTGGTCAATGTCATAGTCTCTAAAGGGTATGATGATTATGAAGCACAAACCCTTGATAAGGAGATAAGGTACTTGGCAAATCACCTGGGGGATTCTCGGTCGGCCTACCAAAGGCATGACGGGAACTAAGGTTGAAACAATCATGATCGAGAAAGGGAACAGCATGATAGAGATAGAGATCATGATTAGAGAGATAAGGAAAGAGAGTATGATAGTTATGTTCCCCCCACCCCCACCCCTCGATCGAGTGAAGAGCAAGGAGTCAAATCTCGTGGATCCTAAAAAGTTCAAATCAAGTATAAGCTTTCTAGAATCTTGATGTGAGTGGAACATACAGATAAGATCGACTAGGAACTAAAAGAGGACTTTTTTCAAATCAACCAAATGGTTGAATCACACTCGGACTCAATTAAGCAATTGGAGACTCAAATCGGCCAAATGTCAACCGCACTTAATGCTAGGCCTAAGAAAGGCCTCCCTAGTGATATAATGACAAACCATAAAATTTATGATCAACTCATAGAAATCATCACTCAAAGTGGTTGAGATCTTGGTTTACATGATGGTGATACTGAGGAAAAGACCTTTGATGATCAAATGAATACAAAGAGAAAGCGGCCCAAAATTCTAAGTGATCATGTTTTAAAGTCTCTCAAAGTGTGTCATCTCCCTCGATAAAATCCTTCCCCTTTCCTACAAATATTAAATAAAAAGAATGACAATGACAAGTTCAAAAAGTTTATTGCAAAGTTTAGCAACCCCTTAATCAATATTTCTTTATTGGTGACTCTTCAAGAAATTTTGGGGTATGTTAAGTCGATGAAAGACTTGACGTCAAAGAAGAAACTTGTGGATGGTGATACTATAGAGGTAACCCATTATAGCATCATCATGTCTAATGCCATGGTAAAAGAGAAAGATGACTCGGGTGATTTTACAATCCCTTGCACCATTGAGAGTCTCAAATTTGACCAGGCATTATGTTATCTTGGTGTTAGCATAAATTTGATGCCATATACGGTGTACCAAAAGCTTAGGTTGGGTGCTCTAACACCCACCACCATGTGATTATTAATGTCAGATTACTCAATTAAGAAACTAGTTGGGGTGCTATATGATGTATTAGTTAAAGTCGATAGGCTCATTCTCCCGGTGGACTTTGTGGTGCTAGATTGTAAAATTGACCGTGAAATACCCATAATCCTTAGGAGATATTTTTTGAAAATTGAAAGGGCATTAGTGGATATGGAATATAGCGAAATGACATTCTGAGTGCATAGTGATGGAGTCTCATTCCAGGTATGCAAAGACAAAAAACAACCAAGTGGGTTACAAGTGGTCTCGATTATTAATGAGAGAGGGGAGGTTGGGTCATCTTAGCTCAAATACCCAACTTGAAGATTGAATAACATCATGTCACGACATTAAATTAGGCACTAGATAGGAGGAAACCCATCATTTCCATTAAATTGGCCCGTATTCTTTAAATTTTGTTTATTAGATTAGATTTTATTTGTTTAGAATAATCCATGCAAATGAGGTGCCCAAAAGGGTGTATTTGAATGATTTTGAGTAAGGGGACATATGGTAAAATTAAGTTATGGGTGGAATAGTTGAAAATAGAGGAGTAGAACTGGCCTCGATTACCATGATAATGATCACCATGCAATTGTAATCGTGGTCTCCAAGTCATTGGGATAAAAAAACTTTGACCACGATCGCGGTCGAGGCTATTTTTAAGATGAAAAGTTGCCCAACACTTTCAGCACACTTCCTCTTCAATTACTCTCAAATTTCAACCATTTTCATGTATGATAGGAGAATCCATTAATGTATTACATCTACATCTCCTATTTGGTATGTTATCTGATCCCTTCCTTGAATGCATATATATGGGCCTAGAATGCATGTATAAGGCGATGGCCTAAAATTTTGATTTGTATGCTAAATCTTGAGTTCATGTTTTTTTGGTGTGTGGACTATTATTATTGGTGTGTACATTGATGGTGAAGTCATGAGTACCAAAAATTGTTCAAAATTGATACGAATAGCATGTGCACACCAAGTGTTTGGTGAAATACCCAAATTAGTTCCTTGTTAATTTTTATTTATTTTAAGGGCATAATTGATTGTCTAGGGATTGTGTTTCTTATTCCTAATATCAATTCCTGGTTATGAACTCAAATTAGGGTAGAAAATGAGAGTTTTTGAGGCATGATCATTCTTGGCCAACAACCTTAGGTACCGCGACTACGGTCACTTGATCACAATTGCGAAAGTGCGATCGCAGTCCAGTGTCCCCCGATCGTGACATGTGAGGGCTGTAAGGCATCCAGGTCAAAAACTCTGAATTCTTAGTTTTTGCCCTAATTTCACCAATGAACAAAATTTTTAGCTTAATTAAGTCACATAGCATAGTTTTCACATGGTGATGTTGATGCTTAATATTGTGGTGCTATTTTAGGGTTTTCAAAGCTAATGATGAGAGACTATGACTAAACTCACTTCATAGCCCCTGAGTTCCAAACCCTGTATTATGTTGACCTGCCCAAGACAAAGTTTCTCTCGGAGTAAGGAATTTGTTTGGATAAGGTACCAGGGAAGCTCCCAAAATTCCATGACAGACTGGTGGCCTATGGATAGAGATACTTAGCCTCGGATCCATGCCAGGAAAATGAGCATTGGCTGAGGGAGTTTTACACTAAACTCAACTTAGTATCTTTCTCCGAACCAGTTATAAAAATCCAAGAAAAGAATGTTCACTTTGGGGCCGAGAAAGTCAATGACATTTATAGGCTACTAGATGATGACATGACAGAATTTGAGGTAAAGCATTGTGAACCAGGGAGCTGGCTAGTTGAGAAGCTATGTCCTGGAAGAAAGGTCCCGTGGGCCACCATGAAGATGGGATATCATTGCATGATTTCACATTTGAGGCTGGATTTGGTTGGCCATTATTAGTAGCTGGGTTTCCCCATGCACTAACATAACCTATATCCCAAATACACGATCTCAAATAGTTATGTGCATATTTGAGAACATTTCTTTGAATGTTGGTTGTATTATGATCTGCGACATACGGTATTTCAAGACCAGAGGTGGATCCCTACTCTTGTTTCCTTCCCTGATCACAGAGCTATGCAAAAGAGACAGGGTTGAGGAGTACCTGAGACACTTAGGAATGCACGAAGACCCTTATTTACCCTTTTAAGATTCGGGGTGAGGGCATACTTAGAAAGAGCAAGAAGATAAAAGTCAACTCGAGAAAGTCAATAGATATTGATATCGACTCGTGATGGCCATACATAGTATGTCCATTTGGTGATATATCAGTTGAGATGATGGTAATCAGAGAGCTTGTGTTTGGGTTTCCCATGGACCAGAAGGGCCTTCTACAGCTCACCACTTTTATGTTGCACCTACTGATTTAGACTGGTTTCCAGCAGATCAAAAGAATCAAGGGTCCACCATCTCTAGGATCGATAGGTCCTACTTATCCTTAGTACAGTCACATAGGTAGCTACGGGATTCTCATGATAAGATGAGAAAGAGGGAGAAGAAGAGAGATAACTATTTTTCGCATATATGGAAGAGGGTGAACGGCCTGTAAAAAGGTCCTGAAGCCCAAAGAGAGTACTCCTTCTCCCAGGTTAGGTTCTGAGGATGAGGTCCCAGCTACGTGGCCAGACTCCGATGATGTTGAGGATGATGAGGAGACGACAAGTGATGACAGCACTTGATGCGGATACATGGAACCCCTTTTACTCTTTCTACGCTTTATTAATATGTAGTGAGGACACTACAAGATTTTAGTTAGGGGTGCCAGTCTCCGTATTTTATTTGATATTTGATTTAGCCTATATTATTTGGATTTTCTTATGTTTATTTGGATGACACTATTTTTTATTCAGTTTGTTATATTAGACACCTATTGGTGCCTATTTTGTTGAATTAGTTACTTATTTTCATTTATGAATTATTTTTATTATTAAATTTCTTATGATAATAATGATGTTGGAAGAGACATTGGACGAGCCTTTCCCTATCATAGATTAAGTGAAAATATTCTTAAGGGAAAATCATCATGTTTTTTGGGGTTTTGAGCTATAGATGTAATAGAAGTCTGACTACCCGTGGATTTATAGATTTGGAATTTCCCTTATGGTTATAGTAAATTCTGAGTAGCCATATGGTTTGCCCTTGTGAGAGCTAAAATATGATATGATGGCTTGATTTGGTGCTAAAAATAGCCAATCTTGCGTGGTAAAAATGCAAAACAAGCATCCCCCTCCGTCCCAATTTTTTTTGTGAAAATCAAGGGCATAGACATGAATGGTTTTGTAAAACAACTTTCCAATTTTGGTGACTCTAAAGTGTTTAGTTGGTAGTGTGTGACAAATATCTCCTTTTGTCTCTAGTAGGAAAGCAATCAAGCCCCCTTTGAATAGGTTTTATTCCATGTGTGGTTAGCTTAGCCATTTAATTCTCTTTCTTACTTGTGTCATGTAGAACTTGTCCCGTTAGTCTCTCAAATCTAATCTTGATTACACATGGTTGGTGAGATGATCTTAGGCCTTCTTCGTGGGCATAGAAATCCACTTTAGCGTAAAAAGCCTACACGTACATAGATTGTATTTCTAGTTACCCACTTTGAGATTTTGAACCTTTCTTTGGAAACCACATTACAAGCCATAAGACATTTGACTTTTATCCCTCTTTTGAACCCTACCCTACCCTACTTGAACTTAAAAATTTAACTTAAGGCTAAAATCCTAAGTTGGGGGTGGTGATTTGATGTGCTTTGAATATATAACATTTATGATGCTTAAAACTATGAGAATATGCATGTACTTAAGGCTATTTTGTTAGATTTAAGGTGGTTTTGGAGTGTTTTACAGGAAACCATGTTTTGGATGCTAATTTTGTGAAAAGAGGAAAAAAGATGTTTTCAGCTACTTTTGGTACAATTAAGGATGTTCAGGACATTTTCTGGCTTGTTCGTGATCAAAGCATGTTCGAGAATCGAAGAAGAGCTAAAAAAATTGTATCTAAGAAAAAAATCAGTATCTAAAAAATCATGTTTTGTTTCATGATGTTTTGTGGTTAACTAGAAAAAATCAGTATCTAAGGCAGATGACATATTATTGTAGATTTTTGAGATAAATGATAATACCTCTCCAATTGTCTATTTTGAACTATGATATATATATGTGTGTGTGTGTGTGACTATTGTAAATGCTTTTATGGCATTAGGATTAGGTACATGATAATCACTTTCTAACAATTGCATAAACCAGATAAGTAGTGGCTTGTGATGTGACCTTATGTTATGTGTGTGTGAGATGCTAATTAGTTCTCTTTGAGTGATTAAATCCAAAACTTGCTCCGTTAGTCTTGCTTAGGTTGTAGGACAGTTGGTTAGAAAAGGATCATGGGCCTTTTTTTTTTTATTAGACCACTTTTAGCCTACATGATCTTTCGTGTGTAAATTATATCCCTTGATCCTAATTTGAGCCTGAATGCTTATTTTTATTGTTACACCTTTCACCTTCCCATTTGTGTTACAATAAACTTGTTTTGGCCCTGGTCCTCCTTGGACATTGTGTGCCTCAACTCAGGCAAATCAGTTAAGTTGAGGGTGGTTATCATAGGGGTGTGAAATGTATAGTGGGTATGAAGAAGGTTAAATTATGAGAAAAGAAAATTAAGGTTAGGTGTGGTAGCAAAATAAAAGCAAAAATAAAGAGAAAAAGAAAATCAAAAATAGTGAAAATTGTGAAAAAGAAAGAATAAGAAAACTAAACCCAGTCTGAATGTGAATAAAAGATTAAAGGCAGAAATAAGGGTGGAATAAAAGAAAATTGGTTACTAAGTGAGACCCAAAGGTTAGTATAGTGTCAAGGAGGCTTAGTCACTTTAAAAGTCCATATGTGTTATACAATCCCCAAGCGTACATTACAAGCTGAGAAAAGTCCTATAGTGATCCTAACTTGACTATATGAAAGCTAATGTAAAGAAAATAAAAGCAAGCCTATGGTATTTGAAATGCATTGATAGGAACTTCTTTTGTGAGTGTGGGTATCCCTTTACCGTCCCTGCATCGACGTGCTTGATTTCATATATGAGTGAGTGAGACTTCTTTATTATGAGGACACATGGGTTGTGTTGCTAGCTTCTTACTTGTTTGGGTAGTGTAACTTTTATATATGCATTGTTGTTTGTTGCTAATGTAATGCCGAAGCTTGATTACTCTGTGTCACATTATTGTGCTTCACTAATACACATAGTTGGGTTATAAATTATTAAACTTAGTGAGGGTATTGATCTTGAGCTTAAATTTGATGATTGACTACGATAGGTATCTAAGATTTCTCTTGGTTAAACATCGTCGTATTATTTTGTTATGTTTTTTTGCCCGAGGACAAGCAACGTTCGAAGTTGTGATTGTTGATGTAATATGAATATATATAACTTACGATGCTTAAAACTATAAGTATATGTACGTACTTAAGGCTATTTTGTTACATTTAAGGTGTTTTGGAGTGTTTTGCTGGAAATCATGTTTTGGATGCTAATTTCGTGAAAAAGAGGAAAAAGGGTGTGTTTGACTACTTTTTGATGCAATAATGGATGTTCGTGACACTTTATAGCTTGGTCGTGATCAAAGCATATTTAAGAATCAAAGAATAGCTTAAAAGATGACTTCCGGCACCTACTAAGTCAACCTATGGACCACATGTAGGACCTACGGACCACAGGTAGGTAAAGTAGGTGCAAGAGGTATAAATCTCGAGAGATAGGCTGCAAGATTTGTACCTGTACTCTGCACCTGTGCCCAGTGTTAGGACTGTAGGTACTACATGCGCCCTATGCCAGACCACGGGTATAGAGAGTAGGTGGACGTCGAAAGTGATTTTTCCGAATCATTCCAAAATCATTTCCTAGGGTTTCCATGTATCCCAATTAAACTCATATGATGTTTATAAGTCCTATTATGTATGAGTAATTAAGTTTTCCTATTTTATTTAGGATTTGAACTCTGGGGTTTCTTGTAACCTATAAATACCCTTTAGGCTTTGTTTTGTTTATTCATTATTTTATCATTTCACACATTTATATATTGAGTCAACTCAAAGGGAGGCCATTTGCGGCCAAGCTCACAAACATTTTGTTGTTCTTGGTATATAATTCAATTTAAGACTTTGGGATTTCTTCTCTTATTATTGTGAGATTGATTTTGTTGTCTAAGGATTCCATGATTGATCTCTTAACTATGAGCGGCTAATTCCCTTAGCTAGGGTGGTGGGAACCCTGGTGCATTAACAAAGCAGAGGAAGTGCCAAGTCATTATAGATAATGATTCTTGCATGTACTTGATTTTCTTCGTTCTTATTGATTTCTTATAAGTGGCCAACATTAAGATCCCACCTAAATTATTACTATTTACTCCAAAAGAAGAGTAGTGACTAGAAAAAGAAGATCACAATAGTAATTTGAAGATTAACGGTAGATCCATGCTACTAGGTATTATATAAGTAAGATCGTTAACTATTATCTAATAACTAGAGACCCAAAAAGTAATAGTTAACTGGGATCCAGGATAAGGGTTAGTAAGGAGACATCCTGAGACTCAAAAGGTAAAGGGTGAAATCCATCTTCTCATCCAAAATACTGTTGATGGTACATAACTTATCAGATTCTTCATGTAAGGTATTGGAATAGTTCGACAGTGCATGATAAGTCTACTGAGTTGAGAAGCTAGGAGGAACACAAGCCTAGTGTTTGTCTTAGATTGTTTACAACCAAGAGTAACCTTTTTTTTTCCTTTTTCTATTTCAATAAATTCCCCCATTTACTGTCCTGCAGTGCTTAGTGATTTCAACAAGTTCAAGATAAATTTTTAGCCTATTCGTTATAGGATTGACCTATACCTAGTTGGGTTACTATATTTGACAGCGGCCACTTCAACCTTTTATTGGAGATGTATTTTGGGTGTTATCATGAATCTTGGAAGAGGTAACTTAGGGCCACAAGATTGTGAGCGATTGCCTACGATCTAATAATAAGAACAAAGGAACAGGATAAAAAGGATTCAACAAAGGAAATAAATGCATTAATGGTAAAAAGATAAGAGATAGAAGAAAATTCTTTCAAAAGATGGGTGAATCAAGGTAGTAAAAGTAGGCACATGTGTGAGTTAAAAAAAATGAAGTAGCCTACGAACCAAAGTTTAATTGAATAGTGTTTTATGTAGAGTTCAAGAAGGGTGTAGTCACTTTGATCCCCAAATGTTTATCCTACCCTTTCCCGAGCCTACATTACAAGATTGAAAAAGTCCTTTGAGATCTCCAACCAAGTGTCTTCAATTAAGTGTTGATTGAAAATAAGGGTAAGCATATGGCATGATACTTGTTTACATTGTGAGATTCTTTCTGAGAGCGAGTGCTTCCAATTTAATACCTTGTTGCATGATAGATACTTTGGTTTGTGGTCTTTTCTTTCGTGAGGAGGCATGGAGACTGATTGAGGTATGGGAGTGTAGTTGATTCTCTATTGGTGAAGAGTCACTTATAAAGAGTTACCGGTTACTTCTTAGTCATTATTAAAAGTATTTTACACCTTTGAGAGTGTGATTAAGTTTGAGAAGGGTTGTGCAAATAGATTTTCCCATGTTTGAGCGATAACTGGTTGTACTAGTCAAGTTCGAAATCGTTGTGATCATTTGGTTGTATGGATGGGTTTATAGTGCATAGTCTCATTGAGTAATAAGTAGTGCTTCTTAAGCACAAACAAAGATTTAAGTTGGGGTTTTGACGAGTGATAAATTTACCACTCATTGACATCCAAATTTTTGCATACTACTATGATTAAATTGCGTAAATGAGGCTAAATCTCCATTTGAATGCATTAATTCCCAGTTTTTGTGATGTTGCAGGTCCTATGATGAAAATAAGTAGAAATCAAGCTGAACTGAAAGGAAAATGGACAAAAGGGAGCAAGAACTGGAGATCAGGCATCCCTCTGTTACTGCAATTGTGGTTCAAGAGTTGGGATCACGGTCAATAAACCAGGTTCACCAGTGGAGATTGTGACCATAATCCACACGGGAGAACTATCACAATAAAAATAGTATGATCATGATGGAGCGTAAAAGAGTCTAAGGGAAGTTATGTAAATTCACAAAGATGATCCGAAGTCTCAAAAAACCAAAACCCTTGCACAATTGGGGATCTTCCAACTAATTTTCAATTTGGAGTAGAGAAAAACACTCTAATTTTGGAAAAGAACAATTGCTATTAAATTTCCAAGAGATTTTTAGTTGTAATTGGATATTGAAGTTGAGATTATTCTTACTTTGTATCTTCAATAGAGGCATTGAATGACAACTTAGGTATATCTCTTTTCTTCAATTTTATGAGTAACTAAATATTTATCTTAGGGTTATGCTTGAATAGGGTGTTAATTTTTATGGTTTTTGATTGTTAGTCTTAATTATTAGTTATTGATGTTGAATTTTTCTATCACTGTATGGTTGAATTGGAAATTTTGGGTGGAAACTCCAATTGGTTTGGATCCCACATCATCCGTGAAAGAAGGATATGGGTTATAAGTGGTTGTGAACAACTATTTGACATTAGTTGTTTCCTTAGCATTGTCTTAGAAATAAAGATGTTATGTGTTGTAGCCAGGTTGAAGGTTATCATTCAAGAAATAGGGATGCTATGTTGAGGTTTTAGATTGGCTAGTTGGGCAAGCTTATGAGATATTCGAAAGAATCTGTGAGTGTTATTTAGTGTTTTGTTGAAAGATTAACACTAAAAGTTAAAATCTAACCTACTCAAACCTTTGACTAAAAAATGGACTAACCCTCAAACACCCATACATGCATGACCCCTAGGATAGTATAACCGCAAGACTCTTCTCTCATTTGATTTAATTCAACAATTATTTGCTCTCGTTTAGTGTCATAGGTTTATTTGTTCAAACAAAGTTTTCAATCATAAACCCCCCATTAAATTTTATGTTTGGTTTTAAGTCTATATTATGCGTTAACTCCTAGTTAACTTTCAACACACATAGGACTCGAAAACTAACATACACTCCTCGTGAATTCGACCCCAACCTGAATTAGGTAGTTATATTGAAAATGACCTCCTTGCATCAAAATAATAGTGTAAGTTGAGCGTTATCATTCAGGTCCACACAATGAATTGTAATGTCTGATTATGAGTCATGTGCTAGACTTGTTACCACTGGCATGGATTCTTGATCATACACTATTATGCCTATGAGTCCTTACTAATGAATCGTGGTCACTGATTATGAGTTGTAAAGTGGGGTCGTATTCAAAAGTGAAGTTCCTCTCTGTTGCGAATACGACTACTCATAATGACTCATAACGTCTGATTATGGGTCGTCACATGAATCATTGTCACTGGCGACTGACTGATACTTAATGGAAAATTTACATAACTATTTGCCAAGACATTGGATCAAGGGGAGACTTGTGGCATTTGAAAGCCAACTTAGTGGCCTATCTTTTGAGAGGTCTAGAGCATGAAAATTTGGGGTATTATAATATATCCCCCTTGGAATCATTTATCCCCAAATGAAACTGTCAGAACTGGACGAATAGGGAAAATTGATATCATGCACTAATTACTTATGAGCTTAATCATGCCGTAACACCTGAATTTGTAACTGAGACAAGGACTGGACTAAATTCATGAATGGCATGCTACGACATGAGGATGACTGGATAGCTGAGATAGAAAATGAGACAATTAATTAATTAAGGATACTATTATCTCAAGCTAAAACTAGGTTCGAAGAGAAAAGATAGGGGTACTTGGCTCACATATCAGCCTCTGCTCCCCAAGTAGCTCCCTTAACGGACAAATTCCTCCACAAGACCTTTACTAAGGCGACCTCTTTACTACTCAACCTATGAGTTTGTCGGTCAAGTATCTCAACTTGTACTTCCTCGTAAGAGAGGCTTTCTTCGACGCCCAAACATTCAAAGGTAACTAATAATGTTGGATCACCAATGCAGTTTTCAACAAGGAGACATGGAAAATCGAATGAACTGATTATAAATCTACAGGCAAGTCCAACTCATATGCTACCTTACCAAATTAGTTCAAAATCCTATATGGGACAGTATAGTGGGGACTGAGCTTTTCCTTCTTACCGAACCTCTTCACCCCCTTTATTTTTAAAAATTTTCAAGTAAACAAAATCCTCAACATCAAATTCAAGCTCACTCCTCCTCATATCTACAAATGGTTTCTGGTAAATCTAGGATGTTTTTAGCCTTTCTCTAATCAACTAAGCTTTCTCCATCGCTTTATGCACCTAATCTGGTCATATCAAGGTTGCCTTACCAACCTTGAACTGACCAATAGGAGATATACACCTCCTACCATAGAGAAGTTGTAGCGACCTAATTTTCTTGACCGGAACATCACATGGTGCTCATAATCTCGAAGGACCACGAGCTAACCCTCGACTGATATCTGTACCCAAACACTACATAATATAGATAATAAATAGAAAACTAGCCATAAGGTTCAAAATATCTAAAAATACTCAAAATTGAAAACTAAATACTAATACATTTGTTCGAAAAGCCTCTAAACAGTCTGAACTATGGAGTTGATGGGACATGTCCCCAACTAACGCCGTCTACTAAAATTAAACCAAATCTGATACGATAATAATAAAAATAAGGATCATCCTCGACTAAAGAGGACTCACTGGTATGTCTACTATTGTTGACTGGGATTGATCTACTAAGGGTAATCTGGATCTTATGCCTTTGAATCTCTAGTCTCAAATAAAACCCCATAGCGTAAATGCGTCAGTACGGGAATGTACCGAGTATGAAGAAAAGGTAAGGCTAAATTCAACGGCTTATGCATTAATAATTACTTAACTGAATAATCATGAAAGTACTGAATAAGATCACATGCATAAATGCACGAACCATAACTGAAATCATCGTGAAACAAAATACTGAAACTTGAATACTACTTTACTACCATCTGAATTCACTACTAATGCCTAAGATACTGAACACAGAATCATCTAATGCTAATAACTGAGTACTAGAGTTGAGATCAGTTTTATCTAGCGAGTGATCTCGAAAAATGATGATACTGAAACTGATTAATTGAATCTACTCATATCAATGACTAAATTTTGAGCTTTCTACTCTCAACTGACTGCATTGGAGATCAATCATCTCTAATAGATGATTCTGAAATATACTATCAATAATAAGAAATGATCATGTCCGAATCTGACAACAAGAATACTCAGCTGAATCTGAGTCTGAGATCAAGACTATCTGATGGGTGATCTATAGATCTGATAGCAAGAATACTCAATTGAATTTGAGACTGAGATCAAGCCTATGCGATGGGTGATCTCGGGATCTGATAATGAGATTATCAACTGAATATGAGACTGAGATCAAGCCTATCTAACGGGTGATCTCTAGATATGATAACAAGAACACTTAACTAAATCTGAGACTGAGATCAAGCCTATCTGACGGGTGATCTCGAGATCTGATAATGAGAATACTCAACTGAATTTGAGATTGAGATCAAGCCTATCTGACTAGTGATCTCAGGATCTGATAATGAGATTACTTCACTGAATATAAGACTAAGATCAAGCCTATCTGATGGGTGATCTCTAGATCTGATAACAATAATACTTAACTGAATCTGAGACTGAGATCAAGCCTATCTCACAGGTGATCTCGGGATTTGATAATGAGAATACTCAACTGAATTTGAGACTAAGATCAAGCCTATTTGATAGGAGATCTCGGGATCTGATAATGAGATTACTCAACTAAATATGAGACTGAGATCAAGCCTATCTGATGGGTGATCTCTAGATCTGATACTGAATAACTTCATATGGGACCAAGACTATCTGATGGGTGGTCCATGAATCAATGGAACTATCTAAGTTCCTCACCGAGATAGATAACTGTATCTGACAGTTTTAATTTCTGAAGATTGATACTGAAACTATAACTGTGGGAAGTAGTCACTTAACCGACATACCCCGAATAACTATTGGTGAGGTCCAACCTATAGCCCCAGCTGGAAGGGTATCAATACCGTGCCACGGGTAAAGATCTCTCTGGTCAAGCCTATCTGATGGGTGACCCTCGCAGGAAGTCAAGTGTAAGGCAATATAATAGTCAAGCCTATCTGATGGGTGGCCAGCCTTTCCTGATGGGTGACTCTTGCATCCTGCGCAGTTTTGGAGTTTAGGGATTGCTCCTACCGACTTTGCCTCTCTGGCGGGGAGCCACCATCCCTATCCTCGCTCGGTGCTAGCTCTTATACCCAACTCAAAGACTCTGAACTGATTCTTAACTAAACACAAACTAAGCTAAATCTAATACTAATCATGTTTCTCGAATGATCTGACTGAGTTAAGATGAATTTACTTGGTTCCATAGCTAATAGAATACTATTGAATCTCGTTATCTGACTAAACGATACTACTGAGGAATGAACTGAACACTTGAATACTACTAGGTCTGAGCTGAGTACAGAACTGAGTCTAGATTACTAGTGATACTGAGACTACAGAGATTATTGAGATTACTTAAGTTCTGTATCTGTCTGAGAGTACAAAGTTCAATAACTCACTGAGTTCTGAGAATAATGGCTTAACTAAGATTATCGTGAAAACTGACACGGGCTCTAGACTGCAGGTAAATTGTCGGGTATAAATACCCCCAGGACTCGATAACATAAAAGTAAAGCATAACCATTCTTGAATTATCAAGACCATGGACATTTGTGCACCATCTCAATCACTACAACATCTTTTTACGTATTTTGGAATCATAAACATGTGATAGTATAGGGAGACATGCTATTGGCTCATACTCCATTCAACAAGATCTTGCATCAAACACTTAGCACGTATTAAAGTCTTAGCATGTATCAAAGAGAACATGATTGGGGAATTCCATGCTATCATGTCCCAATTCATTCACTAGGGCTTTTCAACAAACACTTGGCATGAATGGGCTTGCACACAATTGGGGATTTCTAATCAACATGCTAGAATGGCCATAATTCCATCACATAAGCATTTTATCAAACATATGGGAAGCATTCTTTGCTTATTCAACAATTTCTACACCTAATTAAAATGAACACAGCACTTAACAAGCAACTTGAAGAGGGTTTATCATGAATTTCACATACTAGGTTCAAGCTTGAAAACCTTGTAAACAAACATGAATCACAACTCAATAATAGCATGAACATTAATTTCAACTCACATGAATCATGAAAACTCATAACATAAGATTTGAAATTTAGAAAAGGGTTCTTGAGCTTCTTGGATGATATGGACCCAAGAATCAATATCTACATACCTTAGAGAAACTCTTTCTTGAAAGTTCTTCGAGAGATTCTTAATTTCTTGATTTCACTTGAAGAACAAGAAAGGGTTTAAATTTTGTAGAAACACTAGTTTTATGTGGAAGATGAGAAATGAGGTTGTGACCCTTGATCGGGTATAAATAGGGGATAGAAAGAGTGGGAAAAGACGAAAAATCCCTTTTAAAATCAAGTTAAAAATGTTGAACGGGGGATGCGATGGTTGAAGCGATAGTCCATCACTTAGTCTGACGGTCCGTCGGACCGTCCATCACACCTAGGTCAGAAAAAAATATTTCCTTGATACAAAGGTCTCAGCGACGGTTCGTTGCAAACTCGATGAAATATTGGATCATCCATTGCACGTTGTCCAGGATGAGGCCATGCTGCTTCAGCGCGACGGTCCCAGCAACGGTCTGTTGTAGCCTTGATGATCCGTTGTCCTGGCCATCGCACTTGGGCGTCACTGCCTTGGTTGCAACAGGCTGGGCGATGGTCGACGGTCTGTCAACCCGGCCGTCGCACCTGGGTGGTTCCAACTGCTTTCAGTAAAATGGCCATAACTTCCTCGTTCGATGTCGGATTTTGATGAAATTGGTATCGATGGAAAGCTTATTCAATTCTTTACATGACCAAAAGTCAATATTAGAGAAATTCTACATAGTTCAAAACATTTATCACTTGATAAGACACTTCTCAACCTTTTATTGCCAGATTTACACTCCACTGAACACGCTCATAGGCTCAGACTATGAAAGAATTTTACGGGGTCTTACAGAGATTCAAATAGAGCCATCTAAATACTGTAGTAATAACTATTATTGTAAGAAAACTCAATCAAAGATGGGTAGTTATCCCAACTACCCTTGAAATCAAGTGCACACGCCTTCAACATATCCTCTAAAGTCTTAATGGTCCTCTCTGCCTGACCATCTGTCTGTGCGTGGAAGGTTATACTGAGATGAACTTGGGTACCAACACCTTTATGAAAAGCCTTCTAAAAATGAGTGGTAAAATGTGTACCTCTGTCTAAAATGATATTCAATGGGACTCCATATAACTTTACCAACTCCCTGAGATAGAGTCTAACATAATCTTCGGTAGAGTATGAAGTGTTCACTGGCAAGAAATGGTTGACTTGGTTATCTAATCCGTAATGACCCAAATAAAATGATGCTGACGACGAATACGAGGTAACCCTATAACAATGTCCATATTCACCAATTCCACTTCCAAGTGAGGATGTTGAATTCCTGAGGCGTACCACTAGGCCTCTGGTGCTCAACCTTAACCCGCATATAATTCAAGCACTTAGCCACGAATGCCGCAATATCTTTCTTGATACTATTCCATTAACAAACTTTCCATAAATTATGGTACATCTTAGTGTCTCTTGGGTGAATAGAATATCGCGAACCATGCACTCTGCTAACATTCGCTGTTTAAAATCATCCACGTTTGAAACACATAACGTGTCTTAAAAATGAAGTACACCATCTACCCCTTAATAGAAATCCTAAACCTTCTAGGTTTTAGATGCCTCTGTCAACTTAACAAAAATTGCATCTTTCTCTTGCTTTTCCTTCACCTCAGCAACCAAGGAAGATTCTAAACCATTCTAAATCCAAACACTACCTTCAGCTTAATTAACCAACCAAACTCCCAATCTAGCAAGCTAATGAACCTCACAGACTAACTCTTTCTTATCATACTCAACATGGGTAACACTTCTCATAAATAATCTGCTAAGGGCATTGGCCACAACATTCGCCTTACTCGGGTGATACAAAACACTCATATCTAGGGTTTCATATCGATCAATTTGATTCGATTATGAAAGTTATCAATTTTACTTGTTCATTATTGATTTGTATACATATAAAACCATTAAAGAACCATTCAAGTATTTGTTAATCAGTTATCGATTAATCGATTATCGATTGTTATCGGTTCGATTATCCGATTAACCATTAAAATTCAAATTATATTTTAAAGTTGAGGAAACTAGAAAAAACTAAACAACTCAAGTAACCATACATCAAAATTTAAGCACAAACAGCAACACATACATAATTTTTAACTTTTGGCCTTTTGGGCATAAATTAGCATGAGACTTTAACATAAACTTTAGTCTTTATCCATGCCCTATGAAATATTCAAGATAAATATTATGTCTTTTTAAATCATAAGCCAACACATTGCTACAACTTGTAGCAGTTTGCACTTCGTAGTTTGCATCCAAACCAAAATACAAATAATTCAAAGTGTCAAACTATCACACAATTTAAAAACTAAGTTCAAACTCCAAACAATTTAAAAACTAATAACTACTCAATCCTAATAAGATTCCAACGATGCTCCATCCCCTTTAAACAACGCTCAACATGATTATTTAAACAACCTATCCCAATATTCTGCGTGTAATTATAAACACTACCACAATGGACATACCTACTTTGCACCATCCATCATCATCTACTTCAAGCATTTCATAATGACTCCAAATAGGTGATCGGAATTTAGGTCTACCAAATGAAGCATGGTGAAACCTAATTAACAAAGAAATAAAGATATTAGACCCTAAACATATTCATAACTCCCACCCAAACTGGTACATTGTTTAAGAAGCCAAATACAAACATGCTTTATTCTAAAATTTTGACAATTTGATGTATAGAAAACAAAGCATGTAAATAGAACAAAATTCAAACTTTTCCAAGATTCTAGCAAAATAAAGAACATGAAGTAATATAAAGTATAACACTAGAATCTCATCTGTGCAATAGAAGGATAAGGCTAACCGATGAATATTGATAAAAAAGCTAACGTACGAACCAAAATTCCAAACAAAAGTGAAACTGGAAGAGTTTTCTTAGGGTAAATCATGAAGTAGCAAAAAAGTCCAAAGGTTGATGCAAAGAAGCCAAGAAAAGAAGCTTCTGGCTTGAAATAAATACTACAATCCTTACGCGGACACATTATGATGGACTTTCAGTACGTTATACAATTGCATGCCACATTGATAATTTGCCTAGGTTGAACTCAAACAAAAAAAATTCCCATTAATGAAGAGGCACTATTTCAATACAAAAGATGGAAACTTTAGAACCGAAAAAGCAAAACATTCATATATTTTTCTTTCGACCAAACACTCAACATGGAAGAATATGTAAACCAAATATCAATATTGTGCTTCAAATGTCCATCCATTCTTTTTCCCACATAGAGTACAATATTGTTTTAGTGAAATACCAAAAGTTCAAAGCTGAAGTGTCATTTTGCAAATAAAAAGTTTTGGATGAAATCAAATGTAACTATGAAACCAGAAAAGGCATTGCAGCTTGTGCCAACCAGAAAACTACGACAGTGTGCGAATTCAACATACATGCATTGATATTGATATTAGAAAGTAACCAAAAACAAGAGACCATAAATTTAGTGTGCAAATTCAACATACATGCACTCAACCTGCATACATGCATTGTGCAAATTCCAGAAACCAGAAACCATGATTCTGGTAAACACATATACCATAAGATATAAGTAATTCATTCACTTCGTCTGTTCAATTAACTAGAAATTGATTTTTTTCTTACCTTATTCAAGTTGCTATATGTCATCAATGCTAGGTTCTTTTCCAAGGTTGGACAAATCTAAAGAAATTAAAAGAATAAGTCAAAACTCAAGCAACAAAAATATTAAATAAATAATTCACCAAATGCAAGGTTCTTTTATTGCCTTGTTCAAGTTTATCGAGAGAATATAAATCCTCCTCGACACTGACAGGTTGTGATCACTTTGAAACCAATATTGTAGACTAACTAGAGCTTGTACAAATTTAGGAGTTAATGAACTCCTAAATGAATCAAAAATACACCCCATGGTACTGAAGGCACATTATGATGCCATACTTGAAATAGGAACAACTAAAATATCTCAAGCCATCTAAGAAAGATAGGGGAATTTAGCCGAGTTATATTTCTACCAAAGCAATACACTAAAATTGGGCTTTCCAATTTTAATATCTTCTGCAAGATATTTGTCCAATTCCAATGTAGAATTCCCACCTCCATTCCCAGATGTGTGTCTACTCAACGTCTCATAAAAGTCACCAATACCTTCCACAACCATAAAGATTGAACTAGAAGCCTCCACTTATAATGATAGTTTACCACCTTTGTCTTTTGAAGAATACTGTGAATCCTTGTCAAACAATGATTTCATATACTCCCGTATATCTTTTTCTATAGTTGGCTCTTTATCCCCTAATATCATTTTAAGTGCAAAACCAGAAGTGGCAAATTTGTGGAGAGGATCCAAAACATAAGGTATAAAAAACATCTTATTCATTTTTGTTGGATTACCTCATTATTTTTCAAATTTCTTCTTTATGTTTGTTGTTATTTGAGCCAATACACTATCATAACTTGATATCAATTTTGTCAAGTAAAAGCCAACTTGAAAAATTTTAAGAAAATGAATATTTAATCTAACATACAATGATCCAAAGCCTTCAAAGTAAGCTTTAAAAATAGTACAAGAAATTTTGCAATTCTTTTCACACTATCTCAATTACTACTCAAAAGTGTACCTGTTGTTCATCCATAATATCACCATCACACACACGGATATGACCAAACTCAAGATTATGTGCCAAACCAATATCACGACCAGTATAATTTAAAAATTGTACTCTCATATTCAATAGCCCCGTTCAAAATCAAGTAGGAGGAATTCTAACTTATAGGAACATCAAAGCATAAAGACTTCTTTACAAGATTTTCATCTTTACAACATTCCTGAAAGTTTTTCCATCTAGGAGAAGATTACCTAATGTATGTCATTGCTTGCCTAATTTGTTCAATAGACATAGTTTCTTCTTTTATTCCATCCTAAACGATAAGGTTTATGATAAGCACCATACACCTAACATGAAGGTTCTTACCACCCATAAGATTGGTCCCCCACTTAGTCAATTGCTTAGACAACTTCACCATACACACACTATTTGAACTAACATTATCAACAGTAATAGTGAAAATCTAGTGCAATCCTCACTCATCCAAATACTTAATAATACTATTTACTAAATCTTCACCTCTATGGCAAGAAATTGGACAAAAATTAATAATTTTTTCTGAAAAGTCCAATCTTTATCAATCCAATGAGCAGTAATACAAATATAATTGATTCTTTGCACGGAAGTCCAAGTATCAGCCATTATACTCACTCTTTGTTATGTTTTCTTCAAAAACTCCTTATTTTATTTTTCTCTTCATCAAAAATATCAAAATAATCATGAGTAATAGTGATACAATAAGGAATTCAAAACAAAGGTTGTACCACTTTCATAAATTATTTAAAGCTTTCTTTTTCAAAAATCTAAAAGGAAGCTCATCAAGAATTATCATACGGCAAAAAGCTTTCCTACTCTCTTATTGATCAAATTTCCATGAAACAATTGATACATCACCCTTGTTAACCCTGTAACCAGTTGAAATGCTATTTTTGATTGTCTAGTATCAACATTATGAGGCATTTTTTGCATCTTTTTATATGACCAAGCATTGTTGTCGTACCATGTCCTTTTGTATCAACGAATACTCTTGTTTACATTAATTACACACACCCTTTTTATTTCCTTCAGGATCAACTTTAGTAGTAAAATAATCTCACACAAGAGATTTTTTTCTCCTTTCTTTCTTTGCTTTAAACTCAACCTTTGGACTTTGATTCACTACATTTGAATTAGAAGCTATACTCTCACCAATCACTTTATCTAATATTTTATGTCATCAAGTTATATCAACGCGACTATGATTTTAAATGAAAAATAATCAAACAATAAGCCAACAATATAAATTCAACAAGCCAACTAAATTATTACAATAATTTGACAAAGTAATCAAACTGTCTCATGTCAAACTGTCAAAGTAATCAAACTGCCTCATGCCAAACTGTCAAAGTAAACCATCAATATTCAAACAAAGTAACAAACAACACTTTGTTACTAATAAAATAAAGTGCATGCAGCAGAATAGACCACAAAATATCATCATATAACCAGTGACTTCATATTAATTCAGTAACTTAAGATAACAACAGTGTATTCAGCTAATAATATAGTCAATAAATGCTAACTATTTTGATTTCCAGTCAATAAATAAACAGAAGTCACTACAAAATAATGATATCTTTAACAAATGAGGGTAGAAACTTGCAAGCAAAAACTAAAATCACCGAAAAAAGGCTTTGAACAAGAGGAATAAGAAAGCAAAACAGAGTACCAAAAAGAAAACCTATAAAATTTCACTCAACATTTGATTCACAAACTCACTAAAACAACAATAATATCTTCACCAAATGGGGGCAGCAACTTGCAACCAAAAGAAAAAATCACCAAAAAAAGGCTTTGAAATGGAGGAAGAAAAAAGCAAAATGGTGTACAAAAAAGTAGAAACACACAAAATTTCACACAACAAGTTGACACACAAACACAAACTCACTAAAATAATAATAATATCTTCAACAAATAGGGATAAGAACTTGCAAGCGAAAATAAAAATCACCAGATAAAGAATTCAAAACAAAGAAAGAAGGAAGCAAAATGGAGAACCAGAAAGCAGAAAACCCACAGAATTTCATCTCTTGACACTTGATTAAGTTGTTGAGCAACAAGCCAGCAAAATTTTATATTTTGAAAAAGGCTTGCATAGCATTTATGAGAATGAGAGGCAACGGTAAGCAATAAGGTCTGAGTAAGTGGAAATCCCTATTACGTATTACCCTAAGTGTAAGTGAAGAATGGAATTGGGCCGGTAAAATCTTGGTCCGGTGGAAATTGGGTGAATATTTATTGGCCTGAAACCAAAATAGTAATTTAGGCCTATTTCCTTATCAGTTTATCGGGTTACCTGATGAAAAAACTACCCAAATTGAGACCTGAACCAAAAACTTGTTAACAAAAATAAATCAAATCAAAACCCAACCCAAAAATTTAATAAACCAACCCGTTAAATCGATAATCTACTTATCAGTTCAGGTTAATGGGTTGACCCAAAATTTGCACATCTCTACTCATATAATAATCTTTCAACAGTTCTAACCACCCTCTCTGACGAAGATTTAGGTCTTTTTGATTGAACATATACTGAAGGCTTTTGTGATCAGTAAACGCATCCATGTGAACCCCATAAAGGTAATGTCTCAAAATACTTAAAGCAAAAACAACTACTGCCAACTCGAGATCATGAGTCATGTAGAAGACCTCAAAATACTTAAAGCAAAAACAACTACTGCTAACTCGAGATCATTAGTTAGGTAGTTATTCTCATGAGGTTTGAGTTGTCTAGAGGCCTACGCTATAACCTTGCCCCTCTCCATCAACACACAACCAAGAATGACTCTATAAGTATCACAATAAACCACAAAACCAACTGAATTATTTGGTAGAGTCAAAACTGACAAAAGTGAGTCGAGTCTTCAACTCTTAGAAACTCTTCTCACAAGAATCATACCAATAAAATTTGACTATATTCTGAGTCCGTTTGGACATAGAAAAGGCAATGAAGGGAAATTCAACAACAAACCACCTATAGTAACTAGTTAAACCTAAGAACTCCTAATATCTTATGGAGAGATGGGTCTAGGCTAATTTCTTACTGTTTTGGTGTTTTAAGGACCAACTCAAATACCATCACCAATAATGATATGACCAAGAAGAGCTACTAATTTCAACCAAAATTCACATTTGTTGAACTTAGTGAATAATTGGTGGTCCTTAGGGGTCTGTAAAACAATCTTCAAATGGTCTGCATGTTCACCTTCACTACGAGAATAGACGAGGATGTCATTTATAAATACTATGACAAATATACCCAGGTACTGCTTGAAAATTTTATTCATCAAGTCCATAAAAGCAATAGGAAAATTTGTTAGTCCAAAAGACAACTACAAATTCAAAGTGACTATACCGAGCTCTGAAGGTTGTCTTCGAAATATCATATTCTCTGACTTTGAGCTGATGATATCCCGATCTGTGTTCTACCTTAGAGAAATAATTTGCACGTTAAAGTTGGAAAAACAAGTTATCAATCCTGTGGAGAGGATACTTATTCTTGATGAAACCCTTATTTAAGAGATATTTCAGTTGTTCTTTTAATTTCTTTAGCTCGGCTGGAGCTATTCTGTAAGATGGAATTTAAATAGGCTGGGTGTCTGAGAGGATATTTATTTCAAAGTCAATTCTTCTCTTGAGAGGAACTCTGGAAATATTGTTAGGAAATACTTCAGGAAACTCATTAACTACAAGAACTGACTTAAGACTTGGAATCTTGAGTTTTGAGTCCTTGACTTGGATAAGATGATAGATGCAACCCTTAGATATCATCTTTATAGCCTTGAGATAGAGTACAAATGGACCTATAGGCACTAAAGTACTAACCTTTCACTCTATGATTGTCTCATTTGGAAACTAAAATTAAACTATTCTGATTCTATAGTCAAATGAGGCACAACAAGAGCAGAGTTAATCCATACCAAGAATGACATCGAAATCAGTCATCTCTATATATGCATGATTATTTGAGGTATTTTTTTGAGATACTGTAAATGTACAATTCCTGTGCGCCAGCACCATCCAGAGTAGACACCAAGAAAGGTTTCACAAGAGTTTTGAGACTGAAGCCAAAGTCTAAGGTTACATAAGGAGTCACAAAGAAAAGTGTAGCTTCGGGGTTTAATAAAGCATAAACATGAAGGTAGAAGACTTGCAATATACCCATAACCATATTTGGAGAACCCTCCTAATACTATCAAGTTTGAAGGGAATATATTTAATTCTGACGTTGTCCACTGGTGGCACTAAAAGTGGTATCCTGCAGAGTTGGGCAGCCTGCTAAAGTTGTTGAGGAGTTAGACTGACCTTATTGACAAAGATCCTTACCCCTCTGTGAAACCATCAGGCAATCCATCATTTTGTAGCTTGGTTTACCATACCCAAACAAGCATCACTACCTATCATGCACTCACACTTGTGGTTTTCACCACATCTCCTGTAAACTGGGTTGGTGCAACCACTATTTATGCTATCCTAGAAAATAGATCCTGGTGCTCTATCCCAATTATCCTACCTGAATTTAGGCATTAGAGCATTGGTAAAAGGTGGGGCCAGGGATGAATATTTTTGGCGTAACCAAGAATGATTCCCACTATCTAATCTCTTTTGAGAAAATTTGAAACTGGTAGTTCTAGCCCTCTTATTCTCCTTTTCCCTCTCTTTGAGATTCTTCTCCTCAATCTGTTGAGCGAGCCATCAACCTGGAGAGGTTCATATTCTTAATCAACATAGTTGTTCTGCACTCTTTGACAACATCCACTGAAACACCAGATACAAACTTACTCATCTTGGCCCTTGAATTCGCCACAATATTCGGAGCATACCTTGCCAACTAAGTAAACTTGAGTGAATGCTCCTTCATACTCATATTACCCTACTTCAAATTGATGAACTCTTGCACCTGGTCCTCCCTCAACTAGAGTGGAAAGAACCTGTCTAAGAAAGTAGTAGCGAACTTATCCCACTCTACAGGCCCTGCATCGGCACCTCTATCCTCCTTCCACTACTTAACTGAGCTATGAGACACCCCATAAAATTAGTAAGCAGCTAAGTCAACACTCTCACTTGGAGTAACACCCATAATATCAATCACCTTCTACACCCAATCTAGGGACTCTCTATTTTTTTTCTTTATCTCCTTCAATTATTTAATTTATTCTTTAATTTTTACCTTAATTCTCATAAAGTCTCTTACATAATTGTTGAGACGTTAGTGAGAAAGCCAAAGAGTCCCCTAACCGTTACTGAAATTACACAATAAAACTTGATCTTCCAATTATTCTTGCACATAATATGAGCATAGACTTCCAAAAAGAGAAGAGAAGGAGAGATAAAAAGTCCAATATGGAAGAATAAGTAAAGTTCTTTTCTTTATTTTGCTTTCTTCAAAGTTCAACCAAATAAAAATATTCATGCTCATGTAGTAAAACAAAAATTCTAAAACACAAACTCTAACTTATAAATGAAAGGCAATAACATTTGTTTTAACCACACAATCGACACAGGATTTATGAGAAAAGAGAAATAGAGTGTTGTACACAAGATTCACTATTATTTTTCAGAAATTTGCCTAAGAAATTTGTTGTGAAAGCTAATTTTATTTGATCTCAAGCACATAATTCTCTTCAAAGGATTTACAAGAAGATAGAAAAGAATGTTGTACAAAAGATTCACCATCATTTTTCAGATGTCTGTTCAAGGAATTTATTGCGAAAGCCAATAGCATATGATTTCGCGCACATAATACTCTTCAAAGGATTTACAAAAAGATAGAAAATGAATGTTTTTGTACAAAAGATTCACCATTGTTTTTCAGAGTGTCAAAACAAATAGTACGAGGATGAAAAAAAGATATTTGTGATAGCAAGTATGACGATGAAGTAAAAGATGATAAATTTAATGGGTAACAATAGGAGGACATATTTAACTTTTTCTCTAAACTTGTATAAATATAATATAGTTAAGAAAAAAATTATAATACTTCTCTTCTCTTCCTCTTCTTATTTTTTAGGAGTACTTTATATAATATTACCTATAATAAATTTATAAGTTGTATTTGATAGTATTGAGATGACATTTTAATAATATAAAGGGAAGAGGAGAAAATTTTGTCAAAATTCCGGAGAAAAATGGAATGTTATGGATCTTAGGCAAAAAATAAAAAAAACAAAAATGGGAAAAACGAGAGAAAAAAGGAAGGAAAATAAACTTTTATCTTGTACTCATCATTTATGTTTATTTGGCCAAAATTTATGTTTAATTAATAAGTACTATTCATTTCCACTTTCTTTATTTTATTTCTTTTCAATTTTATTTTTTATTTTTTAATTCTTAAAGGAAGAATATTATATTCTAACTTACTTCATATATTAAAGGCTTGTATTTATACAATACAATTAAATCCATAAAATCTACCCAAAAGAAAATTTAAAATCTCTTATTTATCTCTCTTCATTATTACTATAATATGTTATTTTTCCTCTCCCCTCACTATTAATGTAATTTGTTAGTTTTCCTTAAATTTCTCTTTCTACCTTCTATTTCTACATTTAAATATATTTATATATTTTATCATAATCGACAATTTTCTTAATTTGTTTCTATTTATATGTAAAGTATGCTTAGAAATATGTTGATGTGGCATATTTTTAAGGTCACCATTCATAATTTATTTATTTATTTAATTTTTCTTTCTTCTAATCTATAAAATTTGTCAAAAAAATATTTAAAATTCCTTATTTAGGTCATCCTCTCCCCTCACTATTAATGCAATTTATTATTTTTTCTTAAATTCTTTTTTCTACCTTATATTTCTATAGTTTAAACATATTTATATATTTTACCATAATCTATAATTTTCTTATTTTGTTTCTATTTATATGACATATTAAAAATGTTAAGAATTATTTCTTAATTACCCATATATTTTTCAATTTAAAAAATTCAAAAGTCACTGTCATTAATTTAGTAAATTAGTAATATTTTTTTTTATTTTTTTAATCGTTAAAAAAATGATGATGTGGCATGCTTCTTTTTTTTTTATATTTTTTTTTCATTATTCTTTTCATTTTTCCTCTTTCTTGTTCATTTATTCATTTATTATTTATTGTTATGTACTATATTAATTAGACATTATCAATAATTAAATATAATATCCTCTTATTTAAATAAAGAAAAATGTTGTCTAATAATGGTCGTACCATCTGTAACCATAATCTTAATGTTACAGCCATATTACACATTGCAGTTTTTATGCTCAACATTTGTAGCATAATTATCCATTATTTATATCCTTAATTGTAACTTACTTCTCATTTAAACTCATTAAATATAGAAATTAGCCTAAAAATATGTTTTACCTTTTGATAAAAACAAATTTTTCTTAATGTAATTTTTGTTTTAATACCAATTCTATATATTTTAAAACTTTTAAAATCTTCTTCAATGAAATAAAATTTAAAAGCTTCATACATTATCTTTGTAGTAGGTATCTACTTTATTCATATTTATGAATGAACCCAAATGTATATTGTTTGTAAGTTTCTTCTTAGTCATACGAAAGAGAGTTTAATAATTTAAATATATAAGCGGGAAAACGTTCATCAATAATTATATATATATATATATATATATATATATATATATATATATATATATATATATATATATATAAAATTAAAAAATAATTAAATAATGTAATAATAAGCTCCCTTAAAAAATGAACATGGTTTTTTTTCTTTTTGAAACTAACAATTTTAATTCAAACTTCAAAGTGCAATACAAAAAGTTAGATCTTACTTTTTCATTAAGGGGTCGTTTGGTAGAGTTGTAAGAATAATGCAGAATATAGTATATTAATAATGCTTATATTAGTTATACTTGTATTAATTATGCAAGTATTATTTCTTATACATTGTTTGGTTTGATGTATAAGAAATAATATATCTTACGTAATTTCAATAAAAGAAATATTTGTTTACAAAAATACCCTTCTTTGACTTTGTACACTTTTTTATGCAACTAAGTTCTTTTGATGTCTCAAATATAATTAGTATTGTTCAACTAGTATATAAAAGTTTAGGATTAATTGCAAGACCTTCATCTTTGCGCATGAAATGTTACGCCGAGGGATTAACATAGCCGGAACAAAAATAAAATACAAGATGTAAAATTAAGGAATAGTCTGAAGATTTTTTTTTAAAATCTTTTTAAAGACCCTCGAACCAAAGCAAAAACATGTCCTAGTTATTTAAATCAATAATTTATTGTTATAAATTAATGGTGGGAAAATGAATTATGAAATATTTTGAGAAGATTCACTTTTGCAAATTAAAATGACGGGAAAAGGAATTGTGAAATATTTTGAGTCGGAATTTGAGGGATATTAAGGTCATTTAACAAGTTAATGCATGTGTCTAAAGTCTTTGTATTACTTATACATAGGAAATGGAGTGTATTACTAATACACACTTCAATACACAATAGAGTGTATAACTAATGTTTGCATTAGTTATACATAAGCAAAAAGATCTACCAAAGAAGGTATTAGTAGTACAGATTAACTAATACATGCATTATATTTTTTAGGAAAAAGGGTCAAATATTCTCCTAAACTTTGCGAAAATGTTCAGATATACCCCCCGTTAAAAGTTTATCTCACCAATACCTTTGTTGTTTCAGTCTTGTATCATATATACCCCTGTTATCAAGTTTTGGGTCATATATACCCCTGTTGTCAAGTTTTGGCCATATATACCATTGTTGTCAAGTTTTGGACCATATATACCCCTGTTACCATTAATTGCTTTGCTAAAAATTTTCAACACCTTTTTTTTTTAAGATATTATATTTTTCACATCACTTTTTTAATTGTCATATTACATTAAATTAAATTCACTCCTTCTTCTACGTATTAACCATCCGTCAACTATTCTTTCTGATTAGGGTTTTCCGACATTTGTAGTGATGAAAATCAAGAAAAAGGTTAGTATTGATACGAAATTAGTTGGTAAAGGTATAAGATATAAGCCTAATTTCGTTGTTATTGCTGATAATTTTGAAGATTTAACAAATCGTGATGTTCGATTGAAGGATTTGAAGAATGTTCATGGTAGTCCTAGTCGAATTACTAGGTCTCGAGGTAAATTAGTAGGTGATCCATCAATGGCGAAACAAAAAAAAATAGCTAAAGAAAAGGCACATACAGATGTGAGTGATGATTCATATCTTATTGTTATTCGATAAAAAAATAGTGATTCAAAAAATGATGAAGATGATGGTAAGTCATCTAAAGGAAAGGAGAAGATAAGTGTGAATGATGAAGGAGATACTCTTGTTCCTTCAAAAAAAAACATGTAAAGGAAAGAAGAAGATAACTGTGAATGATGAAGGAGATACTCTTGTTCCTCCAAAAAAAATTAAAAAAAGGAATCGATCAAATGATGGAGAAGATGATGCTCAATCATTCAAAAAGAAAAGTAAAAAACCTCCTTGGAAGAGAAAAATACCCAAATTAACTGATTTTTTGAGGTACATTATTTGTACTTTCTCTGTATTAATTATGTCTGATAGATGTTCACTTTTTGTGTAGAATTTCTGTATGCTTGAAATATGTATGTTATTGTTGTATATAATATGTGTCATCGTTGCATATGAAATATATTGGGTAGTGATTTTTGTGAAATTTAGTGTAAAGTGGCTGTATAACTATTTGTGTATCAGCATTGTATAACAACTATGTATAATTTGAATATTTAGATTGTAACTGTGTAAAATTAGCAACACTGTTGTAATGAATACAGTATGAGTAATGTATGGAGATTTTTGAAATATTTATACCTAAAAGTACACTTACGTATTGCAGATTTGAGATTTGTTTCTTGGTCCATCTGATCATTATAAGTGTCAGCTCAGCGTGCATACAAACTGTAGTATTGTGACAGCCTTGAAATCTAAGTTGGACAAGAAGCAACTTGATTTATTTAAGAATAGTTGTTTTGGGTATTTCTTATCTTTACCAAGTGTTTTTCCTCAAAATCAACTTATCCATGGAATGTTGCTTAGAGAACTTGTTTGTGGGTGAGATGATGAAATATACATTAAAATGAATAACACTAGGTTACGGTTTGGCTTACAAGAGTTTGCTATAATTAGTGGTTTAAAATGTACTAGAAATTACAATAATGAGTTTGCTGTTACTAAAGAAAGTAAGCTAATGGAGTTGTATTTTCAGGAAAGTCTAAGGTCACAAAGCTTGATTTAGAAGAGTGTTTCGATAAAAAGTGACGATGTGATGAAGATGCTTTATAAATTTCTAATTTATTCTTCATTTATTCCTTTATTTTTTCTGTCACATATATTATGTTATAACTAAGAATGATTTCTTATTGGTTGAATCTGAGAACTATGAAACATTTTCTTAGGTAAATTATGTTTTCATCTGATGTTGGATTCAATGAAGTCAAAAGTTTATCAGCGAAAAACTGTGCATCGTTGTGTTGGTTTCCGTCTTGCCTTTCAGTGTTGGTTATATAAGTATTGTCCTTATGTTGATGGCCATCTTTCTGACCGAGTAGGCAATGGTGTGCCACGTATACTAAATTGGTTTGTAAAGTATACACCAACATACAAAGAGGTCAAGTCTGCATTTTTTTATATTAGGCAAGAGCAGTTATATCGTTGCTTTAAATTATAATTTACATATGTTTTGTTAAATTGTTATGTGCTTCTAAAATGTCAAGTGTTATTTTGTATGTGCAGGTTGTGTGGCGTAACATTAGGTGATAGTTCTTGAAAAAACAATCCTTCAATTACCTTATTTCAAACCTGTGGATGCGGTTGTGCACTCTGTTGATTTGCCTAGCACCAGTAAACAAAAATGTAGTCATTCGAGCTCAAATAATGAATTGACACTTTTGAGAAGTGATGTTAAAATGGTATGTCGAAGGTTTTTATTAATATTTGTATGTTTTTGTTAATTGATGTTTTGACTTTTTCCTTTTATGTTTAGTTAACGAAAAAGGTTTCCTCGATGGAGAAGGTTATGAAATCCTCATTTGAATTGATTTTTTGAGCGCTAGATATAAATAATGAGCCTAAGGTATTCTTTTCCTGAATTTTTTCTGTTTTTTAAACAAAACTTATATACACTATTGTACTTATTTTATAAAGTTTTTTATAGGTTGGTACATCAATTGGGGATAACGATAGTGACAACTCAAATGAAAAAGATGATGAGACACCTAATATTGGTAGTACATGTGATGATCAAGTTAATGATCCACCTAATGTGGAACAACAAAATGATTTTGTACCGGAAGTGGATCATATAAGTGACAATTTGATGGATGATGTAGGAAAAACAACAGATTGTTTAGGTGGTGACGTTTTTGGGCATTTGATGGATGACATTGTAGAGAAAGTTAATTTTGTAGGTGATTGTGTAGTTGGTCATGTCGTTGTTTATTCCGCAGCTGAAACTTTTAAGGATGTTGCTTGGAAGAATTTTCCAATTTTTAATTTTTTGAAGTTCACACAAAGCTCAGGTGAAAATAAGGATATAGGGGAGGGTAGAAATAGTTAGGTTGATAGTGATAGGTCTAATTTTATTGATTCTGAAGTGTCTAAATTTACTCAACCTTTTCGTGATCAAAAAATACAAAAAAAGGTGGTGTGGCAGTGCTTAGCCAGAATGAGCTTGACTAGTCAGAAATATCATACGTTGAAATTTCTAAGTTCACTCAACCCGATAAGAGTGTTGCAAGAACTGATGCAACTGGTTTAGGATGTGACAATGTTAGAAAGGTTGATGTAACTACAAGTGATAATGCTAAAGGGATTGAGGGAAACATGGTTGTTGCGTCTGTTATGTTGGATGAAACACATGTTATTCCTCGCCAATTATGTAAGTCAGCGGCAGTATGTGAATCACCATTTTTGTCAAAATTTAATTCTGGTTGTGGTAAAGTTGAAGGTCAATCATCTAAACATGTAGATAATGCTCAGCCAAGTAACCACGTTTTACCTATAAAGCATCCTTTTGTGAAGAGTATTACGGAGCGAATTGATGATATGAAAGTGACATTATAGTTTAACAGGTTTGTTGCGAGATCGTTGCGCGTTAAACAGATATTTCTCTTTGTAGTTTCTTTTTGTTTGACTTTATTTTATCATATATTATAATTTTTGTAATATTTTTTTCCAAGCCTGTTTATTCAGATTCTGTCAATTCTCTCCCAAAATATTTTGACTATGAAGTAGATACTGTTAAAATGAAAGAGTGGTTCTTCACATTGGCATATCCAGGAGTACCCTTAACCAATTTAGTAAGTAATGAATTTGTTAGTTAAGTAGGTTACATATCTTTTATTTTTAGTGATAAGCTAATTGAAATACTGAATTTTTGTATATGATGCATGTTATATAAGTTTTATGCATTATTTATGTTGTACTTTATGTGCAGTTTATACGCAACACTATATATGCAATGTATATACAGGTCCTATGCAGTGTTTACACAGTAGGTACACAGTTTAAATGCAGTAATTGCTATTCAATATATATACAGGTCCTACACAATAGGTACACAGTTTGTATGCAATAGTTGATATGATGCATATTATATAAGTAGCTTGTATTTATCAGATTTAAATTAGCTTTCAGTATTCATTTTTAGCATTTTAATATGGTTTTGTTGTTCGTATTTCAGTATATTGATGTTATCTTTTACTATTTGCAAAAGAAGTCAAAATACAAGTTTGTTTGTGATTCAGTTAAATTTACAACCACCGATTGTTGGTTTAACTGCTTTATTCAGACTTTTTATAAGTGTTTTGTGGAGAATAATAGAAATGTACCACTTAATCACTCAAGAACATCAAATCATTGAGTAGATGCTTGGATTTTTTATGAGATGCAACATTTTGTGAAATAGTATTGACAATGTTCTTTTTCTAATTAATCTTGCAGAGGAGTTTCACTGGATTTTGGCGAGGCTGTCTTGTAAAGATCAGTGCATATATGTGTATGATTCAATGCATGGTGCAAGGCATTTCATTTGTGTTTAGGAATCAGTTGTAGCGTATTCATAGTTAATTTCATACTTTCTTTCTTGTATTGGATTATGAAAAAGTAGGAGCGATGGAGTTTCAGTGGCTGATTCTTTTGATATTCGTATTGTTGATGGACTGACAACTAAAGCTAACATGTAATATATTGAATGCACATTCAATTGCTCATTTTTACATATTTTTTTATCAATTACACTGATGATATATTATGTTTGCAGGGACTGTGGTGTATTTGTTGCTGCCTTTGCTGAGTATTTGTTTGATGGTCCTGAAATTTCTAATCATCTAGATAATGTTGATGCTATTCGTATTCGGTATGGTGTGTTGTTGTGGGATTATGGAAAGAAGAAACAAAGACAATGTGCAGTTAGTGAAAATGAATCTACTGGTCGATTGTTGAAGAAAAATGATAGGGTGCAACAAATTTAGCTAGAAATGTCTTTGAAGCATAGATGTGAAATATGTTTTTAGTGTTGAAATGCTTAGGGTTGTTTTTATTTTGTGTTGATACAATGAGAAATTCTTTTCATGAAATGTTATGTTGAATACAATATATTTTGGTAATTGATACAATTATGTACAATTGATGTTGAAATGTTAGTTTATGTCGATCACAGTTGATATCCAGTATATATGCAATATTTATTCAGTTCCTCTACAGTTGTTACACAGTTTCAGTTCACTATTTCTATAATTTCATACATTTATCTCAACTAGATATAGAACTTATATATTGTTGTAATAAAGTAGTTCTATAGTTTATACAAGTAGTTATATTCAAAAGACAGAGGTGTTATGCATTTGCTAATTAATTCAAAAGACAAATACTAGTTGTTATATATATTCAAACTGTATATAGATATTATACGTGCTTGACACAGACGATATGAGTTTTTTAGGCATTGTAGTCAAAAAATTACACTCCCTCAGCTCAGAGTTGATTAATGTACTTCACTAAAGAATGTGGCTAAATGAAACACCATAATGCACAGATTTCTATAAGAGTAGAAATGAAATTGAAATTGAAAGCAATATTCTATAAACTGAAAGTGTTGTATTTGAAGTAAAATAATATTGTTGCTATTACATTGCTATGAAAAGAATAGTCTTTTTTCAAGAAAAAAATAGGAAAGATAAAAGTGTTCTTGCAGCAACATCCTGTTAGATTCTTGTTGGAGCATTTCCACATGTTCTTCGATTGTGTCCTGTTTTTCCACAGTGCGCACATAAAATTTGTTGCTTAAAGAAGTCCATAATGCTCTTTCCTCAATTATTCTTTTTTGGTCTTCCTGGTTTTCGTTTCCAGATCAGTGGCAGTACTATATTAGCTGATATCTCTGGTAGAATATGTCAAACTATTTCATCAGGAAATGGTATAACTGGAAGTTCATATGCTTTCAAGAAGTTTTCTCTTATGTAATATGGAGCATAATAGCTATGTAAGTCCATATGCGTGTAAGTTAGCACCGTTATAGCAAGTGGACAAGGTATACCATCTACTTGAAATTGTAGGCAAGAGTATTTTTTTTTACGCATGCAAACAATATTTTGTTTTCCAGCTTCATCAATGACTACATAAGAATAGTGAGTAGAACCCATCACCTGCAATGTACAAATATATTAGTAAATAGTATGCACATAGAATATGTAAGTGTTTGTGAAGCAGAAATAAGAAGTAATACCTTCATTTTATCTGACAGAATAATATTTTCCCTCATTATTGTATTTGTTTCCCAGTTCTGTAAAAGTTGCTTCTGAATGCTGTCTATGTTCATTATTCCATCTCACGACCAGATCCATCGTAAATTGTAGGAATTTTTTAATTGGCATGTCTCTTGCATCTCTATTTGTTGAATTTAGGGACTCTGCTATGTTTGAAGTCATGAACATCGACCTGTTGATATGGGAATGAGCTATGGACCATTTTTCATAGCCTATATCAAACAGATACTCCTTCACCCTATTATCAATTTTGTTTATGTCTTTCATAAGCCGATTAAAGTCTGTCTTTATGTATGTTCTGGCCATTGTAAAGAAGATCCCCTTTACTTTCTTTTGATTCTTCTTAAACCTACCCTTGATGTTGTTCCATAGATGATAGATGCATATACAGTGAGCCACATTTGGATATACAAGTGCAACAAATTTTAATATGCTATCATGCCTATCAGATACTATGCACATGCCTCTTTCACCAAAAGTAGTGTTAAAAATGCAGAAAAACCATTCCCATGAAGCATCATTTTCACAATCAACAACAACATATGCTAGTGGAAAAATATGTCCTGATTAAATAAGTGGGAAAGTGTCTATCAGTGCATGTCACCATATACATAATTTTGTCTAAAAAAAATTCATAAAACTCACCTACTGCATCCAGCACACTAGCAGACAACATTGTTCCCTTGTATGCAGATTTCATAAAAGTTCCATCAATAACAATGGTAGGCATACAATATCTTCAGTCCCTAATTGATGTACTCAACGCGACAAAAGCATATAAAAAGTGATGGTCCTCCATTTTGTGTAGCCTTGTGAATGATCCAAGATTTATAGTGTTTACCATGTATAGGTAAGATGGTAATCTAGCATAAGATTTATGCAAGGAACCTCTGACCAACTCAAGTGTTTTTTCTTTGGATCTATATGCTTTTTTGTAGTTCATCCTAATTCCGTATAAATTTCTCATTTCTTCCATGATCTCTACTGGAGTGTATGTTGACTTTAGATTTAGAAAGTTGTGCTTCACCATTTTAGCAATGGTTACAGAAGTAGCATGCCGTTGTGAAAGCATTCTGTCCGCAATTGGACAGGTGTGATCATCGACAAATTTTATCACGATGAAAATTTTTGAATTTTGTTGACTTGAAGATCTAAAAGTCCAATTGCATATCTTATTGATACACTTAAGATAGTACCTTGATACATTTATATACAGTAAATATATATATACAGTACGAAATTCATATCTAATATATATGCAGGTGCTATACAGAAATTACACAGTTCATATGCAGTTCTTTTTATGTAGTACATATACAGGTCCTATATAGCAGTTACACAGTCTGTACACAGGTCATATGTAGTTTATATGTCACGATCCGAACTAGGGCCTAGTCATGATGTACATCCCGAACCATGAAGGCCTAGACGTCCTACTCTATCTGATCTAGTAATCATGCACAACATTTATATAATAAAATAAAATGAGGAATTGTAATTTAATATGGAAACATGGTCATACTCTGGATTCAGTTTAACTATACGGAATGAAATCTAAAATCAACTAAACAACTTCTGGAATAGTCTGTAAAATCTCTACTACAGTCTGCAAATCTCTACTACATGATCTAAAGAGAACTGTCTGAAAAGATGGAACAAAGCCCCCAGTAGACCAAAACAAAGGAATAACATAACCTGAAATGGCAGGCCTTCTGGAACAAAGAAGTCTCACCACTGCACTGATCACTTCTCCCTGGATACTCTACTGATTAGCTGGACCCCTAGACTGAGTGTCCGAACCTAGGAGGTAGGGGGTCAATACAATGGTACTGGTACGTAGAGCAAATCCAAAATAATAATTTATATTCAACATATATGATAGCAATTTAAAACATTTCATAAACATATCATATAATAAGAAATCTCATGGACATTTCTAAGAGACTCTGTAAAATCATCTGAACTCTGTGACACTCTTTGTTTTACTTTTGCGCTAGGTAGTATACCCTACAACTCTGAAATTCCACGGACTATATGGAATCTGCCATTGACTGGCGGGGAAGCCTCCAACCCAAGTGTGCCGCAAGGGTTGGAGTCTCTGACTCTGCTACACCACACGACCGTCGCCAATGTAAAATAATATACCCGGATCGGCTAATCACGGTTTTGGTTAAGAGTTGAACTCAAACCCTCTTCAGGCAACCACCTAGCTCTCTTTATGCACATTTTTAACTCTTTAAGACATGAATTCTCTGAAAATATACTCTGAAAATTATAAATCTGTTATGACATACATTTATATGGTATTGTCATACCATTGACTTGCAAGTTACATCTCTGAGCCATTTTGCAAATTGTATCTCTGCTCTCAAAAAATAGAATATAGGACCACCATATAAACAATTCTTTTCAAGAAACTCATTCTTTAAAACTCATGTAAACATATGCAAGGAAACTCTCTTTGTCAACATTTCAAGAATTCAAGGTGGTCATGTCAAAGTTCTCAATTCCATGCATTCTTTCTCTTTAACACAAGAACGTCATAGTAACATCAAGAAATACCCACTCATTATTTATAAATCATGTTTCAATTGCTATGACATTGATAAAACTACTTTCAAATCACAAGGCATGAATTTCAACTCTTTTCTGACAAAATCATAATCTTTAATTCAATATATGAGAGGGGTTTCATAATATGTGCTCTCAATCAATCTTCAATTTCAGTTTTCATACATATACATATACTTGTAAATCAATTCAAGAGGGGAAAGCCCTAAAGGACAAATCAACAATATCATAAAAACATTTATAATGCATAATTAAAACATAGATTTCAAAACCTCCTTTAAAATTCATGTTTGATAATCTTTAAATCATGATCTAAAGTTTACAAACCCATGTAGTTTTTAGGATAAACCCCACGTACCTTGAATTATGAATTTAGTGACTGATTCTTGAAGCCTATGGTTTGGGGATTTCAAATCTTCACTCAGTTTTGAAAACCCACGATTGAATCTTGAGTTAATTGAATTTTTAGTTTGAAACCCTAGAGAGTGTTCTTGTGAATTTTTGAAGAAAGTATGAATAATGTGGTCACTTGAGAGTATAATCCCGTGTTTAAGTTGATAGGGGGGAGAATACCTAATATCTCCTTAATGAGACAGAATAAAATATAACTAGGAGTCCAAGTATATGGGCCACCGCGATGCGCCACAATCATGGTGGCTCACTGAAAATTGACGAATGGAAATCGCGTTGTCCCACTGGTTAGGACCTGAAATTTCAGCGCGACACGCCAAAATCGCGTTAGGCAACTGAAATTTGATAATTGTTAAATAGACCCCCTCCCCGATGCGCCAAGCACTATAATGATAGTGTTTTTTTACTAGGACTTAAATTAACCATAATTTCTTACCCGGGTATCGAATTTGGGCGAATATTAAATCGGCGAAAAGTTTATCAAATTTTCCGTGTGAAGAAAAGTCAAAATTAGAAAAAAATTAATTTTCTAGTCTTTAACTCTAAAAGCATATTACACGAGCTAACTCATAGACGATGCGGGGTGTTACATTATATACAGGTCCTATACAGTAGTTGCAATATTATATGCAGTATTTTTGCAACTTTATAACTATGTTCCAACAAAATATAAAACTTACACATTATTAACACGAGTCATATAAAGTAGTTATATAGTTTAATATCCAATATATATGCAGGTGCTATATAGAAATTACACAGTTCATATGAAGTGCTTTATATGCAGTACATATACAGGTCCTATATAGCAGTTACACAGTCTATACATAGGTCATATGAAGTTTATATAAAGGTCCTATACAGTAGTTGCAATATTATATGCAGTATTTATGCAACTTTATACCTGTATTCCAACAAAATATAAAACTTACACATTGTTGACACAGGTCATATAAAGTAGTTATATAGTTTAATATCCAATATATATGCAGGAGCTATACATAAATTACACAATTCGCATGCAGTACTTTATATGCAGTACATATACAGGTCCTATATAGCAGTTACACAGTTTGTACATAGGTCATATACAGTTTATATACAGGTCCTATACAGTATTTGCAATATTATATGTAGTATTTATGCAACTTTATACCTATATTCCAACAAAATATAAAACTTACACATTGTTGGCACAGGTCTTATAAAGTAGTTATATAGTTTATACCTTGATGATGATGATCTTTTCACCTTAAATTAGAATCTCTCACGAATGGCATAATGTTTTATCACACTTGATATTGTATTTTTATCTCAGTACAGCTGCCCTTCTTCAACATCTCTATGAAGTGGATCCTTTATTATCAATTCGGGTTGTTCTTCCATTTCTTTCTCAAAAAAATTATCTTCAATTGTATAATCAAAAATAGGTATCGGATGAACTTGAGTAGCAGTCGGAGATGTTTCGATCAAATTTTCAATTGAGGATTCTCCATTTTCAAATGTGCTTAGTAGTGTTATACACAATGAAAATTCATTTATATTCAAATTTTTTTCTTCATATCTATATAAAGTCTAATACTCATATCATTGTAAATAGTCATAGATCCACTCTTTACAATGTATTTTATTGTCATTAAACCAGAATTTCGCTCTAGATTCAACTGCTTATACAGTTCATCAACAAAATATTCATACCTGCAATCCGAATTTAAAAGTACTCCATTGATTGTAAACTTTTTAAACTGCACATCACTTAACCACTCTCCTTCGTATTGTAGCATAATTGAAACTAAAACTGAACTTGAAGCCATCATTTCGTATCAACTGGAGCTAATTGTGAATGAAAAAAACTTTATGAAGATAATTGACGGAGAATTTTGTATATTTATATATAATTTATGAAGGTATTTTAAGGTAATATGGTGTATCTGAAAGAGGAATTGTGAAGTTTTAATGGAAAGAAATTCTGAGGTAAAATTGAGGAAGGAAAGTGTAACTTTCAATTGAAAAGGAAAGAAATATATTACGCAATTTTTGCGGCTTTTTAGCAGTGATTAGAAGATGGTTAGAATATGGAATTATTTTAACGGCTATTAAGTGGGAATTAAAAAAAGGAGCTATTTTTGTGGGATAAGTTTTATGATAAGGGCTATTTTTGTCCTTCTCCCTAATATTTTTCAGAAAATTATTTCCTGATGTTTGGTTGGTGAATGTTATTTTTCAAAAAATACATTTTAGTGTTTAGCTAAAGAGTAGAAATATACTTTAGAAAAATAATTTTTGACTTCAAAAAATACTTTTTTTAGGGTGTGTTCGATATGGAGGAGGAAAAACGTTTTCTAAAAAAATAAGTTGTTTCTTACTTATATTCTTCTGTTCGTTATGCAAATTGGGTAAATATGTATTTCTAAAAGTATTTGTATATATTTAACAAAAACAGTGAGAACGAATAGGATAACAAGGTTGAGATTTTAAAAAAACTTTGAAACCTTTTTGAAAAAATAATTTTTTTATTGGGGAAGAGGGGTTGGTAGTTGGGGGTGGGGTTGTCAAAATAGGTGATAGCGTGGGATAAAAAAAATTCTTTTGAAAAACAAATTAAATTTCTTTTTGGGGGGGAAGTAGGGGAGTGAGGATGGGGTAAAGAAAAAATTAAATAAATTTAACTTTTTTTTGTGGGGGGTGTGGGGGGGGGGGGGGGGGGGGGAAGTTGCTAGGGGTAGGAGATTGGGGTAAGAAAAATATTTGAATCTTGTAAATATATATATATATATATATATATATTGATTTGTTCCAAAATAAAGAGGAATTTTTCTTAGTTGTAAAGTCAGTTATCGTGTAATAAGCCACTTACTCGTCACGTGAAAAACTGCATTCAACTAATAATCCATTCTTTTCTTTTATCTGTCCAGAGATTTGGTATAATCCTACTTTGATGTGATTCCATTAACCCTACAATTGCATTTATTTTGAAGCCTTTTGTTTTATTTTCCATTTAAAGATTCCAAAAAAAAGAAAATATTGAAATTTAGAGTGTGTTTGGAAAATATTTTTTTAAATTTTTCATGTTTGATTGGTTTAAATGTTTGGGAAAATATCTTTCAAATCAACTTATTTTTTCAAATTTAAGAAAAATGACTTTCCTTCAAAAAGTAAGTAAAACATTTTTCAAAATTATCTTTCTACCTCATTCTTAAGTTGAAATGTTTATACAACTTTCAAAATCACCTACCCCTACCCCGACCACCAATCCCCTACTCTCTCACCCCTATTACACCCCTCATTCAAAAAAAGAAAATATTTCAATTTTTTTCTTACATCATCCCCTACAAATAAATTTTTTTCTTACCTAATACCCGAAGAAACATAAAGAAGGTGATGTGACACCTTTCTATGACCTCCAATTGGATTTATCTTTCTCCTTTCATTGAACTTTTATCTTAATTTTTTTATAAAAGAATTTAACATATACATGGGTTTATTACAACAAAATTTAATATTTATTATAAATGCAAAATAAATACTAGCAATTAGGGTAGTGAGGAATTATGAAGGGAATTAAGTATGCAGTAAATGAGTATAGTGAAGAATCATACCACGACATGGATTCAAACAATTTCTTCTATTTTTTTTTTGGAGTGAGAAAATCAAACGTTTTGACAATGACTATTGAACTTCTGGCTTCTTACTTTATACTATAATACTCTCTTCGTTTCATTTTAGTTGTTTATTTTTTTTTAAATATTTGTTTTCATTTAGTTGTTCTTTTGATGAAATCAAGAGAATTTTATTATGTTCTTCCAATACTACCCTTAACATTAAATGATTAAACAAAATATATTTACTCAAATTTATATTTTCAATGCATAATTAATAAGGTTAATTTGGTAAAATAAATCTCTAATAAATATTTTCTTAATGAGTGTGTCAAATCAATAGGGACCAACTAATATGAAACGGGGGAGTAATATATGATCAAAACTGATCGTAGATACTCAAAAATATGAATACAAAAGATATATCATAGGTGGGCTGCTCCTACAAATAAAAAACTCATAGCTATTTATTTATAATATTTATTCACTTTCTTCTCATAAAATTACACTAAAAAGTATTTGTATTGGTGAAAATGTATGAAAACATTTTGTTGAATTTGTGAAACAAAAGTTATGTTTATGCATGTGAATGTGATTACTCATTTAGATTTAAAGATGTATTTCAATTTACATTTTGAATGGAACACAAATGGATATCTCCTGATGTCTTTTTTTTTCTTGTGCAGAAATTTTTTGATTATTTTAATACATTTATTCAAAAATAATAATAATCTTCACGCGTCGTATATTTTTTTAATTTTTGAAAAATATTAAAATATATTAGGCTTTAACATTTTTCAACAAGTTAATGCTTGAATAAATGAAAATTATTTTTATAAGTGTTGTGGTGGAGTGATAAATATTTTTTCATCCTTAATCAAAGGTCTCATGTTTGAGCCTTAAGAAGAAAATTGTCTTTATTAGTCATCCCCTAATAATTCTTTCATGAATATAATTTTAATTAGGTATCAATATAAACACTAATTAGCAAATGAAAAAATAAAAATAAATTGAATAAATGATAATCATTTTCATTGTATTAATTTCAACAAAATTAATTAGAGTACCTCCTTATTTAATTATTTTATTACATGATGTTATCTAAATTACAGTTTAGTTTGAAGAATTAGTCAAGTGCATGATGAATTTGTTGACTATAATGATCTTTATACTTTTAAGTTTAAATAAAATATATTTAAGAATCGATAAAGAAGAGTTGAGGATATAATTGACTTATATAACTTTATCTTTTATATCTTAAAAGTTTTTTTGTCTTCTTTATGACCGCGCGAAGCGCGATTATGTTGACTAGTATACTAGTAATAGAGAAGAGAAAATATATCAAATCCTCCCTCCACTTGTCACCAAAACTAACTTTAGATCCTAAACTAACGAAGAAGTTATATACCCAACATCTTTAAAGTGTATTAACTATTACCCTATAATTATACTACCAGTCTCACAAGGGAAAGTGTGTTGCACTCGCGTCCACATCAGTACTACATCAACGCCATGTCATCGCCACATTATAATTTTTTTTAAAAAAATGTAACCCAACTATAAGTATATTATTTAATAATTTAGTAAAAAAAAAAATAACTCCCACGCCAGTTCGATCCCTCCCCACATATAGCCTATCTTCTTCATATTCTCCAATCACCACTACGTCCAACACTGTCGCCGCCTCCGCCACTAAGAAGGGTGGTTCAGTCTCCATTTCACCAAATACTTCACCATCCCCCAAAAGGAAGTCTATAAAATTAATTTTTTTTTCAAAATAAATATATCATCAGAGCAATATTATTACTAACAGGAGTTGTTTTTCTTCTCATCAACCTTTTATCTTTTCTGAAGAAGCTACTAATGTTTCTTCCATGTCTCAAAACATCTCAATTCACCAGCAGCAATAACAGATGCAAAAGACCATGAAGAAATTTTATTACCAAAACATTTTCTTCTACCACCGCCATTATCGTCCGAGATAAGGATGGTCCACCTTTCATTTCACAAATTACTGCACCATCATCTGTATTTTCACAAATACAAGTACATGATCACAAAAATACATTAATATACACAAAATTTCAAATCCAAATTCCTTCACATTAACCAAAACCCCTAATCCCAAAACTCTTAAATTCTTAATCTTTTACTCAAAAATGTCAACAGAAATGGTACAAACAGAACCAGAGGCATTGATGGTATTCGCATAACCTGAAATTCTTGGCTAAGAACCAAACTTGTTCATCAATCTTGAATTCTTTTTTATTGTTGAAAGATGAAGTTTTGAATCAATTAAGACTTGGTAGGAAGGGGGTTACGAAGAAGACGAAAAAACAGGGTTGGGGTACAAAGAATATGAAGAAATCGATTGGTGGAGGTGGGTGAGAGGGAAAGGGGGGTGTTACAAAGAAGATGAAAGTTGGGTTTTTATTTATTTTTTATTTTATATAATAATAATAATAATAATAATAATAAAGTGAGTCTTTTTTAAAAAAAAATTCTTGCATTTTTTTGTCACGTTAGCCGTAGGGGTTGAATTTAATTCATTTGAAAGTTATTAAGGAGGGTATATAATTACTCGATTAATTTAGGGTCTAAAGTAAATTTTAGCGATAAGTTGAGGGGGATTTGATGTATTTTCTCTAAATTTTCTCAATAGAGAAAAACACTGAACTATACATCTTATATCAATCTATTTTACACATTATATATTTATTTATATTACATATAAATGAAGGCCAAATCAAGCATTTGTATAAGAGGCTGCAAATTAAAACTGAATGTTTTTAGGGTTTTTGTCTTAATTTATTTTACGAAATTAATGTTTTACTTTTTTTGGAAGAAAAAATATAATATCATAATTATTATTATTATTATTTTTTAAAAATATAGAACTCTTTTATATTTGGCAAACCTCTTTCTTTGAAGAAGATTTTAGACCTCTATAAATAAAAGATCATCTTCTCATATCACAACAAATTGCATCCACAATGTCGTCATTAAAAAGTTTTTTCGAGAAATTTTTTCTTAATAGTTTATTTTTTAATATTAGTATTTAATATGTAGGTCGTTTGACCAAACTATATTAATAATAATATTTTTTTAGAATATTTTTCTCTTCGTCTAAATTATCGCAACTTTGATTTACAAACTATAAGTTTGCATGACACCCTATTAATTTCGAACTCAATAAGTGATATCAGAGCCTATAATTCAATTGTATAATGGTTCATATTGAGGATATATTGAGACCAAAGTTGCAACCAGCTCGACGACGATGAAATTTTTGTCAAAAAAAGGTCAAGATACTATATGTGGAGAAAAATTCAAATAAATTGTCAACAATCATGTTACTAATCCATCTTTAAAATCAAAATCAATTTTTAACTCATGCTTATGTGTTTCAACTTTCAACCTGTGCTTACTTTTAATGCTTGAGCTCCTTTCAACTAGTGCATATACTTTTAACACAGGAGCTTCACTTTTAACCTGTGCTCATTTTCAATGCACAAGGGTTCACTTTCAGCCCTGTTTACCTACGACACAAGACTCCAATAATATCAATCCATGTTTTTATTTTTAACGCATAGAACTCTACTTTTTAACACATATCAACCTTTAATCATGATAAGCAACAATGATATATAAAGATTGTGTGAATAATGAAAATCAAGATTACTCTGTCAAAAAATCAAGCCATAAGCGGAGATTTGTTAGGGATTTTATCCTGATTTTCTTACTAAATTTAAGTTTTACTTTTTATTGGAAGGGAATAAAAGTGATACCATAATTACATTTACTTTTCTTGGAAGGAAAATATAAAAATCTTCCATATTTGGTTAACCTTTTTTTCAAGGGAAGGTTTTGGACCTCTATAAATGAAAAGATCCTCTTCTCATATCACAACACAATAGCATCCACAATTTAGTCATTAAAAGGTCTTCTTTAAGCGAAGATTTCTCCCAATAGTTTATTTTTCAGTATTAGTTTTTAATATGTACGTTGTTTGAACAAACCATATTAATAATCATACTTTTTTAGTATATTTTTATCTTCATCTAAATTATTATATCTACATTTACAAATTATAAGATTCTGCATAACACCCTACTAATTTCAAACTCAACAAATATGACATAAGAACAGACAAATATATGCTCCTTTTCGTGTAAACTTAGCACTAATATGATTTTGGTCTTTTTCAGAGTATTATTGCGATTGCTGTAACTAGGGGTAAACATGACAAAATATATATTGAATTAAAAAAAATTATACAGTAAATTTGGTATGACATATGCTCTATATTTTATTTTTATTTATATTAGATATATTTGATATTTATAAATAACATATCAAAATATCTACTATATCAAAGTATATAGTTTCATAAATAATTTATATATTATTAAAATATTAACAAATATATAACCTATTATTAGTATAAAACTAAATGTTAGTTTTGCCACATTTTTGTATTAAGTATAATTTATTTTAGTGTCTCATTATCATTACAGTAAGCAGCCATATTAAGGCAAAGGGACGTGGGAGTTTCTATTGTAACGTTTTTGTTACAATATGGTAAATTACTCTTTTCGTTGCATTTCTAAATTGAGCAGCAACTATTCCTAATTTATTTTGATGTGTTATCATTCTTTTACAGTTTATTCAATTTGGAGTTAGTGGCCTTAGAGTAGCACTATGTGTCAATCCATTTATTTTCATTTCTTCAAGGGACATGGAGTTTGTGCATGTAATGATATTAATTAGCATTTGGTACTAGGGTAGTGTATTAGAATTTGTCCTCAATTTTCTAGTTTACTTGAATTTTATCATAATTATATTCTACTTAAGAAAAATTTATTCGGTGAAAAAAAAATTCTTATTGGAAAAGATTTTTTTCATAATTAGTTAATTCTTTCTTGAAGAAAAAGTTTTGAACTTTTATAAATAAAAGATTCTTCTTCTTAAACCATAGCGTTGTAGTTAGGGATGGGCATTCGGTATTCAGTTTGGTATTTTCATAATTCAGGTTTGGTAATTAGATAATCGGTAATTGAAAGTAGATACCAAATACCATACCATTAAACTTCGATTCGGTAATTCGGTAATCGGTAATTTTGGTTCGGTACAGAATTCGGTATTACCGTATTAAAGTTGGACATGCTTGTAGTGATCCTATTTGGTGATAATAGTGGTGATTTTCAACCAACGTTTTGAGAAAAAATCAATTTTGTTTGGTAGTTTTAGACCTCTGAATACTCAATTTTACACCAGAAAAAAATAATTTTGTTTGGTCTTGTTACACATTGATATGTGTGGCTCAATTGATGAAACACCTTTAAACCTATGTTATTATAGTTTGATCCAGCTCCAAGAAGGGAGAATTGGATATAACACGAATAACATTTACATCAAACTGGATGTAACACGGACTGGATGTAAATGTGATGTAAAGTCATCATATTACTTCTTATAAATGTGATGGAGAGCAATATCTGTTATGTTGTCTGCCAAGTGCTGAGTTTTGCTTCCATCTGTTGTTGATATGTGAACACAAAAATTAAGAAGGCTTAACCAAGTCCCCTTGGTTAAAGCCATATTCCGAACTATGTTAGGAACATTAGAGCTGGCAAGTGCAGCCAGCAATGATATTATGTATCATGTCATGAAGACTTTTTTTTTATTGTTCCCTTATATGCCTTGATTTTCAGTCTTAGCGTGTTATTTTCATCAAAAGTTGTCATATATTGGTTGCAAGGAAGTTTGCTGTGTAAAGTTAAGAGTCTAATTTATGACTATTTTTAACAGTTCAAAGTTTACTTAAGCAATATTCACACAAGTATGCGACCTTTGGAATGTGGACTAGGTATGTGCCCTATGGGTCACTTAACTATAATTGGATATTCAAGAAATACCAAATACCAAACGGTAGTAATATTTTGTACCAATTTCGAACTCAAATATTGTAATTTTAAAATTTTACTCCCAAATACCAAATTGCCAAATTTTTTGATTCAGTTCGATAATTTGATTTTTGGTATTTTATGCCCACCCCTAGCTGTAGCATCCACAAATGTAGTCGTTAAAGAGTTTTGTACATGAGGAGATTTTCTCTCAAATAATTTGTGCTTTTTTATTAGTCTTCATAATAGGTAGGTAGTTTAACCAAACATACAATTAATAATATGCTTTTTTAGGATAGTTTTGTGTGTCATCAAATTTATCGTCACCATGATTTGCAACTACTTGCTTCCGCATGACGTCCATCAATTTCAAACCCAACATAGTGATGGCTAAATTTGGCCACCATTTTTCTTAAAATAATGTAATTTTTCACTCTTTATTCATCCATTATTCCTTGTAACCTTTATAACTATTGTAACTTATGTCACATTATCTTTCCACTACTTTTTTCTATTTAATACAAGGATGAATACTTCAACTATAAATAGAGTTGATCTTTCATATTTTAAGTACAAGAAAATATAGAGTGCACAATAGTTAGTAAAAAAGAGAGTTTATTAGTTGAAGGAGAGTTGGGGGGAGGGGGGGATTCTTTTTTGTGAAACTTTGAACTCAACTCTTGTTCAGAGTTTGTTGAGTTGTACTTTATGTGAAGGCTATTGTATGATGGAGGTAACAAGTCAAGAAGATTACTGCTGGACTAGTGAAAATATTTATTGCAGTAGGTTTAAATTTACTTAAGAAGATAACTTTTGTTTTCTTAATTTTTATAATTTTCATTGTAATTTTTGTAACTTTCACCAACACTAAATATTTAGACGCTGAAATTTTGACTACTTCTTTTGAAATGCCTTTTTATATATATATATATATATATATATATATATATATATATATATATATATATATATATATATATATATATATATATATATATATAATTGATTAATAAAGAGAGTTTTTGTACTAGTTTTGAATGTATAGTGCTACATGTGTAATGTTTTAGTATGATATAATTGAGATATATTTTGAAAAGTTGAAGTTATAATTCTCTAATATACTAGTATATATATTAATTGAATTAAACAAATTATGATTATCGATTCACTACACCGCAAAATATTATCAAATTAAAATATCAATTCATATCGAATTAATTTAATATGATATAGTATTTTAAAAATCCAATAGCAAACCAAAATTTTAAATATCTATAATATATTAAAAGTATGAAGGATCTTAAAAATATTATTTTGAACTATTTGTCCTTCATTAAAAGTCTTTACTTTAGACAAAATCGTCTTTTCACTATTTTTACTAATATTTAAAGATTAAAAATTAATTAAATATATTTATGACAAAACATTTACTTATAAATCAACTAAATTTGATTTTGAGAAGATTTAAAAAATCTACAAATGAATATAAAAGCGTTAGAATAATAAAAATTTAAGAAGTACCACATTTTTAAAAGTTTTAAATACGTAATAAGAATGTAATCAATTATAGTTTAAAGATTTGACTTTAAAAATAAGGAAAGATTTTAAACATAAAAAAAAAAAAATTATACCATGTTTTATGGTTCAAATTGATGCATATCTCTTAGCCCCCGACAGTAAGAGAAAGAAGTACGCATGACAAATGCAAAAGCGATGATCCATTAACCACTCAAAACTTCTGATGGTAAAATATATATGTGTTTACACTAAAATATATGTCTATGTTTACATTAGTATATTAAAGGTGTGAAGGATCATTGAAAAGTGATTTGAACTTTTTACACTTCATTAAAAAATTTCGCAATAGAAAAAATTATTTAATTTTAAATAATCAAACATTATACGTGCGAGGCACGTTCTGGTTAAACTAGTATTGTATAATAACATACCATGCCCCATAGCTGCAACAAACAACAAAAACAACTAATAAAGCTAATCTCGGTCAGATAAATTGCAATTGTAAAAACACAAAAATTGATCCTCGCGTACTTAATATGTAAACCAAACAATCATTTATCATTTTTAATTGGCTTAAGTCATCGACAGATACTTAAACTTGTTCCAAAAATTCACTTAGACCCTTCAACTAAGACTTGTACCTATCAGGCTCCTAATCTACCCAAATTTTAATCCAATCAGGCCTTTTTTACACAATCAACAAAAGATATATAGAGAGTGTAACATACTCGCATTACGTGGCATAAATGATGAATTAAAAGGTGACACTTGACATTAAATTCAAAAATAATTAAAAAATATTTCATAACTAATTAAATTATAATTAAAAAGGAAGTATAAATTTTATTTTTTTAAAAAAAAAACACTAAACCCCCCTACCCCGCCCCAGCCCTCCACCCCCTCTCCCCACTCTTCTCTTCTTCATCTTGTACTAAAAAAATTTTCATCATAGCTTCATTTTTTCCGACAAAATTCTTCCTCTTCTACAATGACCAATGAAATGGAGAAAACTCAAAATGGATTGAAGAAGATGAATAGCTTATTGATTTATGAAATTAGTATTTTGATTTTTCTTTTTGAATTAAATTTACAATTTTGTTGATTTGTGGAAAAAATGGATTTACATTTTTCCGACAAACTTTCATTTTTTTCAGTGAAATTTCATTTTTTTTTTTGGTAAAGTTTCATTTTTCCCTACAAACTTCCATTTTTTTTGGTAAACTAATGGCGAGAAAGAATTAAGAATAACGAACTAAAAACAAAAAAATTCAAATCGAATTCAAACATTAATTCAAAACTAAGAACAAAGAAGGAGAAAAAGTAGAAAAATGGGAGGAGAATTAAATTTAAGAAAAAAATGAGGAAGAAGAGTGGGAGAAGAAGATGAAGAATAGGGGGTATCAGATAGGGGTGGCTGGGTGGGAGCCTTTTTTTTTAAAAAAATTATTTTATTAATAATTTTTTGGGGCCCTCAGTGTCACTTGGCACGTTTTCATTCGTGATTTAATAAAAAAAAATACCTCCTCACGCGCTCCTATTGAGTGAAAAACATGCGGAGTGCCATGTAGGCAAAAAAGGCCTGATTGGATCGAATTCGGGTGTGTTAGGGGCCTGCTAGGTACATGCCTTAGTTGAGGGGTCTAAGTGAATTTTTGGGACAATTTTAAATGTCTGTCGATGACTTAAACCTTTTTAATTTATTATCAGCCATTTATTTTTTTGGATAGTCCCGAAGGACAAAAAGAAACCATAGTGCTTATGCTATTTATTGGTTCAAAGTCACAATGCAAAAAAGAAGAGATAAAAGGGGGGGTGAAAATCATTTTCCCCCTCAGGTTTATTTTAAAAATTAAATTTTTCCTCAATTTTAAATCATAAGCATTCTTTCTTCTTTTACTTTGAAAATATTTATTTTAACCTTGGCATTGCAATATCTTTTGATATTATATATTATTTATTTTATTCAAGTATATATATATTTTTATTTAAATGTTTTAGTATTATAAGTAGAATTACTTTTTTAATGAACTTGTCACAAAAGCTAATGTTATTTTTTATGATCGTTATTTTATTGAGATAACACACAAGTATCTCCTCACCCTCCCCCCCCCCCTCAAACTATACTCGAAATTATTATGACACACCTTAATTTTACAGGGTTTTTATTACCTCTTAAACTCATTTTTTTGTATTTTGTACTCTTTTTTACTGATGCGATGGTCAAGTATCTGAAATTTTTTATACTTCTTTGTGCTGACTTGGCCAAAAGGAATACAAAAATATTCTGATACTTGGCAGCCAAGTCAGCAAAATAAAGCACACAAATACAAAAAAAAATGAGGTTAAGTGGTAATAGGGCCCCCTTAAAGTTTAACTGCGTCATAACAACTTTAGGTATATATATGCGTATATATATGTACACGAGTTTTGATTTACTCTCTCTGTTCATTTTTATTTGTCACTATTTCATTTTTCCAGGTCAATCTACATAAACTTTGATCAATATTGTAATATATCTATCTATCTATCTATCTATCTATCTATCTATCTATCTCTCTCTCTCTCTCTCTCTCTCTCTCTCTCTCTCTCTCTCTCTATATATATATATATATATATATATATATATATATATATATATATATATATATATATATATATATATATATATATTTCATTTTACTAATATGAAAAAGGATTGCAGCTTAAAAGTTTTTTTCATATAGTTTTTGATCATCTAAATTTTAAATTTGAAACATTAAATTATACATCTTAAGATGTTGGTCAAAGCTCATGCAGGTTGATCTCGAAAAATGAAATAGCGATATGTAAAAGTGAACGGATGGAGTATATATTTACAATATAAGTAAATTTTGGAATTAATTTATTATAAAATGCATCTCTATTTTTATTATATATTATTATATTACATGCATTGAAATATATTTATAAAGTTACTTTTATTTGTTATTTCACTAGTATAAATAGATATTACAATTTTAGTTATTATTAATAATTAATTTTCTTGTTCTGGTCACTTATTTCATTTAGAACGTCATTAACTTATATACTTAATATATGTTTCTCACTTTTTTTTTCGTTTAGAAAATAATACTTCTTTTTATTTTAAAGAAATTTACTATATATATTAAAAATAAAAAATATAATGATTTTAAAAAGGTAAAGAAAAATAAATATTAATAGTGTAAGAGTAAAATAAGTATTTAAAAAAGACAAATAAGAAAATAAGGAAAAAATGTTTATTATTTAAAGTTGAGAGAAAATTTGATTTTTAAAGTAAAATTAAGGAAGACATGATTTTCACCCATAGAAAGAAAAAAGAAAATACTATCTAGACAGAAAATAGAAGAGAGAAGAAGTTTGGAAGAAAAATGGAAAATAAGAGATGAGTGGAGGACTATGAAACTTTCGAGGCTGTGGACAAACACCAAATATCTGTCTTCAATTATTTTCACTTGTCAATTTTTCTAATGCTCTAAATTGGGAGTTCTTGTTAACTTTGTCTCTACTTGTCTCTTCTCTTATGCTTTTTCATTCTCATCTCACCTTCTTTTTCTTTTCCTAAAACAGATTTGACTCAAGTAGAATGAAATGACGTAAATCCAAGACATATACCTCAACAAAATGTATGATCAATTATGTCTCAATTTTATGATAAAGTCGACTGCTTAATCAAAGTCAATACGAAATAATTAAGGATCCAATAAAGTCACTAGCAATCAAGAGACCACAGTAATCGAGTTTAAGGATTTACAAGCATTTTAATCGCTGGTTTATATTAGGGAAAAGCATAAACAACAATGACAAACTCAGTGTATTTTCACATAGTGGGGTCTGGGGAGGGTAAAATGTACACAATCCATATCACTACCTCAGGAGAAGTAGAAAAACTGTTTTCGATAGACCCCCGGCTCAAGACAAATAATAGTAAACAAATCCGTAATAAAGCATGAAATAATATGGAATAACAGAAATACGACACCCACAAAGTAATACCCAACACTAATGAACCAAAGGCACCCCTACCCCCATACCTCCTACTAGCAGCTCCAACCTATGGACATAGCCCTAAGACTACCAGCCCGGCCACCCCAAAGCTCTTCTAACTACTGACTACGACCCACCCACATGCATTAGCCTTCGAACCTAATTTGCTTTTTCCAAACCTTCCTATCTAGGGTCATGTCCTCAGTAAGTTGTAACTGCTCCATGTCACGTCTAATTATCTCCCTCCAGTATTTCTTTAGTCTACCCCGTATGAAACCATACAAAGATAGGCTCTCACACCTACGAACTGGAGCATCAGTGCCCCTCCTCATCACGTGTCCGAACTAGCTCAATCAAACTTTCCGCATCTTGTTCTCCACCGAAGCCACTCTTACCTTCTCCCAGATAGTTTTATTCCTAACCCTATCACCCCTAGTAATCCCATACATCCAACTCAACATCCGTATTTCCGTTACCTTCAATTTTTGAATGTGAGAGTTCTTGACTGGCCAACTCTCCGCTCCATACAGCATGGACGGATGCACTACCACCCTGTAGAATTTGCCTTTAAGCTTAGGCTGCACCTTCTTATCATACAACACTCCCAATGCGAGCTTCCACTTCATCCATCCTGCCCCAATACTGTGGGAGACATCCTCATCAATATATCTATTCCTCTGAATCATGGACCCGAGATTAAAACTATTCGTCTTACAAATAGCCTAGGAATTCAACCTTACTACCACCTCGTCCTCCTGCCTCAAGTCATTAAACTTGCATTCCATATACTGTATCTTGCTCATACTCAACCTGAACCCTTTAGACTCAAGAGTCTGTCTCTAAACCTAAATTAATCATTTACACCCACCGCGACTCATCAATAAAAACTTCATCATCTGCAAAAAGCATACACCAAGGCACCTCTTCTTGAATACGCCGCGTCAACACATCCATCACCAACGCAAACAAAAATATGCTACGAGTTGATCTCGATGCAATCTTGTCAAGACAGGGAAATGCTCAGAATATCCTCCCATCATCCTTACCTGAGTCTTTGCTCCATCATACATGTCCTTGATCGATCTGATGTACGTCACCGGGACCCCACTCACCTCCAAGCATCTCTAAAGAACCTCCCTTGGGACTTTGTTGTACGTCTTCTCTAATATGATAAACACCGTATGTAGGTCCTTCTTTCTTTCCCTATAATTCTCCACCAGTCTCTGCACTAGGTGAACTACCTTCGTTGTCGAGTGACCAGGCGTAAATACAAACTAGTTCTCCAAAATAGACAATATCCTCCTCAACCTCTGCTCGATCACTCTCTCCCAAATCTTCGTAGTGTGACTCAACAACTTAATACCCCTATAGTTATTACAACTCTGGATGTCACCCTTATTCTTATATAAAGGAATCATAGTACTCCATCTCTAAGCCTCGGAAATTTTTGCCATCTTGAAAATATCATTAAATAATCAGTTAACTACCTTAACACATCCCCGCCAGTAAACTTATAAAAATCCACTGGAATCGCGTCAAGCCTTGTCGCTATACCCCTACACATCCTGCGAATAGTCTCTCTGACCTCCTCCACCTTAAAACGTCTACAATAACTAAAATCACGACACTCCTCTGAGTGTTCCAGCTCCCGTAATATAATTTATCTATCCCCCTCATCATTCAAGAGTCTAGGAAAATACGACTGCCATCTTCTCTTAATATGAACATCCTCCACCAACACTTTATCATCCCCTCCCTTAATGCACTTCACCTGATCAAGGTTACGACCCTTCCTATCCCTAGCCTTAGCAAGCCTATACAACCTCTTTTCCCCACCTCTCTCCTGTACCCCACATATAAGCTCTCAAATTCTTCCATCTTAGCAGTCGTAACTGCTAACTTAGCTCTTTTCTAGCTAACTTGTACTCCTACCTATGTACCCGTTTCTTCTCTACATCCTTACTCTCAACCAACTTAGCATACGCCATTTTTTTAGTCTCCACTTTTTTCTTAACTTTTTCATTCCACCACTAATCCCCCCGATGTTGACCAACCCGGCCCCTCGAGACACCCAACACCTCTCTAGTAGTATCATTGATACACCTAGCTTCCCTATCGTGCATACCATATACGTCCCCTCTATACTCCCACACCCATATTTTCGCCACCTTCTTCTCTATCTCCAGCGCATTCATCAACGTCAAGCCACCCACTTAATTCTGGTCGACCTTTCTCATTCCCATCCCTTCTCTTCTTATCCTTCTTTATACCCATCACCAGGAGCCTATGCTGGGTCAAAAGATTCTCACTCGGAATGACCTTACAATCCTTACACAACACCCTGTCTCCCTTCCTAAGCAGCACAAAGTCAATTTGAATCTTAGCTATTGCGATTCAAAAGGTGATCAGGTGATCATCCTTCTTTGAAAAGCTCGAATTCACTACCATCATCCCAAAGGCCCTCGCAAAATCCAACAGAGCAGCTCCCTCTTTATTCCTTTACCTAAAACCAAAATCTGCATGCACATCACCATAGCCTCCCGGTAGTGCCTCGATGTGCCCATTGAAATCTCCTGCTACAATAATCTTCTCAGATCTAGGCACACCTCTCACCACCATATCTAAAGCCTCCCAAAATAATTTCATCTCCTCCCCATCCACGCCCACCTGCGGCGTATAAACACTACACACGTTCAGGGTAAACCCTTCAATAACCAGCTTAATAGTCATCAACCTATTGTTGATCCTCTTAACTTCCACTACCTTCTCTCTAAGTTATTTATCTACTAAGATGCCTACTCTATTTCTACGCCTCTCACTTCCAGAGTACCATAGCTTGTATCCATCCACATTCCTAGCCTTAGACCCTACTCACTTAGCCTCTTGAACATACAAAATATTGATTTTCCTCTTTCTAAGAATCTTTACAAGCTCTATGGACTTACCCTAAAGGGTCCCTTTGTTCCAAGACCCAACCCTCAACCTATCAACTCTAGCATCACGTCTATCTCTACCACCCCTAACTTTATATCCCAAACCTGTCCTAACACCAAAACTTGCCCCCATTCCCAAACCTGTCCTAACACTAAAACTTGCCCCTATTCCCAAACCAGCCCTCCTCTCTCCTCCCACCCCCAAAATAGCCCCCAGCCCTAACCCCCTAGGACATGACCCTATCCTACTATCACCGGCCAAAGCCACTACTTAAATAATACGAACAAAGATAGAAACAAAATAATAGTACGCAAAGCACACTATTTGGCCTAACACCAAGAACAACCAAACAAATAAAAAAAACAATACAAGACACCAATACAAGAAAACAATCAATCCCACAAATTAAAAACAAGTCAAGAAACACGAAATAATAAGAAGAAATAAATATCAAAGATCAGAAGTCATCGTGTTACGCTTGTAGACCAAATCATCTTCTCTTACGTGGTATGTTAGATGCTGGATTCGAGCAAATTTATATAGAAATTCATCGCTGGAATATTGTCTCCGGAGTTTCATAGGTGATGTTTAAGAGACGTTACCAAATATCTTAAGCTAAACAGTTACAAAAAAGAGTAAATAAATGAAGCAAAAATGTCCTAACGATTCAAAATCCCAAATTTAGCCATTTCACTGGCTATTGAGCATTAGCAGTCACTCAGCCTCCTCTGTCTGTTTTTTAGGGTGGCTATGTTTTTTTTTAAAAAAAAAAAACAACACTCTTTTAGTTTTTTAAATTCTAGCCAAAATAAAATGACTCTCTATTATTACTTTTAATTCTATAAAAAATAATTACATAAATTTTGTAATTTTTTTAATAATTAATAGAAATTTGTAATATTTTAATTACTACTTTATTTAATCAATTAAATACAAAAAAATGTATTTTTATTTGTTATATAAAGCTAGTATTTTATATATATATATAGTTATACGATTTCTATACACACTCTATAAAATCTTTAGCTACAATAATTATTGAGATACATATTTTGTACAACAATGACATAATTTTTGTAAATATCATATACAAATGCATGTTTTATATAATAAATATACAGTTTATATACACATTATGTACAAGTACGTATTTTATATAATAATAATACATTTTTTATATAATTTTTATAAATCTTTAACTGTAATTATTATTTGGATACATATTTTTTACAACTATATAATTCCTATACACATTCTATGCAATTTTTATATAAATATATAGATACGTATTTTATACAATAAGTATACAATTCATACACATATTGAGAAAATTGAAGGAAAGGTGTCTTTTAAGTCTTGAATGAAGGAGTGGTGACATTGACCAATTTAAAGGGTCAAACATAATTAAAAAACTTGATTAAGTTAATTGTGGACTTGATTAATATTTTTTAAATTTTTTAATCTTTTCAAAAATACAAATTAACCCACACCCACAAAACTTTCCTCCCTCTGCAAATCAATCTCTCTCTCTCTTCTCTCTTTCTCTCTTTCTCTCGATAGTTTCTGTCTCTAACTTCTCCCAACCAACAACTTTTTAAATTTTTCCCTTCAATCATGTGCAACTTCAACCTCTGACAACAAATAGTTTTGAGTTCTTGCCTATTCCTTTTTTACTTTCAACCGTCAGTTGAAGTGGCAATATTCTCCGACGACAACAACTTCAAGTTCTTCATCGTTTCTTTTTTATTTTCACAAGAAAAATATTAGGGATTTTAAGTTATGACGAAAATGAGGAACTTGATTTGTTGATGTTTGTTATTTTTTATTATTTTTTTAATATTGTTATTTTTTTGTTGAATTTCTCATCTGGATATATCTGCTACTGCTGTTTTTTAATAAAGGATAAAACATGTAACGTGAATCCAACAGATAAGTATTTGTTGCAACATATATGACTAATCTGTTGCACATATTAGTAATCTGTTACACCATATATGACTAGTATGTTGCGCAGATTAGTAATCTGCTGCAACATATATGACTAATCTGTTGCACATATTAGTAATATGTTGCAACATATATGACTAATCTGTTGCAATATATATGACTGATCTGTTGCAACATATATGACAAATTTGTTGCAACAAATGAGTAATTTGTTGCAACATATATGACTAATCTGTTGCAACATATATGACTAATCTGTTACAACAGATTAATCATCTGTTGGATTCATTTTATAGTGTTGTAATATGAATCCAACATATGAGTCATCTGTTGCAACAGATTACTCATATATTGCAACAAATTACTCATTTTTTGCAATGATAACTCATATGTTGGATTCATGTTGCAGGTTCTATCCATTGTAGCAGTAGTAGATACACCAAATAAGAAATTCAACAAAAAATATAATTTTACTTACAAAATAAGCTATGAAGTAATGTCCAAGTGATATACGAAAAAAATTTGACCTAAAATTTTTAAAAAAATTTCAACAGGGGCACAACGAATAAGTAAAACACATGAAAAATTTCATGAAACAAGTAAAGAAGACAAAAATAATATACCATACATCAAATGCAAAAGGATCAAGGGGACAAACATTTGAGTTCTCCTAAAAACGTTTAAGTTCCCTAATATTTTAATTGCTTTCTAATAGTTGACCCATCTGTTACAACAAATTTTCTATCTGTTTGATAATTTCCAACAGATGAATCATCTGATACAACATGCTAGTCATCTGTTGATTTAAATTAAACAATTATTAGTAATAAATAAATTGATTTAGCTAAAATTAAAGACGTCTCTACGACAATGGGACAAACATTTGTATTCTCCTAAAAATATTTGAGTTCCCTAGTATTTTGATTATTTTCCAACAAATTATCTATTTGTTGCAACAAGTTAGTCATCTATTGCAACAGATGTTTATAACAGGTTAATCATTTTTTTATTCAAATTAAGCAATTATTAATAATAACTAAATTAATTTAATTAAAATTGAAGACAAGCCTTTAATACAAGACCTTAGACAATGGGACAAATGTTTGAGTTCTCCTAAAAACATTTGAGCTTTAGTATTTTAAATTGCTTTTTAACATATATCGAACTCGGAATCAAAATGAGCCACGGAATTAAAAAAAGTGACCAAAATAGGCCACCTATTTAAAAAAGTTACCAAAATAGACTACACATAATAATTTATTACATTTTCTACTTTTTTCTTAACGGTCAACTAACGGAGTTGACTTTTACAAAAACGTAAGAATTTCTTAAGTTTTATATTTTTATTTTGTAAAATGTAAGAAATACTTACATTTTATACAAAAAAGATAAAACGTAAGAATTTCTTACGTTTTACACGATAACCGAGGAAAAAATACAATGAATTGTCAAATCAATTAAAAAGAGACCAAAAAGAAGAGTTGTTCAACGTAACAAAAAGTTACTTTCTTAACTTTTTTATAGCAGTGGTCCCCCACCCACAATTCTTTTTTCCATAAATGTCTCATCACTTCTACTTTTTCCTCTTTTATATGTGATAATTATAATTTTTTTATTAGTTAAATGTATTTATATTTTAAATGTAGTTCAAATAATTTTTTTTTCTAATAAATTTTTACGTTTTACATAACAAAAAATTTTAAAATGAAGTATCAATTACCTCATTAACTTAACAATTTTCTTATATTTATTCTATATCAAAAAAACAATCACTTCTATCCTTAATTATCCGATTTCTCATTAAAAAAATTATACTTTTGATTTTTCCTCTACTCCAACATAGTGAAATGTTGAATTATCGTCGATCAAATATGCTACTATATACAAGAATTATATTTTTTTAAGAGTGTTCCCAAGAAAATATATTTTCTTATATTAATTTAGGAGTGTTCCTAAATTAAATTGTGATTTCTTACTCCATTAATTATAATATGAAATATATTTGTGCATGTGAGTTTCCTCAATATCCTAATCAAAACACTAATCGAAAACTACGATGAATCACTATCAAAAAAAATTAATTTCATATTTTTAACACACCAAAAAAATATAATTCTTCTATATAGTAGCATATTTGTTCAACGATAATTCAACATTTTACTATTTTGGAGTAGAGGAAAACTCAAAAGTATAATTTTTTTTTACAGAGAAATCGGATAATTATGGATAGAAGTAATTATTTTTTGATATAGAATAAATATAAGAAACTTTTTAAGTTAATGAGGTAATTGATACTTCTATTTTTTAATTTTTTTTTATGTAAAACGTAAAAATTTATCACATAGAGGAAAAAATAAATTATTTGAACTACATGTAAAATATAAATAAATTTAACTAATCAAAAAATTCATAATTATCATATGTAAAAAGAAAAAAAAAGTAGAAGTGATGGGATATTTATAGAAAAAGGAATTGTGGGTGGGGGACCACTACTATAAAAAAATTAAGAACGTAACTTTTTGTTATGTTGAACAACTCATTTTTTCATATCTTTTTAATTGATTTGATAATTCACTGCATTTTACTCGATTATCGTGTAAAACATAAGAAATTTATACGTCTTATATTTTTTTATAAAACGTAAGAATTTCTTACATTTTACAAAAAAAATATAAAACGTAAGAAATTCTTACGTTTTTGTAAAAGTCAACTTCGTTAGTTGATCATTAAGAAAAAAATAAAAAACATAATAAATTATTACGTTTAGCCTATTTTGATAACTTTTTAAATAGGTGACCTATTTTGGTCACTTTTTAAATTTTGTGGCTCATTTTGGTTCTGAGTTCACATATATCTTGTCTATTTAATAATTTTCAATTGATGAGTCATATGTTGCAACAATTTAGTCATCTGTTGCAACATATGTCTATATTTGTTGGATAATTTTCAATAGATGAGTTAGCTATTGCAACAGGTTAGTCATCTTTTGCAGCAGATGTCTATATATATTTGGTTATTTTCAACAAATGTCTTTAACTGTTTGGTCTTTTCCAACAGATTACTCATCTATTGCAACATGTTAATTGAAAACGTAATTGAACTTATCAATTCATCTTTAATTTTAGCTAAATCAATGTTGTTATTACTAATAATGTCTTAATTTGAATCATTTCAAATAAAATTGGTCAATTAACACTTTACTCAAGACAAATATACTTAGATGATCATGTGATTACTATGAGATTAATTGAAATCATAGTTAAATTATCAATTCATCTTTAATTTTAGTTAAATCAATTTAGTTATTACTAATAATTACTTAATTTTAATTATTTCAAATCAAATTGGTCAATTGATCATTCTACTTAAGACGAAACACTTAGTTGATCATGTAATTACTATAAATTTAATTGAAATTATAAGTGAACTTACTAATTCATCTTTAATTTTAGTTAAATCAATATAGTTATTTCTAATTATGGCTTGGTTTGAATCATTTCAAATAAAATTGGTCAATTGATCACTCTACCCAGGACGAACACACTTAGTTGATTGTGTAATTACCATGAGATTAATTGAAACAATAATTGAACTTATTAATACTAGTTAAATCAATTTAGTTATTACAAATATAATGGATTAATATGAATAAATAGATGACTAAAATGTTGCAAAAGATGAGTAATCTGTTGAAAATAATCAAACAGATAAAGACATCTGTTGCAACAGATTAGTTACCTATTGCAACAGATTAGTAATCTATTGGAAATAACAAACAGATAAAGTTATATGTTGCAACAAATTAGTCATCTGTTGGAAATGACCAACAGATAAAGACATTTGTTACAACAGATGACTAATCTATTGCAACATATGTGTATATTTGTTTGATAATTTTCAACAAATGACTCATCTGTTGCAACAGATTAAATCCGTTGCAATAGATTATATACTTAAATGATCATGTAATTACTATGAGAGTAATTGAAACTGTAATTATTAATTCAATTTGGCTATTAATAATAATGGCTTAATTTGAATCATTTCAGATAAAATTAGTCAATTGATCCCTCCACTCAGAACAAACACACTAAAATGATCGTGTAATTAATATGAGAATAATTGAAATCGTAATTGAACTTATCAATTCATCTTTAATTTTAGTTATATCAATGTAGTTATTAGTAATAATATCTTAATTTGAATCATTTCAAATAAAATTTGTCAATTAACACTCTACTCAAGATGAATACACTTGGATGATCATGTAATTACTATGAGATTAATTGAAATCGTAATTAAAATTATCAATTCATCTTTAATTTTAGTTAAATTAATTTAATTATTACTAATAATTGCTTGATTTTAATTATTTCAAATAAAATTGGTCAATTGATCATTCTACTTAAGACGAAACACTTAGTTGATCATGTAATTACTATAAAATTAATTAAAATTGTAAGTCAGCTTACTAATTCATCTTTAATTTTAGTTAAATCAATATAGTTATTTCTAATTATAGTTTGGTTTTAATCATTTCAAATAAAATTGGTCAATTGATCACTCTACTCAGGACGAACACACTTAGTTGATAGTGTAATTACTATGAGATTAATTGAAACTGTAATTAAACTTATTAATTCATGTTTAATTCTAGTTAAATAATTTAGTTATTACTAATATAGTGGCTTACATTTGAATCAATAGATGACTAACATGTTGTAAAAGATGAGTAATCTATTGAAAATGACTAAACAGATAAAGACATATGTTAGAAATGACCAAACAGATAAAGACATCTTTTGGAAATGACCAAACAAATATAGACATATGTTGCAACAGATGACTAACCTGTTGCAATAAATGACTCATCTATTGAAAATTATCAAACAAATATAGACATCTGTTCCAACAGATGACTCATCTGTTGAAAATTATCAAACATATAGGATATATGTTGGAAAATAATTTAAAATACTAAAGCTCAGATGTTTTTAAGAGAACTCAAATGTTTGTCCCCTTGTCTAAGGTCTTGTCTTTAATTTTAGTAAAATCAATTTAGTTATTACTAATAATTGCTTAATTTGAATCATTTTAAATAAAATTTATCAATTGATCATTCTATTAAGGACGAATACATTAATTGAAATTGTAAGTGGACTTATCAATTCATCTTTAATTTAGTCAAAATCAATTTATTTATTACTAATAATGACTTAATTTGAATCATTTGAAAGAAAATTGGTTGATTGATCACTCACCTCGAGACGAATGCACATAGTTGATCATGTAATTACTATGAGATTAATTGAAATTGTTAGTGAACTTATCAATTCATATTTAGTTTTAGTTATATCAATATAGTTATTACGAATAATGGCTTAATTTGATTCATTTCAAATAAAATTGGTCAATATTTATCACTCTAATCATGAAGAATACACTTAGTTGATAATTTAATTACTATGAGATTAATTCAAATTGTAAGTTTATCTTTAATTTTAGTTAAATCAATTTAATTATTACTAATAATCTCTTAATTTGAATTATTTCAAATAAAATTGGTTGATTGATCACTCTACTCGGGACGAATACACTTAGTTAATCATGTAATTACAATGAGATTAATTGAAATTGTAAGTGAATTCATTAATTCATGTTTAATTTTATTTAAATCAACACATTTATTACTAATAATGGCTTAATTTGAGTCATTTAAAATTAAATTGGTCAATTAATTATTCTACTAAGGATGAAACACTTAATTGATCATTTAATTACTGAGATTAATTGAAATCGTAATTGAACTTACTAATTCATCTTTAATTTTATTTAAATCAATGTATTTATTTCTAATAATGGTTTAATTTGAATTATTTCACATAAAATTTGTCAATTAATCATTCTACTCAGTACGAAACACTTAATTGATCATGTAATTACTATGAAATTAATTGAAATTGTAATTGAACTTACTAATTCGTCTTTAGTTTTAGTTAAATCAATATAGTTATTTCTAATGATGACTTAGTTTGAATCATTTCAAATAAAATTGGTCAATTGTTCACTCTACTCAGGACGAACATACTTAATTGATCGTGTAATTCCCATGAGATTAATTAAAACTATAATTGAACTTATTAATTCATATTTTATTTTAGTAATCAATTTAGTTATTACTAATAATGACTTAAGGTGAATCAGTAGATGACTAACATGTTACAACAGATAAGTAATCTGTTGGAAATGACCAAACCAATAAAAATATCTACTGAAAATGACTAAACAGATATAGACATCTGTTGCAACAAATGACTCACTTGTTGCAACAACTAATTCATCTATTGAAAATTATCATATAGATATAGACATCTGTTGCAACAGATGATTAAGTTGTTGCAACATATGACTCATCTGTTGGAAATTACTAAATAGACAAAATATGTGTTGAAAAACAATTTAAAATACTAAAGCTCAAATGTTTTTCAGGAGAACTCAAGCGTTTTTCCCCTTGTCTAAGGTTTTGTCTTCAATTTTAGTTAAATCAATTTAATTATTATTAATAATTGCTTAATTTGAATCAACAAATGACTAACCTGTTATACGCATTTATTACAACAGATGACTAACTTTTTGCAACAAATAGGTGATCTGTTGAAAAATAATTAAAATACTAGGAAACTCAAACATTTTTAGGAGAACTCAAATTTTTGTCCCATTGTCTTAAAGACTTGTCATTAATTTTCGCTAAATCAATTTAGTTATTACTAATAATTGCTTAATTTGAATCAATAGATGACTAACATGTTGCAACAGATAATTCATCTGTTGAAAATTATCAAACAGATAGAAAATTTGTTATAATAGATAGGTTATCCATTAGAAAGCAATTAAAATACTAGGGAACTTAAATGTTTTTAGGAGAACTTAAACATTTGTCCCCTCGATTCTTTTGCATTTGATGTATGATACACTATTTTTGTCTTCTTTACCTGTTTCATGAAATTTTTCATGTGTTTCACTTTTTCGTTGTGCCCTTGTTGAAATTTTTAGAATTTTTTTAAGTCAAATTTTGTTCGTATATCACTTGTACATTACTTCATAGGTAATTTTGTAAGTATAATTATGATTTTTGTTGAATTTTTTATTTGGTATATTTCTTACTGCTACAATGTATAGAACCTGCAATATGAATCCAATATATGAGTCATTTATTGCAACAAGTGAGTAATCTGTTGCAACATATGACTAATCTATTGCAACAGATGACCCATATGTTGGATTCATGTCCCAACACTATAATACAAATCCAAAAGGTGAGTAATCTGTTGCAACATATTAGTCATATATGTTGCAACAGATTACTCATATGTTGCAACAGATTACTCATATGTTGCAACAGATTAGTCAATATGTTGCAATAAATTAGTCAATATGTTACAACAGATTAGTCAATATGTTGCAACAGATTACACATCTGTGCTGTTGGATTCACGTTACATGTTTTATCTACTGTTAAAAAAACAGCAGTAATAGATACACCTAGATGAGAAATTTAACTAAAAATTATAATTTTACTTACAAAATTCACCTATAAGTATTTCCCAAGTGATATATGAATAAAATTTGACCTAAAAAAATTTGATCAAGTAGTAATAGTAGCGGTAACAATAATGTTCAATAACAAGAAGATGATGATGATGAACAAGAAGAGATGATAATGAAGAACAAGATGATGATAATGAAGAAGAAGATTATGAATAAAGCAACAACAACAATGAACAACAAAAATCACGAAGAGAGAGAAAACTCCAATAAATGAGAAGAGAGAGAAACGTGTCTTTTCTCCTCCATTTCTAGTTATATTAGGTTTTACATTGGATCAAAGTGTAAATTAAAAACTTGTGGGTTATTTTCAAACTTTTTTTTACTTTCTTAATCCTTAATAAAGTAATTGTCACCTCCACTCAATTATTAAGACTTGTGTCACCCACACTTCATTTTAAAACTCTTTTGTCACCTATAGCCCAAAGCCCCCAGTTTCTATACAAGTGTATCTAATTATTTTTTATTAAAAAAGAATAGATTTTTTAGGAAAAACAACAACAACTAACTACCTCCTTTAAAAAATGAGCCGTAATGATTCAAAACAAAAAAGAAAAAATTACTCAAATAATCAAATTAAAGTATCATTATTTTTAAAAATTCCATATCTTCTAAATTATTTCATAATATACCACTTTTTGGATTTTTACCCTTAATACATACTATTTCTCTCTCAAAACAGCACAACTTTCTATTTTTCAACCCCAAATTCTCCATTCCATTTTAAAAATTTTCATCCCAAAATAATCGATAACTTCTCTCTAATTTCGAGTTTAAATCACATTTCTTCATCCTCCATCTACTGCAAACATCATTCAAGTCAATTTGGTGAAAAGATTTCTCATTTTTTCTAGAGGTGATTTGAATATTGAAGCTCCTTTTGTCTGTCTTCATCTTCAAGCATTACATTTTCAGTGTTATGAGGTCAAATCCTCTAAGATATTGATCTTATGTCCTATAGTAACACTTTGTTGAATTAAATTTTGAAATTCTATAGATGTTGTAAGAAGTGATATTCCGTTCTTCTTCTTCTTCTTCTTCTTCTTCTTCTTCTTCTTCCCTATTTTTTAGTTCATCAGTTAATTGAAAGATATGGATCAAACATATATATCATTAAAATTTTAGTTTTTTTCGACAAGGCAAGTGCTTGAATTATATGTATCAAACAATATGATTCATTACACATTCTTAAGTCACAGTTTCATATCTATAAACACATAACTATTATTTGTATTAAAAACTCTGTGAATCTATTGTAACACCCTGATTCTATACCCTAGACATCACACGATGCTCATAATCTCGAAGAACCATAAGCTAACCCAAAGTACCTGCTGCAATCACTGAATAATAATACTGTAATAATGCAGAATTTAGGCTGAATTTGCCATAAGGTTCATATTTTAAATTAAATACTGATAAATAAATACTAAAAACTAAACATCTATTTGAAATAGTCTAGTCTGAAAGCCTCTAATTGTCTGAGCCTGGAGTTGATAGGATAAGTCCCCAACTAACTTCGACTACTAAATATACTAAGTCTACTGTAAAACTGAAATAAAAGCATATCACCAATAGATGAAGACTCACTACTGTAATCTGATACTACTGGTTGAATTTGGCTAAGCGCGGTCAGGAACCTGAGCATTCGAACCAATGATATAAGACATCATAGCGCAAAGAGAAAGTATGTGTCAGTATGTAGAATATACTCGTATGCTAAATGAGGTAAGGTTGAATATAGGGAGTTCATATGCATAAACAATAATTGACTGAGTAACATGAGTATAATTGAATAAGAGTATATGTATAACTGAAACTGCTGTATATGTTGATTATATAATACTATGCACATGACTACGTGTACTGTAATTGAGATCATATTAACACTGGGTACTGAGTTCTGATAACTAAATGACTAATATCTGAGTTTACTAATAACTGTATTACTGTTAATTGGGTGACTATTTTTGACAGTCCTAATTCTGTAGAACTGACCTGAGTTCTATACTGAGCTGGGTGATTGTGTCTGAGAGTCCTTGTTTTGTAGAACTGAACTGAGTTCTATATTGAGATTGAAACTAAAATTATGGGAGGTAATCATCTAACTGACATGCCCTTCTCTGAACTAATTGGGTTCTAACCTGTAATCCCAACTGGAAGGGTGTCAATATCATTCCACAGGTAAAGACTAGTTGCTAAGTCACCCTCAACTGATAGGTGCTCTGAATGAAAATGGTGGTACCCTCAACTGGCAGAAAAAACACCTCATCAACCCTCAACTAGCAGGTTGATATCTCAATCTATGTTGGCTATGTTGTTCTCAAATGCAAGGACTGCTTCTAAGGATCACACCCTCTACTGACAGGTGAACCCCCATCCTTGGGTTCACTCGATGCTGAATTCTACTCCCAACTGAATAGACACTGAACTGATTTCTAAACTGTACTAGGCTTGACTAAAACTATTACTGATCGTGTTAACTGACTAAACTGGACTGCGTTCACTAAGTTTTGTTATCTGAATGAATATACTGAGTTCTGTAACTGACTGAGTACTACTGTACATTACATTGCAGAGACTATTCTGAAGCTATTGTAATTCTATGTAAATAACGAGATTTTGGAGCATGGAAAGTAAAACAAAGCACAATCTTAAAAGCATAATAATACTTGCTTACTAACAAAGCATTCATTTAGACATTTTGTCAAAAACTTGATATACATGAGCTTATGCATGAATGGGATCACATAATAACATGTCATGCTTTCACTAGTTAATTCACACAAGCAGTTTATCAAATACTTGGGGAGCATGGATATTTCACCTAATACTAGTCAACACATGAACATCATGAATACAATAGTCAATTGTAAATTCAAGGGTTTAGCATGCAAGTCATATAGTTTTCCTTATACAAACAATTCTAATTTTGTGAGACTTGTAATTAGATCATGAATTTAAAACCCAGTTAATATCATGAACTTGAGTACAATCTAGTTAGATCACGGAATTCATGAAAACAATAAACTTATAGTTTAAAAGAGGTTCTTGAACTCTAAGGGTGGAAGGAAACCCTTGGATGAACACCTAACATACCTTGGTAATCGATTCTCTGAAAGTTGTGGTGAATTTCTTTGGACTTGAATCTTGAATTTTTGGGGTTAGGGTTTGTTATTGAGAGGATTTGTGAATAGTGAATGGATTTTGCCTTTAGGAGTGATTAATCTCATGTTTTTGAGGCTGAATAGACATGAAAAATGACCCAAATACCCTTCTGGATGCGGAATTTAATTACTGAAAACGTGACCAGCGACACTCAGATCGATGCATCATGTCGATGGTGTCGACACGATGCGTTGACTCACTAGAATTTAAACTGGAAACTGGGAAAAAATATCAATCGATGCGATAGGCGATGCGATGCATCGAGATTGTATCAATTCACTATTTTGGTCGCCCAAATATTTTTCAAACGAGGTCCAAAAAATTTAAAACTCGCCCGAAGTGACCATTTGACACACCTGATCATGATTCAACCTAAAAATCGACATTTTAAGATTGTAAGGGTCAAAAATAAGTTTATGGAAATATCGAGGCCAAAGTAAGTCTAAGTGTCAATACTTAGCTTAAAAATTTCTAAGTCTTGGACCTCTTTTTATGTTATAAGGGACTAAGCTAGGCTCAAAATTTTATGGGGTGTTACAATATCTCCCCCTTGGGAATATTCATCCTTAAATGAGACTACTTAAGCTGAGAATACTGTTGGACTGAGTTTACATACTAAATCATGTATAACGAAGTATGATTATATGACTGAAACTGCTGATATACTGAGTTTTCATACTGAACATGCATAACTGATGAATGACTGAATTCTGAAGACATAACACATGATTGAGTGTTTCATGAAGGTATGCATAATATGAGAATGCTATGCAACTAAACCGACACAAAGTTTGTAAAGGTAATCTGAGCATGGAACTGAGTAATTTCAAGAAAAACTATCACCTTGAGCTGAGTCTGAGTTTATGAAGAAGAGGTGAGGATACTTGGTCCGCATATCTGCTTCCATTTCCCAAGTAACTCCCTCAACAAACTGATTCCGCCAAAGTAGTTTGACTAGAGGAACTTCTTTGTTCCTCAGTCTGCAAATCAGATGATCAAGAACTTCAACTTGAATCTCTTTATAAGAGAGACGGTTCTGAACATCTATACCCTCTATAGGGACTACAACTGCTGGGTCACCTATGCACTTCTTAAGCAAGGAGACGTGAAACACTGGGTATACTGAAGCTAAATCTGAAGACAACTCAAGCTCGTAAGCTACCTTTCCAAAATAGCTGAGGATTCGATAAATATCGATATATCGGGGACTGAGCTTTCCCTTCTTGTCAAAACTTTTCACTCCCTTCATAGGAGAGATTTTCAAATACACATAATCACTAATCTCAAACTTGAGATCCTTTCTTCACACATCTGCATACAATTTCTGTTGGCTCTGATCTGTCTTAAGCCTTTCCCTGATCAACTAAACTTTTTCTAAGGTATCAAATAATAAGTCAGGACCTACCACTGTAGCCTCACCCACTTCAAACCAACCAACGGAAGATTTATATATCCTCTCATAGAGCATCTCAAATAGAGCCATTTGAATTATAGAATGATAACTGTTATTATATGCAAACTCAATCAAGGGCAAGTGGTCATCCCAACTACCCTTAAAGTCAATGACACATGCTCTTAACACATCTTCTAAATCCTGAATGTTCCTTTTTGCTTGACCACCTATCTGAGGGTGAAAGGCTATACTGAGATAAACTTAGGTACCAAGACCCTTTTGGATGGCTTTCCAAAAGTGAGAGGTGAATTGCATACCTTTCTTTGAAATAATGGAAAATAGAACTCCGAGCAATCTGACTAACTCTCTAACATAGAACATGGCATAATCCTCGATTGAATAAGAGGTATGAACTGGTAAGAAATGAGCTGACTTGATCATCCTATCCACAATGACCCAAATCAAATCATGTTGATGATGAGTGGGAGGTAAACCCATCACAAAATTCATGTTCACCTCCTCCCACTTCCAAGTGGGAATAATGAACTCCTGCATAGCTCCACTAGGATTTGATGCTTGATTTTAACGTGCTGATATATCGAGTACTTAGATACAAAATCTATAATATCTTTTCATCCCACTCCACCAATAGACTTTCTGAAAGTCGCGATACATCTTGGTGGCTACTGGGTGAATCGAGTAGTGTGCACCATGCTCTTCTGCAAGAATCTGCTATCTCACGCTATCTACACATGGCACATATAGTCTACCCTGGCAGCATAACACACTATCTCCTCCTTAGGAGAAAATCTCTACTTTTTAATCTCTAGCTGACTCTTTCAACTTAACTAAAAATGGGACCCCCATCCTATTTTTCTTTTACTTTAGAAACCAGAGATGATTTTGAATTATTCTGTACCCATACACTACCCTTGCTGGATCGACTAAGCGGACACCTAGTCGGGCAAGCTGATGAACTTCCTGAACTAATTTTTTTTTACCATCCTTCACGTGAGAACACTATCCATAAATATCTTACTAAGAGCATCAACCACTACGTTGACCTTGCTTCGATGATACAACACACTCATGTCATAATTTTTCGACAACTCTTGCCACCTTTCCTGATGCAGGTTCAGGTCTTTCTGAAAAAATACATACTATAGGCTTTTATGGTCTGAAAATACATTGACATACACCCCATACAAATAATGCCTCCAAATCTTTAAGGAAAATACTACAGCTACTAACTCAAGATAATTAGTAGGTTAATTCTTCTCATGGGGCTTATGTTATCTAGAGGCATAGGCTATGACCTTACCTCTTTGTATCAAAACACACCCCAAACTGACTCTAGAAGTATCATAATACATAACAAAGCCATCTGAACCATCTGGTAAAGTCAAAAACTGGGGCTGTAGTGAGTCGAGTCTTCAACTCCTGAAAAAGTCTTCTTACAAGAATATGACTGATAACGCTCAATCTACAGCTCTCGTTTGAGTGTAAAGCGGTCGTTAGCAAATATAGAACCCAACCTGGGTTGGGTGTCGATCCCACAGGGAATAGCTTGGCCAACAAGTAAGCAAAATTAATAGACTTTTGGTGCAAGTCTCGTAAGAAGGGGGGATTGTAATAAGTAACCAAAGTAATGAAATAAAAGCTGAAAATAGTAAAGTAAAAAGAGAGTATTTCGTAGGTTGTGAAACAATGAGAATTGAAGCGTTGGGGTTATGTCCACCTTCAGAGGTATACGTCTCTATTGGCTATGAGTGTGTAGAGTCTTGACATGCAATTGCTTATAGAGAATTGTAGTCGATGGTAAATCCAAGCGTCTCTCGACCTAAACAAGGACTATTTCACTTTAACTCTCTCGAGCTTAAAGTGTGTCTAACGGTACGAATTCTCCAAGAGGTTAGTCCAGTTACGGCACTAGCTTTTTAATAGGAAAGGGTGTCCTACTACCTTGACATTATCTCTTTTCCAGACAAATAACCTTTCTCTCGAACAAGTTAAATGTTAGACTGGCGTTATTCTATGCGTTTTCTTTTCTAGACAAATAACCTTTCTCTCGAACAGGTTAGATGTTAGAATGGCGTGTTCTTGTGTTTGTAACCGCAAAGAATGTAGATTTAAGATGAAGAGCGTAATGATATAAGCAATATACTTGTCTTGAACTCACAAACTCACAGCTTTAGATAGTAACTCATTCGGCTTCCATAACCCCAACTAAGAGGTTTAGTTACCCATGAATGCGAAGGATATCACGTTTTGCATGGTGAATGGCGTGAATAGTGGGTGTTTGGCATGTGGTTTTGGTGATTCCGTAGCAAGTAACGATTCTCTTGTTGTGGAATTTAAGAATAGAAGAATGAAGAATTAAGAATGTATTGTAGGAAGATGTCTTAATTGTAAGGAGATGAATAAAAATCTCTAGCATGATAGGGTATTTATAATACTCCTATCCTACTCCTACTAAGCTAATGAAATAAATAACCAAATCCTAATATACTAATGAAATCCTTGACCCAAATGTACTAGGGTAAGGTTACAATATCATAATCCAAATAGAATAATAAAACACATAACCTAATTATACTAGGTTAATGTATCTTGGTAAAAATCCAGCTTTGTGTCTGTAAGTCCCCAAAGTCTTCAGAAATGCTGTTTTAGCCCGGGACAGATTTTCCATGCAGCAGATTTAGTCCTTTAGGCGTCCAGTTCCTTTCCACTTCGTTCGTGAGCTTTCTTTTGCGTCAAGTAAGCCATAAATTGCTGTATTTTGCATCATTTATACCTGAAACTTTCCTAATCATATTTGTTATCTCATTTACAGGAAAAAGGACTAAAAGTGCATGAAATATATAATTTGTTCTCAAAACTAGGCTAAAATATGGGCAAAATATATTGATATAGGCGCGTAAATTCGCCTATCATCAATGACCACTAAAATTTGACTTTCTTTTGAGTCAATCTGGACATGGGGGATGCAATGGATGAAAATACTTTAACAAACCATTGGTAATAACCATCGAAACCCAAGAAACTCCTAATATCTGATGGAGAGATGGTCCTGGTCCAGTTTCTTACTATTTTGATCTTTTGAGGATCAACTCTAATTCCATCATCGGAAATAATATAACCAAGAAAAGCTACTGACCTTAGCTAAAATTTGCACTTACTGAATTTGGTGAACAACTGCTAGGTTTTGAGGGTCTGTAATACTATTCTGAGATGGTCTACATGATCATGTTCACCACGAGAGTGGAAAAGAATGTCATCAATGAAGACTATGACAAACATTTCTAAGTACTGCTTGAACACATGGTTCATCAATTCCATGAAGGATGTTGGAGCATTGGTAAGATCAAATAACATGACTAGGAATTCGAAGTGACCATACCAAGTTTTGAAAGCTATTTTTGAAATGTCACATTCTCTGACTCTGAGCTGATGATAGCCTGATCTAAGGTCTATTTTAGAAAAGTAACTAACACCCTGAAGTTAGTCAAATAAGTCATCAATTTTGGGAAGTGGATACTTGTTCTTGACTGTGACTTTATTTAGCTGACAGTAGACTATACACATTCTAAGAGAACCATCTTTCTTATGCACTAATAGAATTGGTGCACCCTAAGGGAATACACTGGGTCTGATGAATCCCTTATCTAGGAGATCCTTCAATTGTTCTTTTAATTCTTTGAGTTCTGTTGGAGCCATTCTGTATGACGGAATAGAGATAGGCTGAGTATCTGAAAGAAGGTCTATTTCGAAGTCAATTTCCTGCTCAGAAGGAACTCCAGGAAGATATTCGAAAAACACATCTAGAAATTCACATGCTACTCGAACTGACTCAAGACTGGGAGTATCGAAACTAAAATCCTTAACTTGAACAAGATGATAAACACATACCTTAGATATCATTTTTCTCACCCTTAGGTAAGAAACAAGCTGACCCCTAGGTGCTGAAGTACCACCCCTATACTCAACGATAGGTTTATTCAGAAATTAAAATAGGACAACTCTATTTCTACAGTCAACTACATCATAACATGAATGAATCCAATCCATGCCGAGAATGATATCAAAATCTGTCATCTTTAATTCTACTAAGTCTGCTGAAATAACTTTTTGAGATACCATAAGCGGATAGTTCATGTATACTCGCCGGGTTATGATGGATTTACCCACTGGGGTAGAGACTGAGAAAGGCTCTAATAGGATTTTGGGACTGACTTTGAAGTCAACAACTATATAAGGAGTTACAATGGATAAAGAAGCTCATGGATCTAGCAAACCATAGACATGTAAGTGATAAACTTGTAACGTACCAATGACCACATTAGGAGAACTTTCCTAATACTGTCGAGACTGAAGTAGATAGAGCCTATTTGGGCGTTGCCCACTGGTGGCACTGGAAGCAACACCCTGCTGATTCAGGCGATCAGACTAAGTTAAAGGATAGTTATACTAATCCTGAGAACCTGACTGAGGACAATCTCTGATTTTATGTCCTGGCTTGCCACACCCAAAACACACATCACTGCCTGCACTGCAGATGCCCTGATGGTTTTGATATATTTTTGGCAAAAAAGATTTGTTTGGGCGCTGCTAACAATACCCTGAGATTTAGGACCTGGTGCCCTATCTTTATTGCTATCTCTAAATTTCAGCACTGGAGCACTGGCTGTGGACAGAGTTGGAACTGAAGATTTTAAGCGGAACTGAGAATGATTTCTACCCTCTGACTTAGGCTGAGTAAAGTTGAAAATACATATTCTAGCCCTCTTATTCTCCCTCTCATTCCCCTTATTCTTAGACTCCTCTATCTGCTGAGCATGGACCATAATATTGGATATGTCTATCTCCTTAATCAATATTACGGTCCTACTCCTTGACCACATGTTAGATACATCCGACAAAAACTTACCCATCTTAGATCTGCTATCTTCTACCACATGAGGGGCATATCTGGCTAACAGAGTAAACTTGAGATAATACTCTTTCACGGTCATGTTACCCTATTTCAGATTAATAAACTCCAAAACCTTTGCTTTTCTCAACTCTAGTAGGAAAAACCTATCCAAAAAAGTAGTGGCAAACTCCTCTCATTCAATGGTCCCTGCATCTGCGGCCCAATTTGCCTTCCACTGCTTGAACCATGAGTGAGCCACATCCTGCAACTGATATGCGGCTAACTCAGTACTCTCACTAGTAGTCATCCCCATAATATCTGTGACTTTCTGCACTTGATCAAGAAATTTTTGTGGGTCCTCATCTGTCTTAAACCCTGTAAATGATGAACGATTCATTCGGATAAAGTCCCGAATTCTAGCTATAGTAGTATTAGCCACTGAGTTATCCTAGACAACAGCTGGACGTTTATTCGAGGCTACCACAGAATGAGCTAGAGTGGTGAAAGCTGCTTTGAATTTTGCATAGGAAATATGCTCATCCAGGGGATCTAGCTAGACGGGCAGATGTGCTGGTCGGTTTTTTGTTCTTCTTCTGTTAGTCTTTTTGGAAGGCATATTCTATAAATAGAAGGGAAACTTGAACTAGACAGAGAGTTTAACTTGATCTCATGCTCACTCGTACTATATGAATACCGAAAGAAAAGAAATTTTTCCTAAAAATATCTCATAGCCTCTTGTTCATAAGTGTGGTATGCTACATACCCATGTACAAGACTCTACTAGATGCAACTTCTAGACTCTCTAGGACTCTGTTGAACCTTAGGATCTAATATAAGTTAGTAACGCCCCGAGTATGTACCCCGAACGTCACACGATGCTCGTAATCCCAAAGGACCACAAGCTAACCTATGATTGATAATTGCTATAATCACTGAACAACAATACTGTAATAATGCAAACTTTAGGTTGAATTTTCCATAAGGTTTATATTTGAAATCAAATACTGATAAATAAATACTAAAAACTAAATATCTATCTGAAATAGTCTAGTCTGAAAGCCTCTAACTGTCTGAATGTGGAGTTGATGGGATAAGTCCCCAACTAACTCTGACTATTGAATATACTGCATCTACTGTAAAAATAAAATGAAAGCATATCCTCAATAGATAAAGACTCACTACTGTAATTTCATACTGTTGACTAAATCTGGCTGAGCGCGATCAGGAACCTGAGTGTTCGAACCTATGATATGAGACATCATAACACAGAAAAAGTATGCGTTAGTACGTGGAATATACTGGTACGCTAGATGAGGTAAGGTTGAATGTAATGGGGTTCATATGTATATACACTAACTGACTAAGTAACATAAATATAACTAAATGAGAGTACATTTATATTTGAAACTGCTGTACATGCTAATTTTCCAATACTATACATATGAATACGTGTACTGTAACTGAGATCATATTAACATAGGGTACTAAGTTCTGATAACTGAATGACAGATATTTGAGTTTACTGATAACTGTATTACTATTAACTGGGTAACTATTTCTGAAAGTCCTAATTCTGTAGAACTGAACTGAGTTCTACACTGAGTTGTGTGACTGTCTTTGACAGTCCTAGTTCTATATAGCTGAACTAAGTTCTTTATTGATACTGAAATTAAAACTAAAATTGTGGAAAGTAATATCTAACCAACATAGCTCTCTCTAAATAGATCGGGGTCCAACCTATAACCCCAGCTGGAAGGGAGCCAATACCGTGCCACGGGTAAAGATAAGTTGCTAAGTCACCCTCATCTGGTAGGTGCTCTGAATGAAAATGGTGGTACCCTCAACTGGCCGATGCTCTGAATGAAAATAGTGGTACCCTCAACTGAAAGGTAAAATACCTTATCAACCCTCAACTGACAGGTGGATGTCTCAATCTACGCTGGCTATGTAGTTTTAGAATGCAAGGATTGCTTCTAAAGATCACACCATCTACTGGTAGGTGAGTCCCCATCCTTGGGTTCACTCGGTGCTGAATTCTACTCCAAATTGAATAGACACTGAACTGATTTCTAAACTGTACTAGGCTTGACTAAAACTGTTACTGATCATGTTAACTGACTGAACTAGACTGAGTTCACTGAGTTCTGTTATCTGACTGAATACACTGAGTGTTGTAACTGACTGAGTACTACCGTATGTGACATCACTGAGACTATTCTGAAGCTATTGTAATTCTATGTAAACAACTAGATTTTTGTTATTGAATACCCCCAGGACTCGTTAGCATGGAAAGTAAAGCATAGCATAATCTTAAAAGCATAATAATACTTGCTTACTAACAATGCATTCATTTAGACATTTTGTCAAACACTTGATATACGTTAGCTTATGCATGAATGGAATCACATAATAACATGTCATGCTTTCACTAGTTAATTCACATAAGCATTTTATCAAACACATGGGGAGCATAGATATTTCACCTAATACTAGTCAACACATGAACATCAGGAATACAACAATCAATCGTAAATTCAAGGGTTTAGCATGCAATTCATATGGTTTTCCTCATACAAAATATTCTAATTTCATGAGACTTGTAATTAGATCATGAATTTAAAACCCAATTAATATCATGAACATGAGTACAATCTAGTTAAATTATGAATTCATGAAAATAATAAACTTGTAGTTTTAGATAGGTTCTTGAACTCCAAGGGTGGAAGGAAACCCTTGGATGAAAACCTAACATACCTTGGTAATCGATTCTCTGAAAGTTGTGGTGAATTTCTTAGGACTTGAATCTTGAATTTGAGGGGTTAGAGTTTGTTCTTGAGAGGATTTGTGAATAGTGAATGAATTTTGCCTTTAGGAGAGATTAATCTCGTATTTTTGGGGCTGAATAGACGTGGGAAAATGACCCAAATACCCCTCCAGTCACAGAATTTTAATTATTAAAAATATATCCAGCAATGCGCAGACCGACGCACCATGTCGATGGGGTCGACGAGACCCATCGGTTCACTGAAATTTGCACTAAGAGCTAGGAAAAAATATCTATTGACATGATAGGTGACCCGACGCGTCGAGATCGCATCGATCCACTATTTTGATCACCCAAACATGTTTCAAATGAGGTCCGAAAAATCCAAAACTCGTCTGAAGTGACCTATTAACACACTTGATCATGATTCAACCTAAAAATTGATATTTTAAAGTCGTAAGGATCGAAAATAAGTTCATGGAAATATCGAGGCCAAAATACGTCTAAGTGTTAATATTTAGCTTAAAAATTTGTAGACTAAAACAAACAACTGAAAAATATTATGAAAAAGCATTTATTCAATCTTAAATGACAGATGATATTAAATACTTATTTTATATATACTTAGAGATATAAAAATTATAGACATAAAGAAAATAATATGAAAAAAATTACAAGATTATGAAGAGGAAGAATTATTAAACAGTATAGAAAACTTACGCATATATTATGAACATCAATATTATTTAGATTCAGATGGATATTATACATACTAAAAGTGTCAGAAAACACTAAGAAAATTAGAGAAAACCAAGAAGACCGACATAAAGAAATTAATTATAGAAAACAAATTAGAGACATAATGGAAAATCTAATAGAAAAATTAAAATGGATAGATGAAACCTTGAAAAAATTAGAAAAAAGCAAAGATAAAAGTTCAGATAGTTTAAAAAATTCATTAAGAAGAGAACAAGAAAAAATAGTAAGTAGTATTAATAACCTCAAACAAGATATTAAATATAGTACAAATAGAATAGATTATTATACATTTACTTTAGAAGAATAAAATGATAAATTACGAATATCTAAAATATTGGGAACAAGAAATGGAAGAAATAAGATTAACAGAAAATCTTATAAAAACGAATTTAATTGAATATTTTAAAACAAAAGATATAGAATATTTAGAATATCTTAAAAATAATATAGAAGACATACAAAAACTAAGAGAAAAAGCTAAAGAATATTATAGCAAAGCATTTAATCAACTACTATTTAATCACCCCCAAAAATATGAATTCCAGTAAAATTAAAAATGTTAATAAGATATACGGAAATAAAAGATACAAGGATGAAGAAAAACGGTTAATAAACATTACTACAAAGCATTTAATAATTACATAAATTAATGGATACATCTTATGAAAAGAATAAATCATTAAAAGAAATCGAAAATAAACTATATAGTTTATGTAGCTAGAATACAAAAGATTACATAATACTAACAAGGATCCCAAAACATTAGATAATTTAATTACGATAATATCTAATTTAGAATATGAATTAATAAAACATCTTAAGTCAAGAAGATAAAAATGAAAATTAATCCAATCAATAATATTCACAAAATACATTATATAAAAATAAATAGTTATTACCTAATAAGTTTTTATTATCTAGTAAAGTTACCGCGCCTAATTCGCACCCCCCTACAATTGGTATCAAAGCCTGGTAATTTAAAAAATACAAAAGTCATATAAATATTTATTTGATTAATTTATTAATTATGATTTATTTAATAAAACTAGATTTAGATATTCCCCAAAATATTATTTAATTTAATAACCTACAAAAATATAAAGAATTAAAACAAATAATATCTGAAAAACGTAAAGAATTAAAAATAAGAATAGAAAGACTACAATATAATATAATTGCCGGAGTTAGTAAAACTCAATAAATGCACAAAAAGAAGAAATATCAAATTTAGAATCGACAATAGATAGTCTAGAATATACATACCAACATGATCTATTAACAATTAAATAAAAAATGAACAAAGAAGAATTTATAATAGATGAAAAAATATATGAAAACCATGAAGGATTAAAAATAAAAATAGTATTTTCTAATCTAGGAAGAAGGTATAAGAAAATAGGTGAATATTTATATTTAATGTTAGAAAAAGAATTATTAAAATTAGAGGATAAATTGACAGCTATGGTGAGAGTAGAAAAGAAAATGAAGAAATAGATAGAAAAAAGGAAATAGAAAAAATAAAACAACAAACTACAGAAGAAACACGAAAAATAGAAGAAACTAAAAATAGTAGGATTGCTGAATTAGAAAAAGAACTACAAATGCTAAAAGATCTGTATGAAAAAAGACAAAAAGAAAAAGAAGAAAAAGATAAAGAACAAAAATTATTAAATGAGATAAATAAATTTAAAGAAAAATTAGAAATAAACAATAAAGAAATAGAAACCAAGGAATTAAAAATTAATACAATAGATGTTGAAGAAACAGATAATTATGATTCGGAAGATAGTGAAACATATACAGACATCTTAACAAATACAAAAAATTTAGAAATTAATGAAAAACAAGAAGTAATTAATGAAGAAAACTTATAAAATATAAACACAGAAATAAACACTCTTGATAAAAAAGAAGATGGAAATATAATACCTAGAACATCAGAAATAAGAAAACCTACATATTATAAGAATAAGTTTAAAAGATATATTCTAAAGAATGAATATGACAAATGACACCAAAACAAATAGTTAATAAAAATTATAACGTTTTAGACTTAGATTGCGTAATAGATACAGAAAAAATAATACAATTATGGATAGGATATATGACAAAATAATTATTAGATAATAATATAAATGTAACAAATGCACCAGAATATATAGAAAGAACACTAATAGAAACAGTGAAATTATGGTTTTCAAATCTAACTGAAAATAGTAAAAGAGTATTAAGAACTAACAAACCTACAGAAGGAACATCTTCAACAACTACAACTAAATTAACACCTATAGAATTATTAAAAAAAATATGAAACAACTATAAAAGATGAATTTAGTAGCATGACAACAACAAAAGAAGAACAAAATGAAGAGAAAGATACAAATAGGAATTTAATGTTAAAATTAGCAATATGTAATATGTGCCACATAGATGAATATACTCGCGCATTTAAAGAATATTATTATACAGGGGCATATAATACAAAAGAAAGTAAAGAAATAAGAAATTATATTTTAGTAAATCACCAGAACCATTTAGTTCAAAAATAATAAAAAGTTGGGATGAAGCAAAAATAGTAGATACTCTAGGAGCAAGAATAAAATTTCTACAAAAATGGTATAGAAACCTATGTGAAAAATATAGAGAAGAAATAAAAATGAAAGAAACATTAATAAGAAATTTAGAATGTTGCAAAGATAAAATAACACCTCAATTTGGATACGAAGAAAGATATTATAAGAAAAGAAAAAAAACATAAGAAATATAAGAAATACAAAAAATTAAAATATAAATATAAAAAACCAAGAAAAAGATATTATGTAAAAAATTATAAACATAAAAGACTATATAGGAAAAAGAAATTTATAAAAGAATGTACTTGTTATAATTGCAGAAAATTAGGACATTTAGCAAGAGATTGTAAATTACCTAAAAACCTAAAGAATAAAAAAAAATCAGAAATAAAAATAGAAAATACAGAATATATGCAGATAGATTATATAGATTACGAATTAGAAAGTGAAGACAATATATATGAAATTTCAGAGAATGAAATAGATAATGAAATGGAAGATAATGAAATAAATAGTGAATTAGACGAAATAAATGACTGAAGAAGACATACAAATAAAACAAATAACTAAAGAAGATATAAAAATAATAACAAAAGAAGAATATTTAAATGAAGAAGAAACAGATCAAAAAATAATATTTGATAATAATATATTTGATGAAATAAAAGGAAAAAAGTTAGACTTAAGTATAGAAAAATATTTAAAATACCAACAATAAAAAATATATTTATTGGGAAAAAGGAAGAATATTATGTAGTAAGCCAAAAAGAACATGTAATAGACTGCAGACATGCAAAAGGTAAAGCTAGTATACCACCAGTAACAAAAAAGATAATAAATAAAGAAACAAACGATATAAAAAGTAGAGACCCAATAAAATATGTACACCTTGGAAGAACAAACATATTGATAAAAGCATGTTTTAGAGAAGGAATAGATACACCAATAGAATTATATTTAACAGGTGATAGAATTATAAAACTTATAGAAAAAAGTATAATAACTGCCATAAAAGGAAATTTAATATACCAAAAATTTAAATTTATAATAAGTGTGAATTATTCAGTAGTAATAACAGATAAAAATATAGATAAATCCTTAGTATTATATTGAAAAATATCAGAAATAGAACTAACCACAGGAAGTAAAATATTTACAGCAAGATATAAAAATCTATATGTATTAACTACAAAACACAAAATAACAGGAAAAAATAAAATTAATAAAATACAAATAGAAAGTCCTTTTGAACAATTCGTAAAAACAATTGATAATAATGATTATAGTTACAAAAATATAGACATAGAAGAAGATTTAGAAATAATAAATGATAGAATAAGTACAACAAAAAGAATAACTTATGAAAAACCAGAATCATCAAGTTTATCAAAAAGAACAAGTTATGAAACAAGTTCAATAGTTAATTTAAACCAATATTACATAACAGGAACAATAAATGACAATGAATATTTAATACTCTTAAATACAGGACTAGAAGAAAATTATATAGCAAAATATCTAGTAAAAAATGAGGAAATAAAATCTGATAATAATATATGCCCAGATCTACCAAGAAGCTTAATAAACACTAAAAATATAGTAGAAAAAAAAATAACAATAGGAGTTAGAAAAATGAAAATAGAATTTAAAATAAAGGAAGAAATGCAAAAAGCAGACATAATATTAGGAATTAAATGGCTAGAACAAGTAAAATCATACAATATAGAACATACACAATTATCTATAACATATAATAAAGAAAAATTATTCTTAAGAAGAGCTTTGACATGATATGAAAATATATGTATTAATGAAGAGAGTAGTAGAAGGATATTACAGTAGATATTATGCAAAAGCTAATTTATGTAGTTATAATTGTTTACCAGAAAGTAAATGGGATAAATTAAAAACACCAATGATAGTTAAAGGATCTAATAACGAAGGAAGCTAAATTACTTATAAAGCTAAGAATGTAAAAACACAAGTATGCGATAAAATATTAACAATAGAAGAAATCTATAATTATGAGTTAACATCAAAAGATATACTTTTAGAAATGCCGTTTTTAGATAAATTATACCCACATATAATAACTAGAACAGATTGACGATTTACAACACCATGTAAACAGAAAGTAAGAGCAAAAAGAGTTACTAATTAAATAAGAAAGAAAACTGATTGGATAGAAGGAAACGAAAAAATTACACAAAAGTTAGAAAATATAAAAAATACTGAAGATACAATAGAACTGGTAGTATTTTCAATAAATAAAAAGGAAATAACTATATTTTCAATAAATAAGATATAAATAATTAAGAAAAAATTAGAACAATTATATAGTGAAGATCCATTAAAAAGATGGGAAAAACATAAAACCACTATAAAAATTGAATTAATAAATAAAAATAACATAATAACCCAGAAACCATTAACATATAATTTTGATGATTTAAAAGAATTTAAAATGCATATAGAAGAATTATTAGAAAAATAATATATAAAAAAAAGTAGTAGTAAACATAATAGCCCATCATTTATAGTAATAAAATAGTGAACAAAAAGGAGAAAAAAGTAGGATGATTATTGATTATAGAAATTTAAATGTAAAAACTATGACTTATAATTACCCAATAATATTTTTAACGTTTGATGATGAAGGAAAAACATGAAATGACGAAATTGAATAAAAATTATAGTTTGGAATTGACATATATTTGAAGGATGAATGTTTTGATTTTTCTATGTTTATTTTTGTGTTTGTGCTTCTAAAATCGTTGAAACATGATTTACTCCTCAACTTAAGGAGATTTTATTATTTCCTTATTTAACTAAGAGACTTTTTTCAAACGTGTCAAATCACATATGTCCAAGGTCAAAGATATGTATCAAAAAAGTTAAAAGTGATATATTTTATAATTAAATAAAATTGTGATATAAACAATTATTAGCACCTTAATGTATGATACTTATGTAAGTTGTCATTACATGGAGTTAGAAAGGCTGACTGACCATTTCATGGAATAAGTTTCAAATGAATAGCCGGCCAATGACCTTTTCCTTTTATGTTAATCAACATATTAAAAAGGGTGTTTTCCATAAATTTCGATTAGTTTATCTATAATTATATTCTATTCCAATTTTTTTGTCAAAACTTTATAAAATTTTGATTTTTAGTTTTTCAGATACATAATATTAAAAGAGATATTTGATCGATGTTACATCTTAAGAAACAATTAATTCGCTGCAATTATGAAAAGTAAATGTAATTAATTCATTTAATAAGTAATTTACTCTATAGACCTTCTAATTAACATTTAAAGATCCCCGCAAAAAATATTTAGTAAATAATGAATTTTTTAAAAAAAATATTCTTCTCCATATTCAACTTCCAGATTCATTCTTCTTTAGTCTTTCTCTTTTTTTTTTTTTTGTGTGTTATTTTTCCTTTTTAACTTTTTGAAATGAATTTTAAATTTTGAAGAAAAAAATACAAATATTGATTAAAAACGTATCATGGTAAGACATGATGTATCAATATAAAAAATGTGATTTGACATACAAAAAGGTGTAAGAAATACACAATACAAAAAATGTATTAAGTGCAAAGACACCTATTTTAAAAAGAGATACATAAGAAATCTTCTAACTATATACATGTATATAAAAAGATACATATCAAAAAAAATATATTTGGAGTATAGATACAAAAATATGCACTTGAAACATGCATATAGAACTAAACTTAATTATGTATCTTTAGCTAATAAAAAAATATATGTCGAATTAAAATGCTCAAATACAAAAATTGCTAAACCTATTAAGATGTTTCTTGTTGTGAATTCAACATTTCAAGAACCATAAAAACAGTAGTTTTGAATGTATCGTTGGAAGTTTATCAGACAACTTTGTAATTTCTGTTGGAAAATCAGCATGAACATAAAGAAGAGCCAAAAGGGCAATTCCAGCTATGGAAAAAAAGCACTTTGCGCACAATACACTTTTCTCCACCTTTTCTTCTGCATCTTGATCAATCACCACCAATACCGCCAGCCCTTTTTCTTCGTTCAACAACAAAAATTAACCAAAATCTTAAATACCCTTTAAAAATTGATTTGAACTTTTTGCCCTTCATTAAAAGTCTCCTCTTTAGACAGAATCGTCTTTATACTATTTTTTTCTTCAATTATTATTTAGTTATTATTAATATTAGAAATTTGAAATTAATTAAAATCCTTGTATGAGTTAGGAAAGAAAGTTCTAAATCAATTTAAATCTTACCTTATATATAATTTATTAATAAATTAAATAAATAAAAAATAATGTTGATTTGAATTGAAAAGAATAAGAAAAAAAAGGTCCAAAGCAAAAAAAGAGAACAAAAAAAGGAAAATACATAATTGGAAAGAAAATTTAATTGAATTGAAAAGGAAAAAAGAAAAAGAAAACGTGTGGAGGCAAAAAGGAAAAAAAAAAAAGAAGAAGAAAGAAAAAAGAAAAATAAAACAGAACATAAAAATAAAAAAAATTTACATTAAATAAATACAAATTGAATTGGCAAAGAAAAAAGTAAACTAAACCTAAAATTTCTTATAAATTGAGAATTCTTTCTTTCTACAATAATACATCCATAATATAGTTCTTAAATAATTTTTTCCTTAATTATCGTTCTTCATAAATTTGATTGTGATTTAAGGTATGTTTTTTAAAAATTTTGTCATTGATATTTACAATCTTGATAATATCTATGATTAAAGAAATAAATTTGCTTGTGATTTGAGGTAAGTTTTTTAAAATTTTAGTTAGTATGTTCTTGAAGTTTATAATAATAAATTATCATGTATTCGTGATAGACAATTGCTAATTGAGAAAATTTAGTGAAATATTAATAGTATTTATGATTGAAGAGACAAATTTTCTTGTGATTTGAAGTAAGTTTTCTAAAATTTTAGTATATTTTTTATGTTATAAAAATAAATTATCATGTATTTTTTTAGACGATGTTTTTTGTGATTTTTTTATAATGACTTATATACAATAAATAATTTAAAATTAACTTATTTATAATTTTGACCAAATTCTTTGGATTATATTTCATCATAAGAAATTGGTTAGCCGTTCTAATTGTATACGATTTTTTTTTCTTTTTATCCACGTGAGATATTAGGAGATTTAATTAAATTAACAATCTAACTTTTAAAAGAGTACTAATTGAATTGAATTCTAATAATATCATACAATTTTATCCAAAAATAAAATTAATAAAACTGAAAGTAGAATTTTAATTTCAATGACTATATATTTATAGTAGAATAGTCATATTTATTTATAAATCAAGATATATTTATAGTTTACACGTCGTAGATAAACTTATAGGTGATAGATAAATTTACATGTGGTAGATGAATGTCGGTCGGCTTTGAGGTTTTTTCAGATAAATGTTAAGTTTAATTGTATTGTATTTATATCTCTGTTTTGAGAATCTTTTTGTGTAAAAGTTAAGTTTAGTTGTATTATTTTGATATCTCTATTATCATATTATTTTGTTATAGTTCACAGGTGCTAGATGAATGTCAGATGACTTTGAGAATTTTTTTGTGTAAATGTTAGATTTAATTATATTATTTTGATGTTTCTATCATCGTATTAATTTGTTTCAGTTTACAGGTGGTAGATGAATGTCGATCGGCTTTGACAAAATTTTTTGGTAAAGGTTAGGTTTAATTAATTAAATTTCCAAAAGATGTTGAATTTAATTATTATATTCCTTTATTACAGAAATAAATATCTTATTTAGTACAACATTTGAACTCAATAAAGTGAGGTACACGCGCGAGACGCGTACACCTAAACTAGTATATATATAGAGAGAGATTATAGATATAAATATAAATTTTATATATATATATATATATATATATATATATATATATATATATATATATATATATATATTTATTTTTTTTTTATTTTTTTGTTATACTTTATAAAATACTTTTTGTCTTTATATTTACCCCTACTATTAATTTTGCTTCTTCCCACCCGATTTCCTAGGTGACATCCACATAATATTTTATTTTTCACAATTTAAATAATCTTAAGCCGATTCAGTTTGCAAAATGCAACTATCCCAAAGATTCCCAAACACCCATTCTTTCACATGTCACAAAAAACCAGAAGAAATCTCTGAATGAAAGCAAAAGCACTCACATCTATCTCTAATACTATAATCTCATCCATTGGACTCTGGATTTTTCTTATGACTGGACAAAACGAGGGTCTGGGAAGCTTTAGGATGAGTTTATTTTGTAAATTAGGTCACAGTTAATGGTGAGTTAGGTTAAAATGATTTAAGCTGGGAGAAACAAAAAATTTACGTGGGTGCCATGTAGGAAATAAAAGTGGGAGGGGATTTACGGTTCAAGAATAAATATAAACTCAAAATTGAATGATAAAACAAAAAAAATCTAAACAGTATAATAAAAGCTCGTATATAAATATAGTTTTTTTTATTGAAGAGTACAGAGACAAAATTTATTTCCCCCCAATTTTCTTCGGCTATGAAGTTTTTCGAACATTCTCTTTCTAATAATGCATATTTATTGTTTTGGAACAGAGAAGATCCAAGCTTCATCATCTGTTAATAGCAGAAAGAGAGAAAAGAAGAATGACGAAGCAAGAAGAAAAATTAGTATCGAAACTGTAGGGATTTCTGACATAAAAGAGGAAAGTGTTCGATCCCTCATATGATTCTCACTATGCCTCGGGAAAGAAATCTAGCCATTCAGGTATGCTCCTGGTATATGAAATATCAGCCAGAAGATAGCTCATAATTTTTATTTGAATGATCTTGCATGTCCTCTATTTGAGCATTTAAGTTTCTTTTTATAGGGGGAGGGGAGGTGGAGAGTTTCCACTTAGGATTCCATAGTAATATTAAATTTATATCTATAAGATGGGAAATGTCCATCAAATCACCCTGGTCAATGGAAAGGTTTTTCACCAGCATTAGGGTATCATTAGATCTAGGCTTTTGAGAATTTGAGCGGAGCTGGCAAGGGTAGGCTCCAACAGAGAGTTCATTCTTTTTGTTTCCCACTTTAGTAGGATGGGAAACATTATTCAAATTAGGACAAAAGTTAATTAAGCTGGGTGTTATAGCCAAAGTGTTATCTGAGTCCAACGAGAATTGGGCTCAGAGACTTTAGAGTTAAGAGGGTAAATATTTAAGAAAATCAATTAGGCCTTAAAAAGGCCTCTACAGATTTATTGTTAGAGGGTTTTTGGGCCAGCCCAATTTGGGTTAGGTATGGAAAAGTTATCCCCCCTTGATCTGATTGGGAACCAAATTGATGTTTGCTCTGAGTGAACCCAACAAGAGAGGGATGCCCTAGTTTCCCTATCCCACTACCATTGTTAAATACGCTGGCCAGTAGTGTTTTGAAAGTAGAGTGTTGCAGGAACTTACATGGTGTTGATTTCTATTTTTTTAACTTTGTTGTCTTGGAATGTAGTTATCCGGGGGCCAACATCTACTAAGGCCTTTTTTCTTAGAAAAAAAGACCATTTGCAATTTGTCTTTGATCTTCTCTGCTGGGATTATAGTGGTTAGGTTTGTCTCTGTAGGCACCCTATGTTTGGTAATTACAGTCATGGTCTACTAGTTAGGGACTGAAATGGGTAGAGCAAGCTGACCAACAAGCTTACGACTATTCACACGTATCCAAGCTCAAGAGTTACAAAAACTCCGAGCATTGTTCATGAAAATGACTGTGTGTGAGTTGGTACATGAACCATCTAATGTCTTAAATATTTTTAAGTGTGAAGAGGGGCCTTGAAGTGTAATAAACCTACACTCCAAGGCCACCCCATAGCAAAGGTAGGGTGGTCATTTCTCTTTCATTTTGTGTTATAGTATAAATAGCTAATATTAGGGTTATTTAGGAGCTTAGTTCATTCATGATATTTTGAGAAACAAGACTTGTAATATTTTTTGAACTTCTCTCTTCCATTGAGAGGTATAAAACCAAAACTCACAAGTGGAGGGACACTTGGGTTGTAGCTTTGCTAGAAACTAGGATCTTAATGTCATTGAGTTCCTCTTGGTCCAAGTAAGAACTTGGTGTTGATATCTTTAGTCTTAGGGTCCTTTCATGTTGTTAGGTTCTTATATTCTTGAATATTGTATGTCAAGTTACTATCTCTCATTTTGTAATTTTGTAGTTTGTATGTTGACATAGTGAAGCCATGTGGGACTCTTTCGATTCATGGTTATTATTATCTTCTTGTTATTGTTCATCTTGAAGTCTAGTGAAGCCGTGTGTGGCCTATTTCGATTCACTAGCATTATTGTTGACATCAAGTTATTCTTGTTGTTGCTTGTTTCTTGTGTTGTGAACTTGATCATGTATAATTTGGTATCAGAGCTCAAGGCTTGGTTTTGTTCTCACAAAACCAATCTTGGGAAGATCTTACCAAAGTTAGAAATATTGTGCTGTGTTGGACCTTGGCTGAGATTTGAAGTATTGTTGTGTTGACTTGGTCAAGAGATTTATGACTAGAGCTAGTAGTTTTTTTACTTGTTTAGTGTGTTTCTAGTGTTGGTTCCTTTCTCACCAACATTAAAAGTTTCTTGATCTAAAGTTGAGCTTATAATATTGACCATTGTTGTGGTGACTTGAAGATGGCCGTATGTTGTACCTTGTTGTTGATGATTGGTGATGTTGTGTTATGTTCTTGAAAAAGTTGTTATTGAGTTCTTGAAGGTTGTTGTGGTGTTCATCTTGTTCTTCATCAATTCTTACAACTTTAGACAACAAAAAGTGTAAAATGGATTCAAAAAGTTGAAGGCAAAGTTGTAAAGCTTGTTTGTGAGACGACTTGAAGCCATCACTTCCTTGACTTGACATCTACTTTTCAACTACTTTTTCTTATTTCAAGGACCTTGTTTTGTGGGATGAGTACAATTAAAGACTCTCTTTTTGAGATTGAACTAATAAGGTCCAAGAACTTTACTTTCCCACCAAAACCAATTGTCTTCCATTCCAAAGTTTGCTAAGACCAAAATTTCAAATTATAACTAAATTTTGTGGGCCCACGACCAAATTGCATGCTGCCATGTCACCTTGCTACTGTACATGTTACTAATAAGCTCATATTTGGATGTTCTAGTTTCTATTTGTTGATTGTTGGTTTGACTTACTTGGTTCTAGAACTAATTAACAAGCTAGTACATTCCTACTAGGTTGTCACTTAATCCTTTGAATACTTTTTGTTCATGTCAACGTTTGCTTGGGTGGTTTTATCATTTGAATACATTGTAACTTCTTGGTTCTAGTCCAGCGAGAATTCTTTGAGTGTTTAAAAAAGAATCCACTCCGGACAAGAGCTTACTAATGCCATAAGGACTCACGGGTTTACTAGCTAATCTACAACACTTGTGGAACTAAAGTTGAGGTGATCTAAAGAGTTTGAGTGAGGATAGAGCAACACTAACTTGTTTGTTGATTTTGTAGGTGATACCTTTACAATAGAGGGGACCACTTCTCAAACCGTGCATTCTAATGCTATTGAGACTATGCGGGTCACTCTTTAGGTAATTACCCAAACTCTTGAAAGGTTGAATATAGAAGTTGGAGCCATGAGAGGGGATTCGACCATAATAAAAGAAGATGTCTAGACTATTAGTGAGAGATTAGAGCAAGTGGAGAGTCAAAGGAGCTCTTGCCCTTCTATTCCTCAATATGTTTCTTCAAGTGGACATGATAGAACTTCCTCCGCCACCATTACTACCGAAACATTACACCAAATGCTAAATCTACCACTAGCTCCACTAAATGCCGCAAGTCAAACCACTCATATCCGTACAAACTGTGACTCCAATAGGCCAATACCTTACCAAAATCCTCAAGTCACACAGAAGGGATTTCGACATCAAATACCTCCTCTAAATCCAAACCCTCTTTTCCAAGCTCCACTAAACCAAAGACCGTCACTTCCATAAAATCCAATTCCTCCAAATCAAGTTCCAAATAACTGAAAACATCCCATCCACTTTGAGGAATATGGTATAGAGGAGTATGAAGGAAATGGAGCCTTTAATGATACATACTTAAGGGAGAAGGAGATGAGAGGGGGTCGTGTGGATCCAAGGAGGTACTGTAGGTATACAGAAAGGGGAAACCGACACCAAGAGAGAGATGTAGGCATCAACACCATCAAGTTGAGCCTACTATTATTTAAAGGTGATAGTGAGCCCGAGGTCTACTTAGATTGGGATTTGGCTTGTGATAAAGTTTTCCAAGTTAACGATATCTAGGATAAAAAGAAGAGTTGTTATGCCATAACTCATTTTGAGGGTTATGCTAACACTTGGTAGGAGTACGTAAAGTGGTTTGGTAATGAATTAGGTTATGGAAAGTCACCACCTTAGTTTCAGTTGAGGTATCTCATGAGACAAGGAAACCTTTTCGAGGGTTATAGGCATGAATTACTTGCTAGATTGTACAATTTGCGTCAAAGGAACATAAGTGTGATGACATATTATGATGAGTTTCAGGAACTCATGTTGAAGCCTGATCATCGGAGGGAACAAATTAATTATGACATCATCCGATTAAAGTGTGGGTTGAACAAAGAGATCTCCACTCATTTTGTGCTTCACAAGTTTGATACGGTTAAAGGTATTTTCAAAGCAGCTCTTGAGATTGAAAAGGAAATTAAAGAGAGGTCGTCGTTCAAGGTAAGGAGAAAATCAACCTCGGGTTGGCCTAGAAACAAGTAGATGGTTCAATCCTCTTCAGGTTGGCCCATAAAAAGGACCAACCCATTACTACAAGGCTGCCCAAGCCCAAAATAGTCCAAAAAATTCCTCCAAGGCTAGCTCACAATTATCCTAATCCTAAAGGGTTCCAATGTTTCAAGTGCCATGGTTGGGGACATAAAGCCAACGAATGTCAAAACTGATACAATGTGATCCTAAGAAAAGGAAGGTTGTATTACTTTGGTGAAGAGGTAGGTCTTAAAAAGAAGGAGAATGAGGTCGAGCCTTAAGATGGAGAGGAAATCAAGGGTGAGCCACATGATGATGATGATGGGGAAGATGTTTATCTACAAGAAGGAGAGACTGTAGTTCTAAACTTTGTAGTGAGGTGTTCCATGATTAGTAATGCAATAAATGACCCTATTCAAAGAGAGAATCTATTCCATACTAAGTGCCTTGTAAAGAGGAGTGTGTGTACTTTGGTGATAGATAGTGGTAGTTGTGAAAATATAGCTAGTGTTGCCATGGTGAACTTTTTGAAATTGCCGACTACACCTTATACAAGTCCTTACAAGTTGCAATGGTTCAACGAATATGGCGAATTGAATGTCATATGGTAATGTGTGAAATGATTTAAGGTAGAAAACTAATAACACTCAACTTACACATCAATTTAGTGCAAGACAGTCATCGTTAATATATTTACCCAACTTTTAAAGTCGAGGTCGAATCCACAGACAATAATGTGAGTGGTGATTAAACTAATTTGAAACAATTGCTACAAGTTGAATTCAAAAAACTGGCATGAAAAGATCAAATGGGGTTTTTTGAGATTAGCAAATAATTTTTGGTCACCTTAGTTTGAATTTGTAATCAAGAGTTTATGGAAAAACCCAAATTATGTTCATTAGGGATTTTGGTACTTGACAGATGCTACTAGTGGTTCAAGATTCTCACGGTAGGTAGGACAACAAGTTATCTTTATCGAAGTTATGCTTAAATGTCTCTCGACCTACTTAATCATTTAATTACCTAATCCTCTCGGACTCAGGGAATTTATATTCACTCCCCAGATTTTACCTTAGGTTAACCAACCTTGTTACAACGTTGATTATTAAACGGAAGTGTAGTGTTTCTAAGTCCCTGTTGATAAGTCACTTTTCACATATTTGATTTCTTTCTCAAGCAAATCAAAGTAGGTGCTATCTATCGTTTGGAACCAACAGACAATAATTAAAACATCAGAATTATCAAGAAGTCCTACCACCTTTCAAATCCTAAACACTCAACACCTTATCAAGACCTAACACTAGATCCCATAATTCAGGTTAAAGGAATTTAGCCGCTCATGACGTAATAATCGAAGCAACTAGATGAATTCATGATTTGAAAGATAAACTTACCACAAGATGAATAGAAACTAGAGATTCTCCAATTAAATCACAAAATAAATCCCAAAATAATGATTAAATTCTCTTCAAAGTAATTACTTTTTCAAGCCAAGAAGTTAGAGAGAGAAAATATCAAAGTATCGTGTCTCAAAACTCAAGGTTCGGAACCCTTAAGAAAACCCTAAACAAGGCTTTAAATAGTTCACCCTAATTATGGAAACAAAATAATAAAATTAAAAAATTCTTTGGATTAGGTGATGCCATTTGTGATAGCCTATCAGGAGGCTGACGAATCATCACAAATGTCATCAACTTCCTCTTTGCTCTGGACACTTGCTGCCTAGCACTGACGACAAATGGTGACGCCCTATCATCTCCTTGATGACTTATCACAAATGTCATCAAGTCTCTGCTTCAGTTCTCATGTGTTACCTTAGGCTGACACCATTCTTGACGGCTTATCAGCTCTTTGACAACCTATCACAAAATGTCTTCACAGCTTTTAACTTAGGCCAATTCTCTGTCTAAGGATGACAATGAAGCTGATAGCTTATCACAGGGATGACGACTTATCACAAATGTTATTAGCCACACTTTGCCTCTATTTACTTAAGATTTTAGCTCATTTGCTTCCATTCTTGTTGGTTCTCTAATATATTAACTTCTTTTGCAAAATCAAACATAAAAAAAATTAAAAATGACAAAATTTTCTTAAGACTTTGCAATTATTCTTAGTTAAAAGCCTTAAATGTGTTAGCATTAGCTCACACATTAGAAACTACCATGATGAAGTGCTTTGTGACGTGATACCAAAGCAAGCGTGTTACTTGTTGTTAGGTAGACATTGGTAATATGATAGGTCTACCAAATATGATGGGAGGTACAATCGATATACACTTAAGAAGGATGGTCGAAAGGTCCCACTTCATCCTCTTTTGCCTTCCCAAGTGAATATGTTGCATCAAAAAATAAGAGAATTGAAAAAAAAGGGAAGAAATTCAAAAATAAAGAAAAGGAGGGGGAACCCATAGGTTGGGCAGTTGGGGTATCCGGGAATGCCTCAATATTAAACAGGAAAGAAAACATGGTGATGTTGGTTAGAAAGAAGGAACTTTTCTTGCATCATGATGAGGGCATACCTATGATTCCTTTGGCTCATTGTTTTAACACTAACCCCACTAATTCTTCTATTTCTCGTTTGATTTCTTGTGCGTTGCAAGATTATGCAAATGTTTTTTTCGAAGAACTTCCACAAGGGTTGCCCCCGCTTTGGGGAATTGAACATCAAATTGACTTTATGCCGAGTTCACAATTGCCCAACAAACCGGCTTTAGAAGCAATCCTATGGATACCAAAGTACTACAATGACATATTGAGGAGCTTATTAATAAATGGTACATCAATGAGAGCATGAGTCCGTGTGTGGTTACGGTGTTACTAGTGACAAAGAAGGACAAAACTTAGCGCATGTGTGTGGACTACCGAGCCATCAACAAAATTATGGTAAAATATCATCATCCTATTCCTAGATTAGATAACATGCTTGATAAGTTGAATGGTTCTTGTATATTTTCCAAGATAGATCTTCAGAGTGGTTATCACTAAATTTGTATCGACCTAGTGATGAATGGAAAACCGTCTTTAAGATCAAATTTGGTCTCTACGAATAGATGGTTATGCCATTCAGCCTAACCAATTCTCCAAGTACTTTCATGCGGTTAATGAATCATATGATGAAGCCTTTTATTCGAAAGTTTGTTATTGTTTATTTTGACAATGTCTTGGTATATAACAAGTCCATGGATAAAAATGTGTTACATTTACAAAGTGTCTTTGATGTGCTTAGAAATGAGAAGTTCTATGCCAATCTTGAAAAGTGTTCCTTTAGTGCTAATAAAGTTGTTTTCTTTGGTTTTGTTATTAGTTCAAGAGGGGTCAAAGTAGATAAATCAAAGATAGATGCTATTAAAATTTGGCCAATCCCATAAACCGTTGTAGAAGTAAGAAGCTTCCACGGGTTGCCTAGTTTTTATAGAAGGTTTGTCAAGGGATTTAGCATCACAGCCGCCCCTGACCGAGGTCATTCAGAAAGATCAACCCTTCAAGTGGGGTGAAGAGCAAGCTAACTCTTTTGAAGCTTTGAAAGTGATGCTCATTTCTGCGCCTTTGTTACAATTGCCCAACTTTGATAAGACGTTCGAAGTTGAATGCGATGCTAGTAAAGTAGGCATAGGGGTTGTTTTGATACAAGAATTAAAACCCGTAGCTTACTTTAGCGAAAAGCTCAAAGGAGCATCTCTAAACTACTCCACGTATAATATAGAGTTATTTGCCTTGATTAAAGCCTTGGATACTTGGCAACAATATTTGTGGCCTAAGGAATTCATGATCCGATCAGACCATAAATCCTTGGAGCATCTTCGGGCACCAGATAAGTTTAACAAATGGCATGCCAAATGTATAGAGTTTCTTGAAACCTTTCCTTATGTTATCCAATACAAAAAGGGTAAGGACAATGTAGTAGCCGATGCTTTATCTAGAAAACACGTTCTTTTGTCTATTTGTCATCCAAGTTGATACGGTTTGAAAACCCCAAGTCTTTATATCCCGAGGGCCCTAACTTTGCTCCTATCTTTAGGGAATATGAGGAATTGGGTAGGGAGAATTGGTTGTAATCTAGTGGTTCAAATCCCTATGCCAAGTATGATGGTTACCTATTTAAAGGTAGACGGTTGTGTGTACCCTCTCATTCATGGAGAGAGTTATTTATAAGGAAAGCACACAATGGCGGTCTAATGGGTCACTTTGGGGTCAAAAAGACCCTCGGGATATTAGAGGAGCAATTCTATTGGCCAAGAATGCACAAGGATATGGCTAGAATTTACGGCCAATGTGTAGATTGCAAAGGGGCCAAATATCGGCTCCTACCTCATGGGTTGTACACCTCACTTCCCACCTCTTTACATCTTTGGCTTGATATATCTATGGATTTTATGTTAGGATTTCTAATGATTAGTTGAGATCGGTAATATATATTTATTGTGGTTTATCAATTTTCTAAGATGGCACACTTTATTCCATGCTCTAAATTTGATGATACACCTAGTGTGGCCTCTTTGTTTGTTGATAATGTTGTCAAGTTGTATGGTGTTCCAAGGACCATTGTGAGTGATAGAGACCCTAAGTTCTTATGTCACTTTTGGAAGTCCATATGGGGTAGGCTTGGTACCAAGTTGTTATTCTACACCTCTTGCCACCCACAAACCGATGGCTAAATGGAAGTTGTAAATAGGACATTGGGTGTAATGCTAAGTTCCATGGTTAAAGGAAAAATGACGTCTTGAGAGGAACACCAACCATTGATTGAGTTTGCCTATAATCGTGTCAGATACTCAAGTACGGGAATGACTCCCTTTGAGTGTGTATACGGCCTCAACCCCTTACTCCTTTGGATTTAACTTCTTTGCCAAGTGATCTTATGACTAGCTTAGATGGAAACAAGCGGGCAGAATCTATGAAAAAGTTGCATGAGAAGGTGTGCCTTCGACTTGAGAAGAAAAATCAAGAGGTTGCAAGGTGGGCAAATAAAGGGAGAAAGAAACTCATTCTTAAACCGGGAGATTAGGTGAGGGTGCAACTTAGGAAGAATAGATTTCCATCTTAAAGAAAAACCAAGTAGATGCCAAGGGGTGATGGTCCATTCCAAGTGCTCGAATGAATCAATGACAACACCTACAAGATTGACCTTCCCTCAGAATGTCAAGTGCACAACACTTTCAATATGTGTGATCTTTATCTAGCGAATACGGTTGATGATGACCAATCACTGAGTTTTAGGTCAAATTTCTCTTAAGATGGGGAGGATGATATGGGTATAGCAAGCTGTCCTACAAGATCATGACCATTCATATGTTTCCAACCTCATAAGTTACAAAAATTGTAAGCCATGTTCATGCAATAGCCGTGTGTGATTTGGTACTTGAACCATCTAATGGATTAAAAGTTTTTAAGTGTGAGGAGGGGCCTTAAAGTGTAATTAACATACACTCCAAGGCCGCCCCATGGGAACAGTAGGGTGGTCATTTCTCTTTTATTTTCTGTTATAGTATAAATAGCTAACATTAGGGCTATTTTAGAACTTAGTTCATTCATAATATTGTTAGAATCAATACTTGTAGTATTTTTTGAACTTCTCTCTTCCATTGAGAGGTCCAAAATTGAAACTCACAAGTGGAGTGATACTTGGGTTTTATCTTGGATAGAAACTAGGATCTTGAGGTTCATTGAATTCTTCTTGGTCCAAGTAAGAACTTGGTGTTGATATTCTTTAGTCTAAGGGTCCTTTCATTTTGTTAAGGTTCTTAGATTCTTGAATATTGTATGTCAAGTTACTATCTCTCATTTTGTAATCTTGTAGTTTCTAGGTTGACATAGTGAAGCCGTGTGGGGCTCTTTCGATTCACCATTGTTGTTATCTTCTTGTTGTTGTCTATCCTGAACTCTAGTTAAGCCGTGTGTGGCCTATTTTGATTCTCTAGCATTTTTGTTGACATCTAGTTATTCTTGTTGTTTCTTGTTTCTTATGTTGTGAACTTGATCTTGTATAATTTTGTATTAGAGATCAAGTTTTGGTTTTGTTCTCACAAAACCAATCTTGGAAAGATCTTACCAAAGTTAGAAATATTCTATTATGTTGGACCTTGGCCGAGATTTGAAGTATTGTTGTGTTGTCTTAGTCAAGAGTTTTGTGACTAGAGCTAGTAGTCTTTTTACCTTTTTAGTGTGTTTCTAGTGTTGGTTCCTTTCTCACCAACATTAAAAGTGCCTTGATCTAAAGTTGAGCTTATAATATTGACCATTATTATGGTGACTTGAAGATGACCGTATGTTGTACCTTGTTGTTGATGATTGGTGATGTTGTGTTATGTTCTTGAAGAAGTTGTTATTGAGTTCTTGAAGGTTGTTGTGGTGTTCATCTTGTTCTTCATCAATTCTTACAACTTAAGACAACAAAAAGTGTAAAATGGATTCGAAAAGGTGAAGGAAAAGTTGTAAAGCTTGTTTGTGAGATGACTTGAACCCATCACTTTCTTGACTTGACATCTACTTTTCAACTACTTTTCCTTATTTCAAGGACCTTGTTTTGTGGGACGAGTACAATTAAAGACTCACCTTTTGAAATTGGACTTGAAAAAGGTTCAAGAATTTTACTTTCCCACCAAAACCAATTGTCTTCCATCCAAAGTTTGCTAAGACCAAAATTTCAAATTGTAACTAAATTTTGTAGGTCCACGGCCATATTGTATGCTGTCACGTAACTTTAATATTGTACACGTTACTAATAATATCAAATTTGGATATTTTAGTTTCTATTTGTTGATTCTTGGTTTAACTTACTTAGTTCTAGAACTAATTAACAAGCTATTACATTCCTACTAGGTTGTCACTTTTAAATTTAAATCCTTTTTGTTCGTGTCAACATTTGCTTGTGTGATTTTATCTTTTGAATACGTTGTTACTTCTTGGTTCTAGTCTAATGAGAATTCTTTGAGTTTTCAAATAAGAATCCACTACGGACAAGAGCCTACTCATGCCCAAAGGACTCACGAGTTTACTATCCAATCTTTAACACTTGAGGAACTAAAGTGTGAGGTGATCTAAAGAGTGTGAGTGAGGAGAGAGCTACAATAACTTGCTTGTTGATTTTTAGGTGATACCTTGACAATGGAGGGAACCACATCTCAAATCGTGCATTCTAATGCTATTGAGACTATGAGGGTCACTCTTGAGGCTATTATCTGAACTCTTGAAAGCTTGAATATAGAAGTTAGAGCTGTGAGAGGGGATTTGACCATAATAAAGGGAGATGTGTAGACTATTAGTGGGAGATTAGAACAAGTGGAGAGTCAAAGGAACTCTCTCCCTTTACTCCTCAACATGCTTCTTCAACTGGACATGATCAAACTTTCTCCGCCACCATTACTCCTGAAACATTTACCAAATGCTAAATCCACTACTAGCTGCACTAAATACCGCAAACCAAGCCACTCATATCCCTCCAAACCATGACTCCAATAGATGTGGTCACTAACAAAGTTAAGCTGTAGTATGTTGAGACAATAGTACTTACTGAGGAGTGTAGTACTGTGGTTATACAGCAAATGCCCTAAAAGCTCAAAGATCTTGGGAGTTTCATTCTCCAAATTTAAATTGGCAATAATAAGGTGGTCTACACACTTAGTGACTTAGGGTAAAGTATCCACTTAATTCCCTTCTCTTTGTTTAACACCTTAGGCTTGGGGAAGCTGAGATCAAGCACTGTGATACTTTAATTGGCAGACCGGACCTTAGCCCATCCTAAAGAAATCATAGAGGATGTTCTCATCAAGGTTGGTAAGTTTATTATTCCTCGTGACTTTATTGTTTTAGATTTCCAGGAAGATAAAATAGTTCCAATCATCTTGGAATGTCCATTCTTAGAAATGGGAGGATCTTTGATAGATGTGAGAGAGGACACTCTTACAATGAGGCTGGATGATAAAGAGGCAGTGTTCAAAGTGTACAAACCACTACAAACAATATCCTACTACAAATATTTATGTATGATTACAGTGATTGAAAGGGATAAGTGTGAGGTAGTAGAGTCTATTCCATAAAAGACCTCTTCGGACTACCTCATTGAGCAACCCAAACCTTCAATACTATAGCTTGACATGATGCAGATTGATGATCCTGAAAAGGCTAAAGTTGAAAAAGTTGTTGAACTTGAGAGTTTACAGTGAACAGGTCTAAAACGACTAAGAAGATGACATCTTAGTGTGAGAAAAAAGATGAAGGAAAATAGTTGAGTTAGAGATTAGGTTGTGTTGCGACACTAAATCAGGCTCTTCTTGGGAGGCAACCCAAGTTAAGGTATGTTTTATTTTTAGTATTTTAGTTTTTACTTCATTAGTTTTTATTTTAATTGAGTCACAGGTTGATGAAAAGTCTGAGCACAGACAAACCTGAGCTAAGAAGTAAGACAAAAACTAAGTGTGGGTTCCCCAAACCCTCTTGATGTATAAAGATGCTACTAGCTAGGCCTAGAGGCCTCAGGGTGTATTTCTATCTCTACTTTAAAGTGTACTTTGGGGACCAAGTAGATTTTTAAGTGTGGAGTGGGGAAATTCTCAGTTTTAGGGGTAATTTTAAAATTTGTATATTAGGATTAAGTAAGATGCTCTTGTTGGTGCTATAGTTGATTGTATGATACCAGTGTTTTGATGGTAAAAAACATGTTGATTATGTGAATGACTACTTTTTAGACTCATAGGCTCATGTTTATGACTCTTGTACTTGTTGGCTTAATTTGAATTCATATGATTGTTTGGTTGAGAGTCTACCATGATCCTACTTGAGTTGAGCATATACCATAAATATGTAAGGTGGTTGTATATTCGTTATTGTATGTGATATCTAGAACTTTCCTAGTGTATGTGCAAAACTAAATAAAGAGTGTGGGTTTAGGAGATGATATAGGAATTTCATTGATAGCCAAGTTTTATACCTTTTTATTTACCTAGCCTTGTGCATAATCCCCTTCTTTTAGTGACCTTAATTTAATCTAATCTCCTAAGTGCTTTAGTATAAAATTAATTGTATAAGGAGTTTGAAATTCAAGTAGGAGAAAGGTGAAATTGAAGCCCCAAAATAGTAGTTATGGGTGTGTGAAATTACTGCATTAATGTTGGGAGTTAGAGAAAATTGTGCTAAAGAAATTCCCATTTGTAGCCTAGTTGTGTTACAATGAACCTGTTTTGGCCCTGGTCCTCCTTGGACATTCTACATCTAAACTAAGGCAAATTGCTTAAGTTAAGGGTGGCTATCATAGGGGTGCATAGCGTAAAGTGGGAGCGAAAAAGTATAAAATTAAATGATACCTGCATAACATACTCCCACCATAGTGTATGTGAATGAGCTTAATGAGATGAGGCAAACAAAAATATAAGAGTGAAGGTAGATGAGGGGAAGTGTGGTTATTATAGGTGAACTAAATGAAAATATGTGATGTATTAAAGAGCTTAGGGAAGATGGTCACTATTATAGGACAGAATGGTTCCTACCCATCCCTTAGCCTACATTACAACCATTAAAGACCTATTTGATCTTAATATTTAGCATTTTGATATTAGTGGAGTACTACACTAAGGGCAAACCTATGGTTTATTTTGTGTAACTTGTGAATTCCTTATGAGAGTGAGCGTATCTTGATTCTTATCCCCATTGTGTTATAAATTGCATTTATATGAGTGAGATTGGGTAACTCTCTTGTTGTGAGGGATCATATTTGATGAATGTAGGTGATTTGTATGATGTCTTTTATTGCGCAATATGTATGAGTTTTCCAACTTGGTGAGTTAGTTCTTGAGGCTAGGATGTTTTCGAGTAGTATTCTTGAACTTTCAATTATGTATGTAACATGCTTAGTGTAGTAATTTGCATTATGTGTAATCATGGAAGTACTAGCTTGATTTTCTTACTTCCTGTAGAATTTGAGTTACCTCAGCTTATGATGCTCAGAGTACAGAGTTGTTCGACGGCGAACAAGGCTTTAAGTGTGGGGTGGTTATGTTGGGTGTATTTATGCACTTTAGTATTGTTATCCTAGCTTATTTAGCCTTGTTTTGAGGACAGTTTATGTGCTTTATGTATTAATTATGAGATAAATAAGCGTATGTGTATAAGTATGTGATTACAATGTTTAAAGGTGTTTTTAAACAAGTTTGGGTTCAAATCGATCATTTAGAGTCTAGACGAGAAAACTAGTTTTACTAGATTGTGCTAAGTGTTGTTTTAGTTGATCTCGGTAGTTTCTAACATTTATAATGAGTTCTTAATGGTTTTATTGTGTGTTTACGAGTGCAACAACTTTTTTGTAGTGTGCAAGTTTCATTGAAATAAGCCAAGAATCGAACAATAAGTTAAAGATTAAAATGAGCAAAACTAGTTCTTAGCTTGTTGTTCTTGATGTTTTGTTGTGTTGATCTCTAATTCGTGGTGTTTAGTTATTTATGATTCTTGTTGCACTAATATTTGATGATATGATGATACACAATTTGAAATACAAGTGGAAACAACACTACAAGGCTTGGATAAAAGGAGAAAGACATGAGACAAAAATTGAACGTCAAAATGGCAATTGCTGTAAGGCAGGTGGAGCCCCCTTTATAGCTATGGACTAAGGTAGGTGATGCCTCAATCATTCCGGGGTTCGAATGCCTATGACGCCCCCTTTAATCCCACATGGCTAATTTGACTCAACCATAAATACACGACCTTAAACACTTTGTAATTACTTTAGGACGTCTTTGGGAGCTTGTGGAGGATGCTTAACTTGAAAAATAGGTTTTATTATTCTTTACTCTAGATTTTTAATAGATTTAATCATGTATTCATTGAATTGGTTAATGGTTATGTCGATTAGTGGCTAAAATCCTCCTTTCAGGGGTTAAGGCCAAGAACATGTTTACTTTTGCTTTGAATTTAGTTTGTTTAGATTGATTATCATATTTGGTTATTTATTTATCCTTGTTATCACTATTTTAAGGATTCTCAGTCCTTAGAATATATCAATTGTCGACCTTGTGATCTCGAGAGGGGAAATAGAAAGATAGAACGTGGATATAAATAGAGTAGGGTTCTTATTCTTTTATAAATTAAGGAATTCAAATTAGCGTCAAAGATAGAGATATACCTAGAAGCCCTACTTTTTTCGCTGTAGGATGAAATATAAATGCGTTTATCTTAGTTCTCACATCCTCGTTCAATGATGAAGTTGTGGGTCTAAGTTAGATAGGTGATTAGAGGATCGAGAGACCATGATCATAATATCAACCCCGTGAATTAACAACCAAGATATGATTGTTCGTAGTACTTTAACCCTGGATTTCCATCCATTGATTGACTGAAGTCTTTTATTTTATACACTGTTTACTTCACTTTAGCTTAAAAATATTCAAAATTCTTTTGGCTTCATTGCATTAAGTTAATCTTGATTGGAAACTGGAATTGAAAAGTTGTTAAAACGAGTCTCTGAGGCATCAATATTCAACTTTATTTTAGGCCACTATATTACTTGGTAAGACCACGTACACTTGCATGTGTGCTTGGGCGCTGTCAAACGCCCATACTGATTCGAATAGATATTCTGGCATATTTACCATTTATCTTTGAGTATGTAAACACATCATACTTCACTAGCTTCCCTATTTTCTTCCCACCATTTATAGGATATGCATGTCATAGAACTCGATCGGGAGTTGGGGCAGGCAGATCCAAATTATTGTAGATTTGATCTAGGTTACATTTGGGATGAAGTTTGGTTCCCATTTCCTTACAGAGAAGAAGCTTCTGGCTATGAAACAGGCCCAGTTAAAGTGCCTTTTCTTTGATTTCTGGGTTTTTAAATTTGACGATAAAGAAGTCAAATCCCAGATTGATTAGGCAAAGGGGTTCAATTGTCTTCCAACTTCGTCTTGAGGTATTGATGGGTGAATTTCTTATGAAAGGGTTTAATAATAACAGAGTAATTTCAAGGGGCGTAGAGGTATTTCTTGTCCTCAATTGATAAAATAATTAGATCATTATCCAAATGGTCATTTTCTTCCTCAGAAGGAAGGGGTTCCATAGAGAATTCGATAGTAGGGAGATTATTTGAGGCTATGTCTTTATAGGAGTGTTTCCCATCCCCTATTTGGACATCATTAGGAAAGTTACTAGGATCGGGAAGGGAACTGGGACTTTGCATTTCAATGATGAGGAAAGTCAGGTAATAGAGAAAGCAGAAAAGAGTAGTTGAGAGAAGCGGGACTTTCTCTCTCTAACACATATCTGTACCAAAATCTTTGAGCAACACATATATTGAGCAAAGAAGAAATATAATTTGTTAGTTAGTTAGAGAATTTTGTATAGGATTGACACAAGTGCACAACTGAGAATTCTTCATTTGTATTTATTTTTTAATTATATTTGTACAAACACTTGTATAAAGGGTAGACATGGTGATCAATAACATTAATCAGAAAATTCCCACAAAATTGCGTCTACTTTCTAACATTTATTAATTTACATATACATCAGAAGTATTTTAAAATGAATTTGGGATTCTTTATGAAATTGGAACATACAACCCTTGTAATGCCCTATAAACTCCAACAAATAGTCTAAACTCCAACAAATATTCTTTATTCAATAAATGGAGGAATTAATTATACAAAATTTTGCAATAGATGCAAGTACATATGTGTAAGTGTGCATCCATAAAGAGACGTTGTAGATACAAAGGTCTTCTCCGTTTTCTATCATAAAATCTTGTATCTACATCTATAATAATAATAATATAATATAATATAATATAATATAATATAATATAATATAATATAATATAATATAATATAATATAATATAATATAATATAATATAATATAATATAATATAATATAATATAATATAATATAATAATAATTATTAATAATTAATATTAATCTATAATCTATAATATATTAAAAGTGTGAAGACCCTTAAAAAAGTGATTTGAACTTTTTAGCCTTCATTAAAAGACCCTTCTTTAGACAAAATTATCTTTTTACTAGTTTTAATTTATTATTTAATTATTTTTTACTATGTTAACTAGACTTCGTAAAATATATGGGACCCCTAAAATATATGGTAGGAGAATTAATTAATATTTTTCTTTCAACTAGACTTCCTAAAATTTACGGGATTCCTAAAATATATGGTAGGAGAATTAATTACTATTTTTCTTTATACTGTTCAATTAGAAAAATACACCTAAAATTGTACTCTATTAAGAAAATATTTCTATAAATATTGAGATGTACGTTAAACTAAAGAACAAAACGATTTGCCTATAGGGAGAATATGATTGATGTTCATCTAGCTTGATTCGATTGCATGTCTAGATTGGTGGATGCTTGATTTTCTAACCCTCAACTTCTTCACTGTTTTTATCATCATAACAGAATTCAACACTGTAACACCCCGAAAACGGGTCCCGAGATGCCACTGGTGCTTAGGGTCACAAGTGATCCCAAGCTAACCCTGCTACTGGCATACTTTCAAGCAACTGAATAAAATACATAAATCTAAACAAAATTAGTGGAAACAATAAAACTTCTCTGTACTTGATCAATACAAAATCTGAGTTTACAAGATTACAACTGTGCCTTTACGAACAAAACTGAAATAAAATACATCGACACTATTGACTGTCTATGAAGCCTCTACTAGTACTGACTATGGGAAGCCGGGTCATGACTCCCAACTATCCCAACTCAATATGACTGAATAAAGAAAATACAATACTTCTCAAACTGTTTAACTGACTCGAGCCCTTGAATCAAAAGGACTCATCTCCTGCTGACTGGAAGCTATGAATTGACTGAATATGGTGTATGTGATATAACTTATACCTACATTATGAGACAATGTATCACACAGACGCATATATGGATCAGTACTTTGAGGATGTACTGAGTATATGGGGGTGTATACATTTGCATAAAACAATATCAATACTCTGTAATAAAATCATACATGCAAATAGGAATGACTCACATGGCTTGAATAAGTCAAAAATATAAAACTCATAAATCATAAATAGTGAAACATGTAACACAAATCTCATTAGTCATTATACTTAACTTTAAAATCTATACTCTCCTCTTATTCTTAGTACTTGAAGGCTAAAGGAAGCTTTAAACAATACTTCAAACTCAAGCTTTTATCTTGTGGAGAGTAAAACTTCTTTAAAACATAAAGACTTAGAACTTTTAGGAACTTTTAACACTTAAGAACTCTGGAACTCTTTTAGACTCGGGACACTTGGAACTCAAGAGTTTCTTCTAACCGAAATAAACCATGTGAGCTACATGGAGTCCAATATCTTGCCCACATTGGGGAGAGTCGTTCTATATTTGCTATCAGAGTAGAACCTCATCTTTAGTAATCATTATCTCGGTCTTGAGACCAAATATCTCGAACCTATGATGGCACGTAGTTCTGGGGTATGAGACTTTGGAATCATTCCCAACTCAGTGCTAAATACTACTCCTATACACAGCCTAGAATAACAACATAGGGTATAAACCCATACTTCAATTTCATAAAAAAACATAGAAAATCATATATTCTCGTATGTAAAACAACTTTTGGGCACAAGGACGAAAGAAGTGTCCTTGTTCAAACCCCACATACCTTAGATTTTGAATGTCTATGAACAGGCTTGCTTGAGACTCTTTTTCGCACCCTTGAATGAGGGTTCTTGAAGCTTTTGACATGGGAGTCTTGAATCCTAACTCAATTTGTAAAATCTATGGTGAGGTCTTAAAAATCTTGGAGGAAGATTAGGACCTTGTTCTTGGGAGTAATTTTGCAAGAAACCCTAGATTTTGATGCTTGAGAAGAATATGGCATTTTTGCCTTGGCCAGATGTATATAGATGTTGGAAAGGATGGGAAATGATCCAAAAGTCCTCTTTAAAAATGACTTAAAAATATTGAACGGGATCTTCAATGGCTCGTGAGACGGTCTGTCGCTGGCTCGACGGTCCGTCGGCCTAACCCCAGGGCTAGAATGGGACTTACTATTTCAGCGGCGACGGATTGGGCGATGGTCTGTCGCTAGCTCGACGGTCTATCGACCATTCTGTTGTGCCTACCCAGAAGGTGGACTCACTGCCTCTGCTGCGACAATTTGGGCGACGGCCAGTCGCTAGCTCGACAGTTCATCGAACCTTTTTATCCCACCTAGGCGGTTCACACTGCTTTCTGTAATTCATCCATAACTTTCTCTTTCGGTGTCGGATTTTGATGAAATGGGTATCGTTGGAAATATAATTCAATTTCTCACATGATAAAAAGTAAAAATTAGGAAAATTCTATATGATTTAAACACTAATTACTTTGGAATCCATTCCTTAGTCTTTTAAGAGCAAAATTAGGCTTCACTTGATTGGCTCTAATGGTTTAGACTACGAGGGAACTTTGCGGGGTCTTACAATTTCTTACCCTTGGAAAAATTCATCCTCGAATATCGCTAGTTATACTAAAATACCGAGGAACTAAGGATGCATAGCTGAAACAAATGGCTAAACCGACTTTATATCTTTCTAAACTTCTGAATACTCCGGAAGGTACAAGAACTTGCCGTAAAAATAGCTATATAGCTGAATCTTTTGATTAGAGAGGAGCTGAATGAAGGAAGGCTGTTATCTTCGTCCGAATATAAGCTAACTTGCCTTTTTCTTGTTATGATGAGCTGACTCATGCTGAGAGTTTATAATTCGGTTGATGTGCTCATAGTGCTATCGTACTTATAAATTGCGAAGTGATAGTTTATGCGGGCATAAATCATGAGAAGACAAGGCTAAGGTCACAAAATGGGTATCACATTGTCTGAACTGGAGTACTTGGAAAAACAAAGATCGTTCAGTGAATACTTATGGATGGAATCATGACTAGATACTCATACTCAAGTGGAGGATTTCTTCAACCGCCATTCTAGGGAGTTCTAATGATATGAGGGAGCAAGAAACCTTGGGAAATATCTGAACAAGTCATCTGAATAAGAGATTACAATATTGCTATGACTCTATAGCTTGGAATGTAGACGCATGAATCATAAGTCGGGATATAAGTACTAAGCCTCAAGCAATGCAACTTCTTACCCTCAAACTTAGCAACACTTCTCAAACACTCCTTCAACTATACTATTCCCCTCAAATACTATACACGCTTGGTCCAACTAATAATTTTCACATGGCACTGATACTTCTATCCACTAATGTATAGACTGGACTAAATTCTCTCACCATGTTTAAGCCTAACTTAAAGTCACAAGATACACCACATAACACTGTAATACTAGTCTGAACCATGAATTTAACACACCCTGCATTTCACAACTTCTCACCTCATATAAAGTTCTCATTACAACTCCTACAACCATATTCAACCTCGTACTAGACATTTACTAACGCGTAATGCATTCATCCAGATATACAAACATAACGTTCAAGCCTATATTTATAACCACATATGCACTCCTAAGTTCTCTAAACCTCTATCAACAACAGATTTCCTTCACTATGCTTAAGACGACATACATAAAATTTTAACTAGCCATAACATGTACAACATACTTGGCCTCAATCTTACTTCACACTTACAGTCTCAGCTAAAATAAGCATACAAAAATCTTCCAATAATGAAAAAAAAGGTTTAATCTCTCCCATCCAGACAACTGTTCGTCATCACTATCTTGACCCGAGGAAAGGTAACTAAATGGTTAGAACAGGAGGACCTAAAACATGAAGGGATACTATGTATAACTTGGCACCTAACTAAGGCTTGAGGAATAGAATATTTAACATTCTGAACTCATCAAAGAAGTCTGGTCCGAAGACATACTTGCTATAAGTCTGAATTTAGATGATCATTAAAAATATTGCCTGAGTACCGGAACTGACATACTGTAAAGCTTGAGTACATGGGTCATGAGCTGCATGACCTAAATTTGGAGTTCATAACTTATGGAATGTGATTCCAACTGCTGAACGAACTGAAACTCCTCATTTTGGGAACTAGGAGAGTTCATGTTTCTCTATCATATGCAAGAACGCGAATTAAGATCATGGAACTAAAACGTAAGGCATGAGTAGGTATTGGGACAACTGAAAATACTGAAATAAGATTGGATCAAGCATCAATCTTTCTTACAGCTTTTCTACAACTTACTAGTACATCTACTAGAATTTGAAAGCTTGACCTGGTTACTAGTTCTATCATCTCCCCCTTAGATTTAAGCCATCACTCTGAGGCTGTGAACCACTATATAAACTCTAGACTAACTGAAATCACTTTACTCTAGAGTCTGGGATATAACAATACACATGAACAAAAAAACTTAACCCGAATGACTACACCTGAAAGAGTAAAACCAACTCCTAATACTGCCTTCTAAGTTACACCCTATCTTTCTATAGCCCCAATAGTCATCATATAATACTTGAACACTTACTAACTTCGGATCTGCATGAGCACCCCATAGTCAGAGTGCACACTATCTAGTGCTTCAACTCTTATTTCTATTAGCTCAATCTTCAAAGTTTTAAACTTAGATTCTTTAAACTTAGATTCTAACACTTAACATAAATATCTCCAAACCTCTAACGGACCATACTACTTCTGTCATAGCCTACCAATTTCACGCTTGTAAACTTATATTTCTAAACTATGAGAATAAAAATCATACTTAACAGGCTCTATATCTTCAATCATAACTCCTTAACTTAGCTGTCAAGAACATCATACATTATCTAACTAGTCTTTCTCCACCTAGCAACTCAATATTACTACTAACCACACAACATGCAATAAATAACAAAAAATAATGCAGCCCCATAGCACCTTGGGCATACTTCCACATCATACATACAACATCATACTTTATTACGAGCCAAATAAACTTAAGCTCATGCATACACTATTCAATCCTAATATATCACTTCTATACGATTAGCATTCATAACTCATCAAAGAAGTCTGGTCCAAAGACATGCTTGCTATAAGTCTGAATTTAGATGATCATTAAAAATATTGCCTGAATACCGGAACTGACATACTGTAAAGCTTGAGTACATGGGTCATGAGTTGCATGACCTAAATTTGGAGTTCATAACTTATGGAATGTGATTCCAACTGCTGAACGAACTGAAACTCCTCATTTTGGGAACTAGGAGAGTTCATGTTTCTCTATCATATGCAAGAACGCGAATTAAGATCATGGAACTAAAACGTAAGGCATGAGTAGGTATTGGGACAACTGAAAATACTGAAATAAGATTGGATCAAGCATCAATCTTTCTTACAGCTTTTCTACAACTTACTAGTACATCTACTAGAATTTGAAAGCTTGACCTGGTTACTAGTTCTATCATCTCCCCCTTAGATTTAAGCCATCACTCTGAGGCTGTGAACCACTATATAAACTCTAGACTAACTGAAATCACTTTACTCTAGAGTCTGGGATATAACAATACACATGAACAAAAAAACTTAACCCGAATGACTACACCTGAAAGAGTAAAACCAACTCCTAATACTGCCTTCTAAGTTACACCCTATCTTTCTATAGCCCCAATAGTCATCATATAATACTTGAACACTTACTAACTTCGGATCTGCATGAGCACCCCATAGTCAGAGTGCACACTATCTAGTGCTTCAACTCTTATTTCTATTAGCTCAATCTTCAAAGTTTTAAACTTAGATTCTTTAAACTTAGATTCTAACACTTAACATAAATATCTCCAAACCTCTAACGGACCATACTACTTCTGTCATAGCCTACCAATTTCACGCTTGTAAACTTATATTTCTAAACTATGAGAATAAAAATTATACTTAACAGGCTCTATATCTTCAATCATAACTCCTTAACTTAGCTGTAAAGAACATCATACATTATCTAACTAGTCTTTCTCCACCTAGCAACTCAATATTACTACTAACCACACAACATGCAATAAATAACAAAAAATAATGTAGCCCCATAGCACCTTGGGCATACTTCCACATCATACATACAACATCATACTTTATTACGAGCCAAATAAACTTAAGCTCATGCATACACTATTCAAGCCTAATATATCACTTCTATACGATTAGCATTCATAACACATCAATCATTATATCCACCTTGCTCATTATTTACTATTCAAACCTAGTATCTTATTCTAGCTATGATTAACCACAATTTTGACAGTTATTCTTACCTACCCAACATCCGAAAATACTAGCCCGCTAAAACCACATAACAATAATGATCAATCACAATCCTATGGTCTATCTTATTTACAATCTGTTACCACATCTTTCTTCTACACCTCAGTACTATTCACCTATCTATACACCTAAACTTCCTTCATAGCTCTATAAGTTTAAACTAAACTTCCTCTTGCAATCTTTGGAAAGCCTAAATTAACAACACTCTTCCACTAAGTACTTTTACCAATAACCTATGCTTTTCTAGCAAAACAAACACCGTCAACAACTCTTTTCTTACTTCAAGCAAACAACAATTCGCCTTAACTAATAACTCCTTCTCTCCTTCTACTAAACTAACACACAAGGATAGTAAGTTGAACATTAAGTTGCTAGTGAATCAAAGTAGAACTCACACGACTTCACTAAAATTTAATTTTCAACAATATAATGATAACAAGATTACAAGACACAGAAACTTGACACACAATATTCAATGATCTACGAATACATATCTTACTCTGTCTTAACTGAATAACTTATAAGAATGAGGCATAACTTTAAACTTTGGGGTCTTATAACACACCAGAAGGCTCCTCTCAAGCTGCTTCATAAGACTTTTAAAACTTCTTATTAGCAAGTCTGGGAGCATTATCAAGGGAGGAAATTGGAACTTGCCAATTAAGTTACCTCAAGAACAATACATAGATAAAGAAGTAGAGATTATCATTATGGATTCTGAGAAGTAAATATAAAAGCACATCTGACTTGGGATTATTGCACGATTTTTACAATCATGACAAAACACTTCAATATTCGGAACTCAAAATCACTAATGGGATATTTTCTAGCCTTCTTATAATCTCATAACTATCTGTGGAGAATTAAGCTTACTTTTTCTAGTACATTGAAAATAAGGCAGATAGGGCCTGAATAGAGTAAGATGAAAAGCTATTTAAGTTTCTTAGAGTACCTTTCTATAGCACGATCTGAGACTTGAAAGAATGGAGACATTTCCTAAATGCCTTATAGCCTTTCGAAGAAAAGTACAGACATCTCCGTACCGTTCTGCAAGACTCTACTAGACACGGCTTCACAGACATCATAGGAATCTTAAACTTTGTGCTCTGATACCAAGTTTGTAACACCCCAAAAATGTGTCCCAAGACGTCACATGGTGCTTAGGGTCATAAGTGATCCCAAGCTAATCCTGCTACTGGCATACTTATAAGCAACTAAATAAAATACATAAATATGAAAAAATTTAGTGAAAACAATAAAACTTTTCTAAACTTGATCAATACAAAATCTGAGTTTATAAGATTACAACTCTGCCTTTACTAACGAAACTAAAATAAGATATATCAACACTACTGGCTGTCTGTGAAGCCTCTAATAGTACTGATTATGGGGAGCCGGGTCATGACTCCCAACTATCCCAACTCAATATGACTGAACAAAGAAAATGCAAATTTTCTCAAACTGTATAACTGACTCGAGCCTTTGAATTAAAAGGACTCATCTCCTGCTCACTGGAAGCTGCGAATTGACTAAATATGGTGTATAGCTATAACTTGTACCTACATTATGAGATAATATAGTACACAGACATATATGTGGATCAGTACTTTGAGGACATACTGAGTATATAGGGGTGTATGCATTTATATAAAATAATATCAATACTCTAATGAAATCATTCATGCAAATAGGAATGACTCACATGGCATGATAAGTCTAAAATATAAAACTCACAAATCATAAATAGTGAAACATGCAACACAAATCTCGTGATTCATTATACTTAACTTTAAAATCTATACTCTCCTCTTATTCTTAGTACGTGAAGGATAAAGAAAGATTTAAACAATACCTTCAAACTCATGCTTTTATCTTGTGGAGAGTAAAAATTCTTTAAAACTTAAAGACTTAGGAACTTTTAGGAACTTTTAAGACTTGAGAACTCTGGAACTCTTTTAGACTCGGGACACTTAGAACTCGAGAGTTTCTTCTAACCGACATAAACCATTTGAGCTACATGGAGTCCAACGACTTATCCATGTTGGGGAGAGATTTTCTATCCTAGTCATTAGAGTTGAACCTCATCTTTAGTGATCACTATCTCGGCCTTGGGCCCATACATCTCGAACCTACGGAGGCACGTAGTTCTGGTGTATGAGACCTTGGAATCATACCCAACTCGGTGCTAAATACTACTCCTATACTCAGCTCAAAACTTTTAGAAAATACACCTCAAAATAACTCAAAGGGCTATAATAAAGACCAAAACATATTTCTATTTGCTTTAAATCATACTCAAAGTGGATTTCAACTCTATTATGACCGAAAGGCCTAATCTTTCTCAATAATATTAAAGTACTCAATTCATGGGTGCTTATAGCACAAAAGTTCATAAAATTGCAAAAATTCAAGTAGGGCTTAGTGACCCATTATCAAATCTCAAGTTAAGACTCATCAAAGTTCATGCTAGATGTCATAAAGATTCATAAATCATATAGAAAATCCAAAATCTTCAACATTTTGCCTTAAAATCTCAACATACTCATGTACTTCAATTTCTAGAACATTGGAATTATTAAAATCTCAAGGAATAACAACGTAGGGTATAAACCTATACTTTAATTTCATTAAAAAAACATAAAAAAACATATATTCTCATAAGTAAAACAAATTTTGGGCACAAGGACGAAAGAAGTATCCTTGTTCAAACCTCACATATCTTAGATTTTGAATGTAGATGAACAAGCTTGCTTGAGACTCTTTTTCATACTCTTGAATGAGGGTTCTTGAAGGTCTTGACTTGAGAGTCTTGAATCCTAACTAAATTTGTAAAATCTATAGTGAGTTCTTGAATTTCTTGGAGGAAGATTTTGACCTTGTTCTTGGAAGTAATTTTTGCAAGAAACCCTAGATTTTTATGCTTGAGGAAAATATGACATTTTTGCCTTGGCCAGATGTATATAGATATTGGAAAGAATGGGAAATGGCCAAATAGTCCTTTTTAAAAATGGATTAAAAATACTAAACGAGATCTGCGACGGCTCATGCGATGGTCCGTCACTGGCTCGACTGTTCGTCAGCCTGACCGTCGTACCTAGGCCAGAGTGGGACTTACTGTCTCGGTGGCGACAGCTTTGGAGACGGCTTGGCCATTCCGTTGTGCCTGGTCAGAAAATGGACTCACTGTCTCTGCTGCGACGATTTGGGTGACGACCATCTGCTAGTTCGACGGTCCGTCGGACCTTTTCTTCGCACCTGGGCGGTTCAGACTGCTTTCTGTAATTCAGCCATAGCTTTCTCTTTCGGTGTTAGATTTTGATAAAATTGGTATCGTTGGAAAGATAATTCAATTTCCCACACGATAAAAAGTCAAAATTAGGAAAATTCTATATGATTTAAACACTACTCACTTTGGAAGCCATTCCTTAATCTTTTAAGAGCAAAATTAGGCTTCACTTGACAAGTTCTAATGGCTTAGACTACGAGAGAACTTTGCCGGGTCTTAAAAAGATGTATGTATATATATCTTCTTTGTTTTCATTCAAAATTATTCTTTAGGGTCAAAATTTTTGCCCAAACAAGAATAAGTTGGATCAAAATCAAAGCTTTGTGATCACTATTATATATATATTTTTTTATAGTTTACAGGTTGTAGGTGAATGTGGGTTGACTTTGAAGAATTTCTTGTGTAAAGGTTAGGTTTAATTGTATTGTTTTGAAATCTTTATTATCTTATTATTTTTGTTTAACTTACAAACGCTAAATGAATGTGGGTCAGCTTTAATTTTTTTTTAGATAAAAGTTAGGTTTAATTGTATTATCGTAATATCTCTGTTAGTTTGTTATTTTGTGGTAGTTTACAGTTCGTAGATGAATTGTGATCAGTTTTGAGAAATTTTTATGTGTAAAATTTAAGTTTAATTGTATTATTTTTATATCACTTTTATCATATTATTTGTTGCAGTTTATAGGTGATAGATAAATGTTGGTCGACTTTAAGAAATTTTTTTATGTAAAGGTTCGATTTAGTTGTATTATTTTGATATCTCTATTATTGAATTATTTTTTTATTATTTATTGGTGATAGATGAGTATCGAACGACATTGAGAAATTTTTTGTGTGTAAAGATTAGATTTAATTATATTATTTCGATTTCTCTATCATTGTATTATTTTGTTGTAATTTACAGATGGTAGATGAATGTTGATCGACTTTTAAATATTTTTGGTAAAAATTATGTTTAATAAATAAATTTTCCATCTTTACATACTTAAAAGATATAAAATATAATTATTATATTCATCTTTATTATTTAATAAAATATTCTATTAGTGTAATATTTGAACTCATTACAGTGAGGTACGCACGCAAAGCGCGTACACCTAAACAAGTAATATATTAAAAGTGTGAAGGGCCGTAGAAATATTGTTGGAACTTTTTACCCTTCATTAAAAGTCTTTGTTTTAGACAAAATCAGTTTTTATTATTTTTTCTAATATTTAAGAGCTGAAAATTAATTTTATATACATATATATATTTATGATAAAACCTTTTCTTATTAGAAGTCATAAAAATTAATGACAATTAATTCTTTTTTCATTAGTTTAAGAATTTTAAATCAACTAAATTTAATTTCAAGAAAAATTAAAAAATTTAGAAATAAATATAAAAATATTAGATAAATTCTCTACAATAGATAAAATTATTTAATTTTAAATAATCAAATATTAGACGTGCGAAGCACGTGCAGTTAAACTAATATTATTTAATAGAGAAAAGTCATGAAGTACCACTGATATGTCACGCTCTTAATGCTAGGTCACAAATTTCAATCAACAAGCGTTTTAGCCAAAATAATACTATTTCAAAAGCTATCATTTTCAATTTCATTTGTTTAGAAGCTGAGTTTCATTAAGGATAAATTACACAAATCCCATACTTAAGAGACTATATTACCTAATATTCCTTACTTTTTTAAAATTTATACAAAATTCTATTTTTTAACTTTACTCTTGATACATATTAAGAAAACCCAACATCCTATTTTTACTCCACCATTAACTCATTTAAGATTTCCTTCTCTAAAATATCTCCCTAATTATCAACAATTGAATTATCTTCCTTCTTGATTTTTTTCTCTTCTATTAATGCTTAAATCATCTTCCTTCCTAATTTTTTTCTCCTCCATTAATGCATGCAACTTTTTTTTTCCTCTCCTAAAATCTCTCTCATTTTTTTAAAAAACTCTATTGATACATATATAAATTTATTTAGTTATTCATACATGTTTATTTTTTTAATGGTGATTCATATGAATGATAAATATGATATCCTTATATGGGTATTATAGTGATTCATATGATAGATACATTTTGTATGATTTTAATGGGTGGTACATATGATATTAATGAGTGATACATATTTTATTATGGATATTCATATGGTAGATACAATTATTGGGTGATTCATATGATATTAATGAGTGATATATATGATATTATGGTGATTCATATGATATTGATGGGTGATATATATGGTATTATGGTGATTCATATGATAGATACAATTATTTATTTTAATTATTGGGTGATTCATATATATGTTATTATGGTGATTCATATGGTCAATACAATTATTTATTTAAATTATTGAATGATTCATATAATATTAATGGGTGATATATATGGTATTATGGTGATTTATATGACAGATATAATTATTTATTTTAATTATTGGGTGATTCATATATTATTAATGAAAGGTAATGGTGTAGTCAGTGTAGGAAACAATAATAATAATATTTTTAAAAAAGACTAAAAGAAGAATTAAAACATAATTAAAATTAAATCTAAAAAAAGCAGACTAAAATAAAAGACGAAATTAAAGGAAAAAAAGAGAAAAAAGACCCCAAAAAATATATCTTTCATAATTAAAGATGAAAAAGATAAACATAATTAAAACACCTAAATTAAATCTAAAAAAAGATAAAAATTAGATATCTTTCCTTAAATAAAAGAATACAATGAATAAAAGAGAATCTATTATTTCCTTAAATAAATATCTTATTAGTTTCAAATGTATCACATTTTTATATGTATCACCATATAACATATGTATCACCATTTTAAAAAACTGGGATAAAATATAATTAACAAAATAGTCGGAATTTTATGTAATATCACTTAAAGATTCAAGAATTTATCTAAATTACCCTTTCATTAATCAGTGGCAGAGTTAAGATTTGAGGTTCATAAATTCTAAATTTTCAAATAAGATAATAACCTCAAATTAATATATAATAATCATGAAATTAACAAATGAGTATAGGTATTTTAAAAAATAATAAATCACCAAAAAGCTATATAAATATGAACATTATTATTATAATTACACTTGAACGTGCTTTTTGTTATAAATGTATTTATATTATAGTAAATGTCTATCAAGAATATAGATAAGACTATCAAGATCTAATAAGATTTTTCAAGATCTAGCTGATATCTATCAGGATTTGAAATATCTGTCTTTTAGTCAGAAATTAGAAGTATTTTTTCCTATAAGTAGAGGGGTTTTGTTTATTGTATCCTCAGTCTGATGATATCTCATCCATAAAAAGAAATAAAGAATTACTCTCTCTTCTCTCTCTATTTATTCTTGTTCTTGCTTTTATATTTCATAACACGTTATCAGCACAAGACTTTGCCAAACAAGGTGAGATTATAAATCTAAAGGATTTCAAGATTAGTAATTTCTTATGTTATTTGTCTTTTGCTACTAATGATATAATTATTATTGGATTTGAGGAAAAATAATTGGTTTGGAACCACTTATGCTTTAAATTTATCCATGAAGAACAATATTGTTAAAATGTATGATGATGATTTTAAATCTCATCTCATTAATAAGGGTAAGACATTGAATTAAAAGTTTCAATGCACCTTACTGATAAGATGTTGGGTTTAAGTCCCATCGATTTATGCCTAAGACGCCTTTATATGGATAAAACATTGTGTTTGAATCTCAATGCACCATATTGATGATATTGTGATGGCTAAGGAAAAATAATGTGTATTTGGTGAAAAGTCATGAAACCTGTCTCATTAAATATGCTCCATTCAATAAAGTGAATGTGATATGCTCCATTCCATGAAGTGAATATGGTAGAAATATGTGATAAGTCTGAAAGATGATAATTTGCTCCATTCTTGAAGTGAATATGGTAGCAGTGCATAATATGTCTGAAAAAAGACAAGTAATTAAATGCACAAATATACGCGTGGAGGGACAATATGATAATGATCATAAAAAATGATGATATTTTCACATGCATATTATGATTATAAGATATGTTAGAGAAAAATTCTCTATGTCATATGTATGCCCCGATTTGCTCCTGAAGTAGCAATATATTGAAAGAGGTTCTAAGGTATCTGTAACGCTCCGAAACCTGGTCCCAAGATGTCACATGGTGCTCAAGACTACGAGTAGCCTTAAGATAACCCTGTCTGTCCATTACTAAGTCTGAATCTCATAATAAAGGAAACATATACATAAGATTCATACTATATGTAGAAAAACTATCTGGCTATAATATCTGAAAATAATGTCTGAGACCTCAATACTGAATAATCTGAATCAAAACTAGAAGTTTGACAATCCTTTACTACTAATAACTAGAGAGCTACTAGGACAAACCCCCAGCTGACTCGAACTATCTGAAAAGAATACTGAATCATCTAAGCTGAAAAATCTGAATAACTAAGTCCTCGAACTATGAAGACTCACCAACTACCAGGATGTAGATGGAGATGCTTGAAATCACTCTCGTCGCAAAAATTGAGCACCTGAACCTACATTATGAGACAATGTAGCACATATAAGTATACGTGGATTAGTACTTTAAGGATGCACTGAGTATATAGGGGTGAAATGCATAAGTAAAACAATGTCTCAACATCGTCATAGTTTGTAAAATAATGCATGCTAAATATAAATGACTCACATAAGCTGGAATGTATGAAAGCTGAGAATCATAATCATGAGAAAAAAATCATACTTTATAAATCTAGTAAGTCATAACATTTAGTTCTAAAATCTGTACTAGTAATTTGTCTATACATTATGCTGCCTAAGTGTAGAAAAAACTCACTTTTATATCTGAAATCTGAAAACTGAAGTCTGTAGCTAATATCTTTTGTAAAGCATACTATGAATAGAGTTGTAAACCTTTACACTTAATTTTCTAGAAGCTTTTTCTGTTATTATTTTCTTTTATGCTACAAGCTTACAACTTTAGGGAATTATCTTAAAAACTGTTCTGCAAGGGAAATACTTTTTGAAAAGCTTATCTTTAAGGGAAAATACTCAAAAACTATTTATTTACTTTTACTAGCAGGGAGGTTCTTCTAACCGACATAAACCATGTGAGCTAACATAGAATCCAATGTCTTATTCCCCTATGGGGAAAACCTCACGTTGGGGAGAGGTGTCATATTCTTGCCAAAGAATATAACCTAGTCTAAGTGATCACATCTGTATCTGTCATCCATATAGAAATGAGAATAATATGATAATTTGTACCTACGTTGGCTATGTAGTTCTGTGGAAGATAGGGCACGCTAATCCCACACTTCCCGTTTGGTGCTAAATAGTACTCCCTTTTAAATCTATATGCTCATTCTATTGAAAATTCACTTTAAAAGCTAGCATAAGGGTTATTACAAAACCAATTATGCAATTATCTGATTAAATCTGTAAGCAAAGCTAATCTGATATCTGTAATTTGTAATAAATCTGTAAAGTGAATTCCAAATCTCATATAAGGATCAAAAGATCAGAGCTTTACTGAATAATTTGAAAATAATCTAGTCATTAGATGCTTAAAGCATCATCTTTCTTGAAATATCAACATACAATCTTGGGCTTACTAACCCATGCATCCAGTTTATGTCAAAACATCATAAAGTTCTTACTTGATATTGAGAATAATAATAATCCAATTTGAAACCTCAAATTTACTATAATATGCATGAAAATATGAAAATAAACATGCCATTCAACTTTAAAATCACTCAAAAACTCATAATCTTGCAAATAAAAATAATGGGTATGAATCCTAATTCAAATCTCATGTTTATTCATTCAAAATCATATGAAGTTTGTAATTAAAAGCTAGTTTTGGGCACAAGGATGAAAGAGGATCCTTGTTCATAAACCCCACATATCTTAATTGATGAAATCTCTAAGAAAGCTTGAACTTGAATCTCTATTTGAGATTTTGATGATGAGTTCTTAATTTTCTTGATTTGGGAATCCTCAATTTTAAGTTTTCTTGGAGAAATAATGGAGAAATTTGATTTTTTGGAGAGTAAGCTTTTGAGCCTTAGGTTTTCTTTTGAGAGAGAATGGATGAAAATAAGCATAAAGTGCTTAGAATAGGCTTAATATTGTGTTTTATAAGAATTGGAGGCTTGGAAATTAACCAAAATACCTATTTTAAACTTTAATCAAAACTGGGAAAAGGGAAAAATATCTCATTTTAATATGCCACCGCGATGCGCCATTATCACGGTGGCTCACTGGAAAAGGACATTTGGGAACTGGAAAATCTAGCGATGTAGAGCTATCATGGTAAGCTGTTAAAATGTTATTTTGGATATCACCACGACCTGTCAATATCGTGGTGAGCCACTAGAAATTGACAATTGGGAAATGGGACTTCACCGCGATGCGAACCAATCGCAGTGCCCCACTGGATTTTAACAAATGGAAAATTTAACCTCACTGCGATGCGAGCTTATCATGGTAATCCATTGGAATTTGAAAAATGTGAATTTAACCTTCACCGCAATGCGGTGATTGCCTAGATGGCATACTACTTTACTAAAAACGTCATAACTTCTCAACCGAATATCAAATTTGGGCGAAATTGGTATCAATGGAAAGCTTACTCAATTATCTACCCAATGGAGGGTCTAAATATGGAAAATTTCATATGTAACAGAAGTTATTCATTTTTGAAGCTAACACTTGGCATTCTAAGAATGAAATGAAGCTAGGAAAATACGGGGTATTACACTATCATAATTTGATATGCTTATGACACGATTATATTTTATTACTTAAGAATGAAAATTTTCATTATTATAAATACAGATCTACATTCTGTGGGTAAATATGTCTGTATATAAATTTAAACGTGCTTGTGATTGTAAGGAAATCACAATCCACCTCTGAAAGAGGCAAAATAATTTATAAGGGTTATTTTGAAATCTATTTCTAAAGTAGTAAATCTAAAATTTATTGATGTAATAGTAAATTTAAAATTTACTAAAGTAAAAGGTACATGTCATGGTAAACTTGGAGTTTGTTAGGATAAAAGTTCATAAATTGACATGAACGATTGTCAGATCCAAAAGATATGTATACCGAGTATTAACCACATATTGAAGAACTAGAAAATTCTTTATGTAGTTTTAATGTTGTTTGTTCTCATGATAAGTTGGTTAGACCAACTAATATTGGGATTGGTTCCCTTAAAATTCGAAAAGTATAAAAGGTGAATAAGGGCCCGTTTACCTATCTTATGATATGTTGAAATAATTCATCAATAAGATGATCACATGTACATTTATTATCAACCCATAGTTTGACATTTATAAAATTACTTGCTCAATAAAATTGAGTTAATAACATAATTTTCAGATTTTGTAATCAAGAAAATTCATCTTGATGATGATAGTTTGATATTGAATGCCTTAGATAAATAGTTAAATCATTCCTAATAAGAATAAAGCTTCATATGCTGGTTTGAAATATGATATGTTGCATATGATAGCACTTGTATGCATTAGATCAATAAATTATAATTATTTCTTCCCCTCAATTGGTTCAAGATCAGGAATCAACTATTTCATTTAATAATTGATGTGCGGTATATGATTAATAAATATACAATGATACACAAAGATGGATTTCTCAAAGAAGATGGAGGATCTGAATTCTACGTTTATTTAAACAAGCTGACGTAAGAACATTTATCAAGTGACATGAAATTATGCATCTTGGTAAGTGTAAAACTTATTTGATTTGCAGTCTAGACACTTAAAGATGTCACCTATGAAATGTTGAATACTGTCACTTGACAAAATTTATATGAAACTTTTCTAAGGATTCAAAATGTTTGAAGCATATTAAAGTTTCTAGAAACTTATTTATAATCCTTATATTGTATAAGCTTACAACTTGAAAATTATTGAAACTCTTGGAAAGTTTTCAAAAGCAATAAATTATTTGCTAAAATAAGAAATACCAATTTGAATTGGTTATGAAGTACCATATCTTAGTGCAGTTGGTGCACTTATGTATCTTGCAAATACTACTAGGCCTATAGCTTTTTCGATTAATTTGTTAGCCAGGTATAGTTCTGCTCCTACTAGGAGACATCAAAATGGGATCAAACACATGATCTTATTTTCTAAAATTACAGTCCCAATCTTATTGGTCATGCTGATGTTGGGTACTTATCTGACTCACATAAAGCTCGTTCTTAAACAGTTTATGTGTTCATATGTGGTGGTATTACCATATCTTGGAGATATACAAAGTAGACTATTGTAGCCACTTCATCAAATCATGCTGAGATAATATCGATTCATAAGGCAAGCCAAGAATGTGTGCGGTTGAGGTTCATGATATATCTTATTTGAGAAAAAATGTGGTTTGAAATATGACAAAGTATCCATGATTTTATATGAAGATAATGCAACATGGATAGTACAACTTAAGGGAAAATTCATAAAAGGAGATAGAACAAAGCACATTTTGCCAAAGCTTTTCCATACACATGAGCTTCAAAAGAATGGTGATATCAATGTACAACAGATTTTTTCAAGTGACAATGTGGATGATTTATTCACCAAGTCTCTTCTAATTGAAATTTTTAAGAAGATGATGTACAAGATTGGGATGTAAAGGCTCAAGGATGTTCTCATTAGGGAGAGTTAATCCGCATTGTACTCTTTTTTCCTTTCAAGGCTTTGTTCCACTGTATTTTTCTTGTAATGTTTTTAATGAGATAGCCTATATGAGTATTGTTAGAGATGTGTACTTTTTTTTCCTTCACTAGATTTTTTCTCCCATTGGGTTTTTTCTAGTAAGGTTTTAACGAGGCACTTATCTATCAATTGGACATTCAAGAGGGAGTGTTATAAATATATTTATATTATAGTGAATATCTATCAAGAATATAGATAAGACTATCAAGATCTAATAAGATCTATCAAGATTTAGTTGATATATATCAGGATTTGAAGTATTTGTCTTTTAGTCAGAAACTAGAAGTATTTTCCCCTATAAATAGAGCGATTTTGTTCATTGTATCCTCAATCTGATGATATCTCATCCATAAAGAGAAATAAAGAATTACTCTCTCTTCTCTCTCAATTTATTCTTATTCTTATTTTTATATTTCATAATACTTTTTTTGTCAATTTATGATTTGATTTTTAAAAATAAAAATTTCTACAAATTTTACTAATATGTGTCATCAAATAGGCAGGTGGAAGCTGGCAGGTAGAGGTTATCCTACCAGCTTCCGGAGTTATTTTTTTCATTTAACAGTAAGGGCGAATTGGTGATCTCAGATTTCAAGAGTTATTTTCATCATTTAATAGTAAGGTCAAATTCATCATCTCATTATAGTTGTCTACGTGTCACAAACTCCCATTGCCAACCCCTTTATTAGAAAACTCCAGTGCTGTGCTTTTCTTCCCCATCTTTCTTTTTCCATTGCATCTGCATGTTGGTCTTGAATTTTGCACCTCAGTAAATGCTTGGTAGCTTCACAATAAGAATTAAAAGAATCCATTGTTTGGAAGTTTTCTTTTCTTTGTTCTTCAAATTTCAGAAAGATTAAATTTTTTGTTGTTGTAATTTATTTTGAGCATACTGGAACATTCTTGAAATTATACAAAGATGGTTTTTTTTTTGTGATAATTTTGGCATTAATTTGGCTGATTGTTTCCTTTACTTTTTTAGTTTCGTTGAATGGGTTTGCAAAATTTCAATTCTATCAAAAGTAAAAATTACCATAGCCGAGGAATCACAAAAATTTCAATTGAGAATTCGAAACCCTTTAGGAAGTGAGCCAGATAAAGAAACATACTTGGGTTGTGAATTGAAGTTGTTTATTTTGTAGTCAAACATTTGACATAAATAGTCATTGACATAAGTTTGGGGCTAATGAATTTTTGACTTTAGTGGTGTGAGATTTGCTAGAAATTATTGTAGATAGAGGGGAACAAAAGTAAATCTTTTTAGGTGAGATGCTCTAGAAAGCAAAATCTGTAACCCTGTAGATACACACTTTAGAAAAATGTTTTCCTATGATATATGATAAAGTTAGTAAAAAATAAAATGGGCAAAGAGATTTTAATTTCAAAATGGAGAACAGTAGTAATTAGCCACATTACACCTTCCAATTTCTACGAAGTACAAAAACAATTAGACAACTCTTAGGTACAACCTGTGTTGCTTTATTGACATTGTACCTTTTTTCTCTTTCTCCTAAATTCATGGCGTCTTCCAGCTCGGATAACTCTATTCCTGCCGCCGGTAACACCTTTTCCATATAATCAAATATCTAATTTAGGTTAAAGATTCAATCTTTTTTTTTCAGATTTGATTTACTTATTGTTACTTTTGGGTTGATGGGGTTGTGTTATTATAGAGGTAGTTCAAGTTAAAGCTTCTATAATTCTATTTTTATTTTGTTTTGGGTTGATGGGGTCGTGCTATATAAGCTGGTTATTTAAGTTAAAGATTCAATGTTTTTGGGATTTGATTAACTTATTTGTTCTTTTAGGTTGATGGGGTTGTGTTATTTTAGAGGTAGTTTAATTTAAAATTTCAATCTTTTTGGATTTTGTTAGCAGTAAGAGCGTGTACCAAAATTTTTCCTTTATTTGTTAGATCTTTGCTTTTTCAATTTCGTTTGATGTAAGCTTTCACAGCATTCATCTTCATATGAGAGAAGAACTTCATTCTTTTTTCTTTTCTTTGTAAAGTTAAAATAGAAGTGGAAAAGTGTAGAAGAAGAATGAGTTACATTTGTAGTTTGTTATACTAAGAGTTAGTAGGTAATAACTACCCTTGTCGTTACTCTTTTTGACAATATTTATGCCTTTACCTTTTAATTATGGGCCGCGTTTTAGTAATATAGTAGGGGTATTTTTGTCAAATAAACTAAGAAAAAAAGTATTGGCGGGAACGAGAGTTGTTTGGGTTGTTATGAAGTTTGCAGTAAATACGATCATTGGTGCTTACCTACCTTAAAATTTTATATTATATTCTAGTTATTGGTCAAAATGGGAAGAAATTAACTGAAGAGGTAGGGTCCCGGAATATGTATTTACAAAATTAGTACTGCTTGGGTTTTCATTAATTAAGAAAGATCGACTTAATTGCTTCTGATTCTATAGTTAAAGCTGATGCTCTAAATAATGGAGGTACAACTGTACTGAAAAGTTAAAGCAAGAGTCAACTGTGTGCATTTCTTTATAGGGTACATTAGAAATGTTGTATTGTTGATCTTCTTTATCTATTATATCAGTTGCTCGTTTGGACTTGAGAGGTTTTTGAGATGGATTTACATGTAAAGGTATAGAAAATTTGAGGAACACTTTCTGCAGCTGTGATTGTTTTATCATATACTGGAAGATCACTCGATTTTAAGAATTCTCTTTTATGCAGTTCCTGAGATTTGTTATCCATTTCTTGCTAATTGAATTCTTGTAGCTTCTAATTTTCTTCATTCCTTTTTCATATGTCCTGAGAATGGTTAATGTGCTCATAAAGTGTATTTCTTTGTTACACATTCATTTCTGTTTACCCTGTTCATAGCATAGACGACAATAAATATGGAGTCTTTGGTGCAAACTTGTTCTTCCCAAAAAAGGAGGTGCAATTGCTTAACGGAGAGAGCTTCTAAAATTAGGCCGAGGTGACGTGAGTGATATACAAAGTTGTTGCCCGACAAAAAAGAGCAGCTTTTACTATAGCGATAGAAATAAAAACTTGAATCAATAAATACATCTCCATGAGCTACATTCGCTGATGAAGCATTATGCCCTCAGATAAATGTTAGATCACGTAGACAGGCAACTTTAACATTACGAGAGCCCTTATTTGCTTTAAAAAAATAAAAGAGAAGGAAGTCTTATGATTGGTTACAGATATACAGGAACAAGACATAGAAGCGAGTAACTGCCCTTAACAGAGAGCTTCCTCCATGACTGTGCTTAATTTCATATGTGGCAATTCCACCATGATCTCTTCGTTAGTTGGAATAAGAATCCATCCGAATCGAATCTTTTGAGGAATGTATCGAGAGAGAATTGGATTTGGTTAGACAATGTGTGATTGATAAACAAGGATCTATGTTCTAGAAAGGTATTTTTCACTTGAAAACAATCACTTTTGTAAAATATTTGCTTCTTTTATCTGCTGTTTTACATCTGATAAATCTGATGCCACATGCTTGTTCTTGTGTCTGACATGTTATTCCAGGACTACTGTGGTAGAATCTTTTCTTATTTATATGATTATTCATTATAGTAGTCACGCATCTCGTGCATAATTTATTCTCTTTGCCAACAGCTTTGCGTGCTCTTCATAAGTTATGGAGCATGCAATATACTTTATCTGTATATAACAAACGCGTACGTTCTTTTTGAAAGATACAACAACAAACCCAGTGTATTCCCACCTAGTGGGGTTTGGGAGGGTAAGATGTACGCAGTCCATACCTCTACCTCTAAAGACTTTTTGAAAGATGTTTAATCTTTTTTTATTGTTGTATCAAAATATTTTAGATACACATTATTTTGATACGTTGAATTCCTTATGTTTGTATGTATAACGTAGCAAATGAATTGATCCATGATGCCTTAGATTGGGAGATCCCATTTCTGTTTGTTGCAAACTAGATGTAGGTTCTTATGTGTCTCCTTAACTACTTTTTCCTTAGTTAGTTAATAAGATGCTTCTGGTGATCTAACTCATGTAAATTGGAATATTGAAATAGGTGATCGTAAGATCAACATTTACTTCTTCTGAATTAGTATTGTTGGGCCCGGGCAGCGCCCGGGCTACCCCACTAGTCTGTATATATTACTGAAAAAAACTTACACATGAGTTTTTAGAAATTTATCATGAGTTTTAAGAACCCACAACTTATGACACAGAGGCCTTTTCAAGCGTCTACTTTACCACTGAACTAACTAATAATTATTGTAAGTGGGATTTCAGCATAATATAAATACATGATAGTTGCTGGATCTGTTCGAACGCTCAAGTGTAATCTCCACCCTGATCATACATTATGGGGTCATTTTGTTGGAAAAATATTTTTTTAAAATTAGTTATCTTGAAATTAGGTATTTCGAAATTAGTTATTCCATCCTCAAAGTGGAAAATATTGGAAAAGTTACCTTTTTGAGTACTTTTTATAAAATATTTACTGCTTTTAAATATATCTTTTTACTTATTACTTAGATATACAATATTTAAAAAATATTTACCATCTATAACAACTATACCTGTATTAAAAGTGAATTATGTATGCAATAAAAATATATTATAAGTGTATTAAAATGTATTATACTAACTTTGGTTAAAACACTGCACTGTGTATTAAAAACGAATCATGCATGCAATGTAGATGTATTACACTAATTATTAAAAGTGAATCATGCATGTAATATGGATCTGGCTCCATTTCCACCCTCTCCATTTTTCCAAGTCCCTATTTTGATTGGTGGCACATGACGTAATAAAATTGAATAACTAAGATTTAATATTTCAAACTAAATTCCTAACCATGGTTAGTATAATGACTACATTATATCAATTTAAAATTGTTGTTCATCACTATCTTTTCTCTATATTCCCTTCAAGATGGATTATTTCTCCACTTTTTCTCTCATTCCATCCAAAATTATCATTTCTCAATTGGCAACACCAAAGATTATGGATGCAAATAAACCCTTTCATATTTTAACCATGAAAATTATTTTAATAAGAATCAACAAAAAAAATACAAGAAGAGGAAAACTAGAGAACAAGACGAGCATCATTTTTCTGGGCTATGGCAGACTATCCTCGCCAGATTCTTTTTCATCCATCTTTGATTCTAGAGAGATCAAATTCTTGTTGTCTATATGTTTTTCATTGTGTTTTTTTCTAAAAATATTAAAATGACATGAAATCGTCCTTATTATTAAAGCAAAAATGAAACAGTTCCACAAGCCCGAATTAGCTCCGTCCAAAAAACAAAAAGAAAATTAAAAAGAAAAGTCACTATGTACGATAAAAATCTGGAGTCTTCTTCATTGATTTCTCCACCTCTTGATCATTGATTCTCATCTGATAAAGTACATCGATGGTTTTGAAAAATCCATGGCTATTGATCCTTTCTTTCTACACAATGTTACTAGTAGGTCATAGTCCCAAGACAAGCTAATCAATAAGACATTGAGCTAATACCACCATAGGGGACCTTAAAGCTCTCACACAGGTATTGTGATGTTGTGAGCTCAAAATGAAGATATTCCACATCTTGTTTCCATTACTAGCTGAGATTTCTGTAACATGCACCTTCCACTCCCTCAATCATAAATGGAATTAGATTTGTACATCCTGATGTTGAATTGCATTCATATCCAGTTGTCTACCATTTCTTCCGTGATAGATTAAGCTTCATTTGAGACTGATACCACAAATCAAAAGAGCCACAACATACATCCTGGTCTAAATGTTTTGCTTTAATTACAAGGTAATATTCCTACTCAAATGCCTTTTTACCTTGTACTATTTCTCTTTTAGTCCAATACTCTTGCCTTTAAATGATTGTACCTAAAGCTTGGAACTTCTTGTTGATCTAGAAAAAATAATTTCAGTACTTCTTATGGAAATTTCAGCATATTATTATAGTTGATAGTACCTATAATATTGAACACATTGTTTTCTTCTCTTAAGATAAGCTGGATTTTGGTAACTCCTTTTGATTTCCAATGATTGATCCTGTCTATCTGCATTTTAATTCTCCATGAATAATCCCAATATGCTTCATCCATATTCATTAGGGTCATAGAGTATGTCTTCATTAGAACTGGTAAAAGATTATTCTTTATGCAAAATTCAATTCCATTCTCACAAGCCACTACTTCTGTATATAAATTGTTATAATCCTCTATTCTAGTAGAACTTTCATAAATGAAATTCCCTACATAATCTATTATACAAAAACCTACATAAATTGGCCTTGTATTTCTTTTTGAAACCCCATCCAAACTTGAACCATCCATTAGAATAGAAATTCTATTTCACTATTTTACGATGTAGAATAAATCTATAATCTTTAAAGTATTGCACTATTTGTGATCAATTATTTTGTATTTCTTGTTGTCAAGGATATCTCATTCTTGATAACATATGGAGGTTCTAATTGATTTCAGTTATGACTCTGTGAATAGTCATATTTCCTCCATTAGTAATCACATACTTCCTTTTTTGTAGCTGCTGATGACTGGTACAACTTGGAATAGTGGTTGGAGATTAGTCACACAATCAACTCTCCACCGCTTAGTCACAATTTTATTTACTGAAAAGAAATGTCCTAATACACCACTCTCCTACTAAAACTTTGTAATGACCCATTAGGTCATTTTCTACATTACTGCTTATTTGCCATTTAGAACTTTCATATAGCTGTCCCAAGTTATTTATGACTTGCTGGAGCTGACAGTTTAATTACCAGGAAGTTCACTTATTTTTTAGAGTCAATTTTCTATTTTGAACTCTTCGTTGGTAAAAATTAGCTACTAGGCAAAAACTTCTTTCAAACGACCTCGTATGCCAATTCTGAAAGTTCTATCAGCACCAGAATATTAATTCTAGGCTAGGGAGATTTTTGGTTTGGGTCCCAAGACTTCTGAGTTCATTTCGAGCTATTGGTCGAAAATTTTAAAAATGACACTTGGGTGTGGGACCCACTTTTCATTGAAAGGACCTTGGATAAGAATTTTTACTATGCCATTGAGTCCAAAATATTGGATTTGATAGGGTAGCATTGTTCATTTGCGTATACAAAAATTCAGAATGAATATCGAAGGGTTGATAGAGACTTGAAATTTTTTTAAATCTCTAGTTGGTGCATTCTCTAAAGTGATCCTTTGGGCGCTTTAGAGACCTTCCAAATTATTTAGAAGCTTTACCAGCCCAGTGAGCAACTTTAGAGGAAAATCATCCACTAAAGCGCATGCCGCTTTAACGCCAGCTAGTTCTCTTTAGCGGCATGCCAAGCATAAGTGGGTAGAGTTTTAGCGGCACCTGAGAGACATTAATTGCCCCACTTATTCTGATTTTCTCCATTTTTTTACAAAATTGCAAGAGTGATAAATCCTATAATGTGTGGAAACTTTGGAGAAATATTAGTAGGAGATTTTGGGGTGTTCGTGGACTTAAATTACTTGTTTTTTCTCTAAATTTTGGTAGGTTATCTCTAATTTCATGGTTAATTTCTCAAAATCTATGGAATATGGTGGGTTGATTTTATCACTATTTAAGCTCGAAATTACCCATTTTGAGATAATGTTCCTTGAGCATAGAGGGGACACATTGACAATTTCGAAAGTGTGATTCCACAAGTGGGCCCCATATGGGATTTTTACATAATTTTGGACTCGAAGCATGAAAATTCAATATGGGAACCATTGTTATTGTATTGATAAGTAGATTATTATTTTGAAAGTGTGGCATCTTGCGGAAGCTTCTCGAAAGGAAAAATCATTGATTTAGTGAATTTCATCGGGCTTTCTTGGCATTCAGGTAAGACAGGATTACCTTTCTTATATATTGAGATAAATTATAGTATATTTATAATGATATGCTATATATGGGGTGGAAATCAGTTAAGACTTTTAGCTTATTAAGTAATCGTAAACTAGGCGTAATTGACTTAGTAACTCATGCTTAGGGTAAAACTGTTATCTTAAGACTAAATGTGTCTTATTTCACATCTAATAGTGATATTAGATTTGTTATCCTAGTCCGTGGTAGAATTTGCCTTAGAACGGATTTTGGGAATTAGAAATGGGCCCCATCGCCCACCTTAGGCTATGACTATTATTAGTTCCTTGTAAACTTTATAGGCGTATTTTATTCTTTAGATATTATATTTAGGAGCTTGAAGAGGTTGGTTACATGGTACTTATGCTAGATTGGTATGTGAGAGTTGATGCTGGTTTAGATTTAAGTCTGACGATATGATCTCAAGACCAGTTCAATTTTGGCATTATTCATGATATGAGTTTTGGTTCAAGTCTGACATTTAATCTTATGAGTTTCTGTTCAAGTTCGACATTTGATTATAAGAGTTTTGATTCAAGGACGTCATTGAGGGGTTGTTTATGAAGGATATGGAATTGGTTCTAGTTCGATGTTTATGACATAAAAGTATTTTCGGTTATGGCTTGACATGCGGTTATTTAGTATAATTATGGTTTCTTATCATCTTTGATTTCACCCTCTAGGCTTATGGAGGCCCGCATTAGTTTATTTATTCTTTTGCATTTGCCGCCTTATGGGGGCCAGTTTCGTAGTGACATTTATATGTTCCTTTTATGTTAATGCTTAGATTTACCTATTTATTTACAATATATGGAGCATTATGTCAAGTTTGCCCTTTTACTTTGACTTAGCTCATTTTTCTTTCATTTTGTTATAGTTATATTATAATTTATCTTAGTCAATTGATGATGCTTACTGAGTACTCGTGTCTTTGCTACTTATACTACACTTCTGTACCTTTTTGGTGCAGATTCGAGTACTAGTGGTTTACACTGATGTTATGATCATGTTGCTTAGAGTTTGAAGACTGGGTGAGCTCTTAGAGTCAGAGTTGACCTTTTCCCCTTCTTCTACTTTTGCTTAGTCTTTAGTTGTTCGAGACTAATATGAGATTTACTATGACAATACTCATATTTCTTTTGTTAGTGTATCTTGTAACAACACTACGAGGTCGTGGGATATTGCTTTTACCTTATTTATCCTTCGTATCATTGCTATTATTATTATTTACCTAATTTATTGTGTTAGTCCTTACTTGACAATTTTTAGCATTTGTGCCATTTCCACCAAATTAGCCTTTTTCTATAGCTTTGGTCTATGGCTTGAATTCCCTACTGGTGGGATAAAGTAGGTTCCATCATGACTATAAAATCAAGTCGTGAAAAATTGGTATCAGAGTCAGGTTCACTAGTTTTATTTGTTCAAGAGAAAATGTCTAGTAGAGTCCTGTAGATAGTAACAATGATGTCTGTTTCCTATCTTTAGGAGGCTATAGGACATTCTTAGGATATCTTCACTTCTTTCACTTATTTTGTTTAAAGATTTTGAGTTGGTCTCTAGAGATTTATTTGGTTTTATTCTTTCCTAGATGGCTAGGACACGTGCTACCGCTACACGAGATGAAGACCCCGAGTCCGTGATTAGGGATCCTATCATAGTTCATGGACGAACTAAAGGTCGAGGACATCCTTGATATCCAGTACCAGTTAGAGACCAGGATAGGGGGCCTTCACCAGACCCTATTCCTTCTCTCAAGACAAAGTTTCCTCCACCCAAACCAGTGGTGGGCGAGGGACCAACCCAAGCTCCATGAGGGTTTATTTATTCTTTACTACTCAGGTATGCATTAGTTCAGCTTTTGGGATGGGTTGGTGGTGCACTGTCTTATGGTGTACAATCTACAAATTAGTATGGTACTAAGCGAGGGCATATCCTATAGCTGCAGCTCCCAAAGTTGAGGTCTCTCCTACACCGATGGTTTCTTAAATGATGGTTTCCCAACTTGCTATGTCTATGGATGGGTAGAAGATGCTGGGTAGATTTATGGGATTGGTTCCTCCTAGGTTTTCTGATGCATCGTGTGAGGATGCTTACGAGTTATTGGTTGTATTCAAGGATAGGCTCTATCATTTGGGCTTAGTTAAGACTTGTGGTGTGGATTACACTACTTTTCAGTTGGATTTGGTGGCTCGATATTAGTGAAGAGGTCATATTGGTTCCAGGCCAGCTTGATCTCGCTCTTTGACATGGACTTAATTTTTTGAGGTCTTCTTTGGAGAAGTATATACCTCATAGACTTAGAGATAATTTTAGGGATCAGTTATCAAGGTTAGAGTAAGGATCCATGACTATTATGGAGTATGAGGCTCGATTTTATAAGTTTGTTAGGCATAAGACATCTATCTTGTCTATCGAGTATGAATGGGTTTGTTGTCTTATTTGGGGATTGAGACTTTCTATCTGCATGGATACATGGAGTTTGGTTGTGATGGGTAGATATTTTGCCGGGGTTTTAGATCATGCTCAGTTTATAGAGGAGATATATCATAAGGTCGAAAGGGGCAGCGATAAGAGACTGCAATACTAGGGTAGTTTCAGTGCGGTCCGTAGTGGCTTATGATTATGAGGTGGTGGTTCTCAGGGTTGGTAACCTCTACGTCAACCTTATCTACTTTAGGGTTAGTCTAGTAGGCCAATTCATGCTGCACTATGGATTATCAATAGAGGCCAGTCTAGTTATAGTGATCATCCTGGATAGAGTAGTGGTCAGCCTATGAGGGGTTCATGTTCTGGTATGTCTAGTCGTGGTGCTTATTTTGGGTCAATCAGATCTTCTGGTTTTAGTATAGATCCAGGGGCGTGTTATGGTTATAGGTCATTTGTCTATTTCTTGAGAGAGTGCCCCAGTTGTGGAGCGATAGTTTCTTTGACTTAGAGTGTTTAGATCAGGGTAGTACCTTGTAAGACCCCGCAAAGTTTCCTCGTAGTCTAAGCCATTAGATCCTGTCAAGTAAAGCCGAATTTTTCTCTTAAAATACTAAGGAATGGCTTCCAAAGTGAGTATTGTTTTAATCATATAGAATTTTCCTAATTTTGACTTTTTATCATGTGGGAAATTAAATTATCTTTCCAACGATATCCATTTCGTCAAGTATTGTTTGAGAAGTATTGTATTTTCTTTATTCAGTCGAATTGAGTTGGGATAGTTGAGAGTCATGACCTGGCTCACTGTAGTCAGTACTAGTAGAGGCTTCATAGACAGTCAGTAGTGTCAATGTATTTTATTTCAATTTTGTTCGTAAAGGCAGAGTTGTAATCTTGTAAACTCCAATTTTGTATTGATCAAGTTTAGAGAAATTTTATTCTTTTCGCTGATTTTGTTCAGATTTACTTATTTTATTCAGTTGCTTGTAAGTATGCTAGTAGCAGGGTTAGCTTGGGATCACTTGTGACCCTAAGCACTGTGTGACATCTCAGGACCAATTTTCGGGGCCTTACATACCTTCCCTATCAAGAGGTGGCAGACATGGTCTTTGGGGTGGTCCTTAGGGTGCTTTGGATGTCCTTAGATAGGTAGGAAAGAAGATCGGCCATAAGCCCAACCAGAGAGTTGTTTACCATGCCTGCTAGACCCAAGGCACAATCTTCGAATGTTGTTATTACAAGTATAATATCAGTGTTCCATTAATTGACTTTTGCTTTATTTTATTTAGAATCCACGTATTCTTACGTATCTACTTTTTATACCTTCTTGTTAAAGTTATCTTTGAATTCTTTATCTATGCCATTATGTGTATCTACTCATGTAGGTGATTCTTTAATAGTGGATCCATTTTATAGGTCATGTGTTGTGATAGTTTGTGAGTTTGATACTTATGCTGATCTTATGGTGTTAGATATGATGGCTTTTGATGTAATTTTAGGCATGGACTGGTTATCCTCCTATCATCCAGTCTTGGATTGTTTTTCTAAGATTGTTACCTTAGACATACCCTTGGTTGTCAGGCAGGGATCTATTAGTCGTGAGCCGATGGAGATTATTTCCTATATTCGGCCTAGTAGACTTATTTTGAGGGGTTTCAAGTCTTAGATCGATTATGTTCGTGATATTAGTGTAGAGAGTCCCTCACTTGACACATTCCTATAGTCCACAAGTTTTTCTTCTATTTTCCCTATCGATCTACCTGGTTTCCTCCTGAGCACAATTTTGAGTTTATTATTGATCTTGATCGAGACACCCGACCTATTTCTATAGCAACTTACCATATATCTCCTACCGAGCTTAAGGAGCTGAATTTTTTTCTTCTTTAGGATCTTCTAGGTAAGGTTTTCATTTTAATGGATGTGTTTTCTTGGGGTTCTCCTATCTTTTTTGTGATTAAGAAGGGTGGTTCCTTATATATGTGCATTGATTACATGAAACTTAATAAGGTGATACTGAAGAATCGGTATCCTATATCTCACATTGATGATTTATCTGACCAGCTTCTAGGAGAGACGGTGTTCTTTAAGATTAACCTACAGTTTAGTTACCATCAGTTGAGGATTAAAGATGAGGACATCCTAAAGACAACATTCAGGACTTGTTATGGTCACTATCAGTTCTTGATGATGTCTTTTAGGTTGACTAATACCCCGACAACATTTGTGGATTTGATGAACCTCTTGTTCAAGCCTTATTTAGATTCCTTCATGATTTTGTTCATCAATGATATCCTTGTGTATTCAAGGAGTACAGAAGAGAATATGCAATATTTGAGGATTGTGTTCCAAACTTGGAGAGATTATAGGCTTTTTACTAAATTCTGTAAGTGTGAGTTCTGGTTCCTGTCAGTAACATTCCTAGGACATATGGTATCTAAGGATGAGATTATGGTTGACTCGATGAAGAATAAGGCTATTCGTAATTGGGCTAGGTCTACATCATTAGTTTGGATGGTTACTATAGGTGATTCATCAAGGGTTTTGCTACTATTGCAACACCGATGACCAGATTAACCCAAAAGGAAATTTCTTTCTAGTGGTTCAAGGAGTGTGAGTCCAACTTTTAAAAGCTTAAGGGATTTCTCACTTCAACCCCTGTATTAGCTTTTCTTGTTGAGGGTGAGGGATTTATCGTATATTGTGATGTTTTCATTGTTTGTTTGGGTTAATTATTGATGTAGTAGGGTCGAGTTATTGCTTATGAAATAAGGTAACTAAAGGTGCACAAGTGCAACTACCCCACTCATGATTTAGAGTTGGCGGTGGTAGTTTTCACATTTAAAATTTTGAGGCATTATATTTATGGAGTCCATTTTGAGATCTACACGGATCATCCTAGTCTTCAACATCTTATGAACAAGAGATAACTAAGTTCTAGGCATCATAGATAGATGCAGTTGCTTCAGGATTATGACATTTCTATCTTATATCATTCTGGCAAGGAGAATGAGGTAGAGGACGCATTGATATATGAGGCAGTGAGTATAGGTAGTTTGATTTCTATCTCAATTTATCAGAGGCTATTGGTGTGGGCTATCCAGTCCTTAGCCAACTTAAAGGTGCGACTTCATATTCTGACTCCAGGTGGATTCTTGCTAGTGTTGTGGTGAGGTATACCTTATTTGAGAAGATTTAGAGTTCCAGTTTGAGGATATGAGACTTGGTGCTTTTATTATTAGGTGTTATATGGTGAGTTCAAGCAGGCTACCATTGATTCTAAGGGTATTCTGAAATTTGATGGCTGCATTATTGTTCTGAGGGTTGAAAACTTGATTTCGTCAATTCGACGTAAGGTTCATAGCTACAAATATTCTATTCACCCTGGTACATCTAAGATGTATACAATTTGAGGCAATATTATTGGTGGAGTGGCATGAAGAGATTTATGACAGACTTTTTACCTCTTTGCCTATGTTCTCAATAGGTAAAGGCCGAGCATCAAAGAACTAGTGGCTAAATTTAGAGATTGCCCATTCCCAATTATAAATGGGAGTGGATTATTATAGACTTTGTAATTGGTTTTACTCGTACCTATCCCATTTCTTAAGGCATTTGGGTCATTATGGATCGAATGACCAAATCAACATATTTTATTTCCATTAAGTTGTCCTTCAGTGCTTAGAGGTTAGCCCGTATATGTGTTTGGGAGATAGTCCATTTTTTGATGTGTCTATATGTATCATTTCAGGCTGGGGCTCAATGTTCAATTCTAGCTTCTATAGATCTTTTTAGGAAGAGTTAGGTACTCAGGTGGACTTTAGCACAACCTTCCATCCTTAGACCGACAGGCAGTCAGAGCGGGCTATTCAGGTTTTTGAGGATATGCTCTAAGACTATGTTATGGATTTTGGAGGCTAATGAAGTAGCACTTAACTTTGATAGAGTTTGCATATAATAATAACTACCATTCGAATATTGAAATGACACCTTTTAAGGTCTTATTCGGTACGCGTTGATGTTCTCTGATTGGATGGTTTGAGACTTTTGAGATTAGACCCCGTGGTACTGGCTTTTTTCAAGAGTCGTTAGATACAGTTCGAGTGATTAAGAATATTTTGAGGGCATCTTAGAGTAGGCTGAAGGATTATGCAGATTGTAGGCTTTGTGCCTTGAAATTTGGATTTGGTGATCGATTACTCCTCTAACTATAGCCCATGAAGGGTGTGATGAGATTCGGGAGAAAAGACAAGCTCAACCCAGATATATTGGACCTTTGAGATCCTTCGTACAATTGAAAAAGTGTCTTATGAGTTAGACTAACTCCAAGTTTTAATGCTATTCATCTAATTTCCTTGTTTATATGTTACGGTAGTACATTCTTGATGCATCTCATATGCTTCGATGGGACTCGATTCATGTTGACAAGAGGCTAACTTTCGTAGCGGAGTCGATGTTCATATTAGCAAGGGATGTCAGGCAGTTGCACTATAGAAATATTTCAATGGTTAAAGTTCAATAAAGATATTACCCAATAGAGTAGGCTACTTGGGAGATCAAGAGCAAGACCAGGAACTAGTATCCTCACTTATTTGAGCCTTCAGGTACACCCTAACCCTTTACTTTTGTAGACAAAAGTTATTTTATTAATGGATATTGTAATAACAGTCCATGTCATTTACTATATTTCTATTTTTTTGTTGTTTAAAGCTTTCATATAGCTGCGCCAAGTCATTTATGACTTGTTGTAGCTGATAACTTGGTTACCGGGATGTTTGTTTGGTTTTTAGAGCCAATTCCTGATCTTGAAGTCTTCACTAGTAAGCATTCGCTATTGGGTGGAAACATCAATCAAACGACCTTGTATGCAACTTTTGACAGTTCTATTAGCTTTAAAACATTAATTTTAGGCTAGGGAGACCTTTGGTTTGGGTCCCAAGGTTTTCGGGCTCATTTTGAGCTTTTGGCTAGAAATTATGAAAAATGATACTTGGGTGTGGGACCCACTTTACATCAAAACAACCTCAGATGAAAATTTTTTGAGTGCGCCATTGAGTCTGAAATGTCGAATTAAAATGGTGACACATATAAGGGATTTTGAATGAATACCGAGGGATCGATGAAGACTTACAAAAGTTCCAATTCCCAGTTCGTACCTTCAGCTGTTGTATCCACTAAAGCGGCCCTTTGGGTACTTTAGTGGATGACGCTTTAGCGGCCTTCGAGGTGCTTTAGTGTCCTATCCAACCTAGTGAGCCACTTTAGCGGCAAGTTGAATGCTAAGGTGCATGCCGCTTTAGCGGCATGGAGGCATAGACGGGTACCGCTTTAGCGGCACCTGGGGGATTTATTGTTGATCGCTAAAGCGGTCCATTATCCACTTTACAGACACATGGGAGCCATTAAATGCCCTACTTAGGCCAATTTTCTCCCATTTTCCACAAGTTCAAGAGTGAGAAACCCTATAACATGTGGAAACTTGGGAGAAACATTAGTAGGAGATTTTAGTGTGTTTATGAGCTTGAATCACTCATTTCTTCTCTAAATATTTGGTAGGTTCTCTCTAATTTCATGGTTTATTTCTCAATGTATTTCTCAAAATATTGAAAATATTGGTGGTTTATTTAGGCACCATTTAATCTCGAAATTTACCAATTCTTAAGGGTAAAATTTCCTTGAGTATAGAGGGATGCATTAACAGTTTTAAAAATGCGATTCCACAAGCGGGCCCGACCTGAGATTTTTATGTAATCTTGAACATAAATCATAAAAATGCAATATGGGTGCCATTGTTCTCGTTTTGATGAGTAAATTATCATTTTGATAGTATGGCATCGTGTGAAGCTTCTCGAAAGGGAAAACCACTAATTTAGCGAATTTCACTAGGCTTTCTTCAGCATCCAGGTAGGCTAGGTTTACCTTTCTCATATATTAGGCAAAATTGTAGTATAGTTTTTATGATGTGCTAGATATGGGGTGGTAATTATGGTTTGGAGGCGTAATTAATATAAGTTGGGACTTTAGCCTATTAAGTAATCGTAGACCAAGGGTAATCGACTTAGTTACTCATGCTTATGGTAGAATTTCTATCTTATGGCTAAATGTGGCTCATTTAACATTTATTAGTGATATTAGATAGCTTATCCTAGTCCGGGGTTGAATTTTCCTTCGAGCATATTTTGGGGTTTAGAAGTGGGTCCCTCAAGCCCACCTTTGGACATGACTATTATTTTTTTGGCCGTTAGAACATTATTTTACTACTGAAAGTTATTGCAGTTAGTATAAAACCAAGCTGCATTAGCACAATAATCAATCAATTAGCCATCCTATCTACCATTACATCTAAACAAACTGGAAAAATAAAAAAAAAACAAGGATAGTAGTTGAGAGTCTGCTAGTTTACTATTAATCTTAGGCTTCAAAGATCCTCTCTGAACGATCTCCTGCACTATTCATCTTGTTATCATATGTGGCTTGGTGGCTTTTTCTTGAAAATCCTATGGTTTATTTCTATCCAAATATGATAAACTACAACTGCAAAGGTCATTCTAAATATGGTGGTTGTTGGTCCCTTCCCTTGGGCATTTCTATTGGACTAGTCTAGCTCCTCTTTATATGTTTTTGCTGGTCTAGTAATACCCTGCCAACATGATATGCCCAAACTACAGCTCTCCAAAGAGAGTGTAAGCGGTCATTGTCAAATATATAACCCAAAAAAGATTGGGGTTGAATTCCATAAGAAATAAAGTTCTAATTAAGTTGTATGCAGATTTGTAGACTTTTAATCAGAAGTTCCAATGAATATGGGTTGGGGGCGGGTGAGGGGTTTGTTTGAAATATTAATTGAGCAATCATTGTTTAGTAAAAACTAATATCTTCTTAATGTGTTGACAACTAAGAAATAGTAAACTAGGGTCATGTTCATCTTGGTATTTCAATTCTTTCTGGGTTATAAGTTATGCGAGTTCATACTTATACTTGAGATTATAGAGAAATTTAGCTAAAATTTCCATCCAAATGTTTTCCAACCTTTAAGGACAGATTCACTTTAATTTTCTCAAACTTAAAGTGATAATATGATAACTCCACATATTCTCCAAGAGATTAATCTAGTTAAAGCATCAATTTATAAATTAGAGATTAAGAACTCTAATTTCTGGTCACTATTCTCTTTTTCTGACAACTTTTTTGTTCAAGAAAGTTATGTTTTAAGGCACACTCTCAAGTTTGAAACCATGTGAATTTATTAAAATGAATAGAATATGATATAAAAACAACTTTAATATAAAGTCAACAATCCATAGCAAAGAGTTTAGATTGCACCACGGCTCCCATAACCCTAGTTATGAAGCTTTAGCCACTCATGATTAGAATTAACATCCAAGAAATAAAAGCATTCACACGAAATATTAAAGAGTTAGAGTTTACGTAGATGAATCCTAATGGAATAAGATTAGCCTCTCTTCTCTTCTCTAAATGATGCCCAAGCCCCTTGACTTAATTTAAAAATAACATGTTGCCTTAGAGAAGAGGTTCACACAAAAAAATTCAACGCGCACCCCAGGGGTTGCATTGAGGAGCCTAGTGCGTACCTTGGGGCTCATGGTGTAGGGCCTAGCGTGCACCCTAGGGGTTGCCGGTGCGGGGCACCTTACTGCAACCTTTTGTTGTGCCATTTTGCTTCTGCCTTGTATCTTTTTCACTCAACGGTTTTCCTATGTCTCCATATGCCTCATTTTATCTTTAAATTGTAGTAATTATGTAGGTTATCTTATTTACATATACAAGAAGATAAAACATACGTACTATGATACTTTACGCTCAAAACTCATTTGAAATATGGGTAAAACTTCGTACTTAAGTGTATAAATTCACCCAATATAACCACCAAACTTTTAAAGCTTGTTCATCCTCGAACAACTTCCTACTTTATGTAAACCTCACAAGGCTCCATTATCACTAATTTAGATAAAATATTCAAGTTAAGATCACACAACACATATGAACAACATGTTTTACTTTTTAGCATGCCACGTAGATATATGAATAACTACGTGAAACCTCCTACCCTCGAGAATAGACTCTCTAAATTTAGCAAACACATGCACATTCCCTAATCAAGAAATCACATAAAGTCTCAATCCGTCATTAAACATGCACCTCTCACAACAAAAGAGTATCCCCACATTACTCACCATATGCAATTTTCAAACAATTAGGGGGTAAGGATAAAATTTTTGCTTACTCTCTCAAAGAATTCACATGAACATCAGATGACTCAAAAGATTGTCCTTAGTGTAATACTTCACTAATATAAGAATGCAAAGATGTAGGATCAAGTAGAACTTTAATGGGTTGTAAAGTAGGCTAAGGGGTGGTTAAGTGCTATTTTGGATAGAAATAGTGACTAAATGCCCAAAGCGCTTTGATACATCAATTATCAGATTTTAACCTACATATTTTCCACCATTTTCTAACTTAATACTTCTTTTGTTTCGGCCCCATATCATTAGGTTAGTTTGCATAATGGACGTAGGACTTTTTATGCACAACAGATGCTTATCACTTTTATTAGCATTCCTCTCTTTTCAATTTTCTACTCCCACCATACAACAAACCAAAAATATTTACCACACTAGTATCTACTATGTTGGGGCTTCATTTTCAATTCCTCCTTTTGCAACATCCAGTTCCTATTCTCTAAAATTTTAAACAAAAGAGCTTAGGAGTTTGAGGATTAAATTGCGGTGAACCAAGAATAGGAATAGGCTAAATGTGAGGCTACCAAACAAATATAGTAAAGGATCAATAGGACTTACTAAGGTCATGTGTAAGGGGTAGTTAACACATGCATTTGACATGGATATCAAAGGAAGGCCTATATAACTTCCTAAACCTTACATACTTAATTTTGCTTTGCACACAGGGAAATTTATAGACACCACAATGTAACATGGGATAAACAAACAACTTACTCACACATGAAACATGTTCAAATCAAGATGGTCCCATGTTAAATTCTCAATCAAGTAATGAAATGAATTCAATTTTATGGTAAAATTACACAAGAGTCACATAATTGATCCTAGATGTTTCAAAAGTAGCCATCCATACACCCATAACATATGCTTTCCACAACCTTTGCCACACATGTGTCATATGGTCATGCAACCAACAAGAGCACTTAATTTAAAATTCGTGAAAGGGTTCTACTTTTTAATCCTTACACATGACTAATTTTCTCATAAGATGATCATCATCCATCTATCGTCTAGAAAAAAACTTATCTGTGATTCTAATTCACTCAAACTAACACAAAAGTAAAAAAAAATAATCCTATTTCATTCAAAGGGACTCTCCTCAGGAAAAAAACCAAAAACAAAAGTTGGGGAATCTAAATAAAAACCAACAACAACAGTAATAAGTACTTCTACGACATTAAAATAATTTAACCAAATCTTAGTTACAACTTATTACAGAACAGAATAGCAAATAAATCTATCATAAGTAGTCTAGCAAACACATTCAAGGAACACTTTTATCCTATCCATACTTTAAGAATAGCAGTGACAAAGTAAGAACAAAATAATGGGTAAAAGGACTTCCTAGGCCTAGTAATCCTCGTCCTCCACATCAGGACTTAGATATCTCACCTCTTAATCCTCAGTATTAGAATTAACTTTAGCATCAAAATTCCCCAATAATCTATGATCATTGGTTGACACATCATCATCAACTAGCTCCTTGAAAGTATGCCCCACGCAACACATAGCTTTTGCATGATCATTCATGGGGTAATCATAGTCTAATTGGTGCAGCTCCTCAATGGTAGGTGTTTGACCACACACATCATAGTCAGCTTCGTCATGCTATACAGGTGGCATGCCATACAGGTGGCAGAAGAAACTATCATCTCACGCATACCTTTGGATAATAGTGAGGGATATCCCCATGCTAGAATTATGCTCCTTAACATCTATAACATCAGTTCACCTCAAATTCTAGAGCTGCTTGTAGTCTACTGGGTCCTTCTCAACCTTATTCTCTTATAAGAACTTGGTCAGAAGGGAGTTGAGTCTGTGGTAGTCAACTTCACAACCTATTTATGTATATTTCCACTATTTCCATGAGTGTCAGGTAACCAATTAGCATAAAATTATCTCACTAAATCCAAGTTGCACTCGCCCATTTTGTTGAAAATAAAATCAAGCTTCAACTACAAATTTCGAGCTAAGATGCGTAGGTAGTGAAGTCCTAAGCTATTCTTATCAATTATTTCTGTAGGTTGATACTGGGGTTCCTTGTTGTCCTTAGACAACTAGGAAACATCTTCTTCGCTTATTTTAGACGAAACCTTTAATGAGTAATTTGAAAAGTAGATGAGGCAATAGGATTAGCATTAGATGACTGCCCTACGTGCACACTTTTGTCCTTAGTTGGAGATAGATGCCACTCCCTTACCTTTACTCTCCTTCGATGCCATATTTCCTCTAACAAACACCAAAACTATGAATTAGAAATGCATTACATGGATAATTATAATTAAGAGAAGGAAGTCAGAGGACCACCCCACACTTAATTTATTAGTATAATCAACTCAAGTGATGCCATTGAGTACGTAAACTTCACCGACACACAAATTGGGAGGACACATCATCATAGTTTAAACAATATTATAACATCATGTTGGCCTATAAGCATTTCACCATCATGCCAAAACCAAAACCAACTAATCAAAACCAAAGTGACCGAAACAACAATGAATACAAGTTAAGCTCAATGAAACACATACCATAACACTTCAAGTATGCTTATAAGATCTACACAAATAATTGAATAGAGCAATTATATTCTACCAACGTTCCTGTGTGTACATTGAACCCATTAAAATGGCTAAAAACTGAATAAATTCAAAAAATGGACAAAGTAAGCACACCCATAAGCTTTACTAACCATAATCACAGAGTTTATCCTCCCAAAAATACCAAGAAACAAGTTTGGTTACCACATCACAAGCATTCATCCATAATTCAAAGTAAACCCATCAATTAATAGAAATAAAATATTAGAAAGAAGAAACTAGATAAGGAAAAATACCTTGGAATGAAAAATTAAGAAAAGGGAAGAGAAATACTGTATGGCTGTCTGCGTTGAACATTTAAGAGGGGTGTATGGGCTAGGCGACACAAATTATAGTGAATTAAGGTGAAAAATATGAATTTGGGGGTTTTGGCGGTATTTATTGGGGTAAAATTGCATCGGGTAACCAAGTTTTAAATTAGGTAAACTAGGGATTTTAATGGGGACACGGTGTAACATGTATCACACAGGGGAGAGAGAGGGGTGTGGGTGCTTCATCATGGTAGATAGTGCATAGGTGAGGCAATAAGGGGTTGTAAGATGGGCTCAATATGAGGTTGATGCAATGCAAGGGTTTCAAAATTTGGTAGGCAATAAAAGGAGGGGTTCGTGATGCATGGTCAACTGTGGAGGCTTGTCCTTGCAGTGCAATTTTTGGCATGCGATAAGGGCTTCGCGGTGCAAGGCATGGGGCAGGAAGGGATGTTCGCAAAAACTTACATCCAAAGCTTAATTTATTCACTTCCAAAGCTAATTTTTTCCCAAAAACATACCACACTTGACTTTATTCATCCCCAAAGCTTAATTCCACCTATTTCACCTTCGTAGCATTCCAAACACCTACAAAATAAGCAATACTAATTAGAAGGGTGGGTTGCCTCCCACCAAGCGTCGTAGTTCCGATTGTGGTTTGATGCTTGTTTTTGTAGTTTTCTTTTCTTTCTTCTTTTAAAATATATGTCCTATACTATTACATTTAAATCATGGGTTACCTCCCATGCAAAGGTTGATTTAACATCGCGACACGAACTTAGTTATTTAATTACTCAGACCTCATCAAGATACATTGACATAACTATATTAATCTTTTCTTGTTGACCAACATATAATTTAATGCATTTCTCATTTACCTTAAAAAGTTTACCATCTCTGTCCTCAATCTCTACTGCTTCAGATGCAAACACTTGAGTTACCTTCAATGGGTCAGACCACTTTGATTTCAACTTTCTCGGGAATAATTTAAATCTTGAATTAAAAAGCAATACCTACTCACCAACTTGGAACTCTCTATTCTTAATCCTTCAATCATAGTATAGTTTTATTCTCTCTTTGTAAAGGCTAGAACTTTCATAAGCTCGAAGACAAAACTCATCTATTTCATTCCACTGATCAAATCTTAACTCAACCACTCTCTTCCAACTCAAGTTCAAATGCTTCAATGCCCAAAATGGTTTATGATCCTATTCTACTGGAGAATGACATGCCTTACCAAACATCAGTTGGTATGGTGACATACTTATTTGAGTTTTGAAGGTAGGGTGGTAATCCTATAAAGCGTCATCAAGATTCTATGACCAATCACCGTAGTTATCATTTATAGAATTCATCAAAATAATTTTAATCTCTCCATTAGACACTTTAACCTACCCATTCATCTGAGGATGATAAGGCGTATTCATTTTATATTGATTTATACCATATTTTTCCAATGAATCCCTAAACACCATATTATAGAAATGTGATTTCCCATTGCTAAATATTTTATCTAGCACACCAAAGAGGGAAAAAATATTTTTTTCAAAAAAGTTAGCAACCTTTTTTCCCCATTATTAGCTAATGCCATTCAACCCATGTGGATAAGTAGTCCATAATAACTAAAATATACTTTCACCCATAAGAGCTCATGAAAAGGCCAATAAATTTGATGCCCTACAAATCAAATAATTAAACCTATATCATAGTTAACATCAATATTTCTGGATGCTTACAAATTGATCCTTGCCATTGTGGTTGATGGAATTAGTATGGTATAATTATAAGCTTGCAAACGTAATGGTATGACGATACTTTTGGTTGATGCCTTAATGTATAATTCCTTGGTTAAATAGATGCCTTAGGTGAATCTTGTTTTAATTGGGCTTAAAAGAGGATGTGTAGCTCGTAGAAAAAGGTGGAGGTCCCGAGGAGAATGATACTGAAAACCATGTTTTTTGGCATGGAATTCTTTACGATCGTGTGCATTAGGTCATACTTATAAATATTTTAGATTTGCTAGGGTTAATTTATTCCCTAGATAATCCTTGATTTTTTTGGTTCGTGCGGCTAACATGTACTGTGACCTTTTTAACAAAGGAAGCTAAACCCATATAGCCCGTGGATACCCTTAGGATGGTTATAGCTATACTATCTAGGTCAATTTTTTTAAATCTCATGCTAAACCTTTTTTCTTTTCCAGTATATTATATATATGTATGCGTGCATCTATGTGAATATGTATATCGAGTTTGGACTAGATTTTTGAATTTGCATTATTTTATCCCTATCCTAGTTTACATACTAGCGCTTACCCTACTAACTATATCCAGATGCTATATCCCTATGCGATAAAAGGAATGGAGACACTTCTACTTTCCCTGCGCAGTTATAGATGATTTCTTGATAGCTTGAGAGTCAAATTTTAAGGGGTGAGGTTCCATTCTCTGGAAGACCCTTATTTCATGGTCTTGTTTCATGCATGTTTTGGACCATTCCTTTTGGGATAATTTTGGCTATGGTTGGGGGCATGCCCAAACTTAGATTGTTCTTGGTTACTAGAGGCTTTGTGAATTACTATGGACTGGAAATATGTTTGAAGGTCTTAGATTCCTTTCTGAGTTAGTTGAGTTCTATCTTGTTATATGTTTGGAACTCATCCACTGTTAGTTATATTTTGTTCTGTTCTGACTAGGAAAAAGAGGTGATCTTTGGTCCTCATTGGACTTGGGATACCCGTCATGAACAAGCCTTAATTTGGGTCATGATAGGCTTCGTATCAGAGTGCTAGGTTTATAGTCATTGGGTGTCCATAAAGCCGTGTCAAGTAGAGTCTCTTTTATGAGTGTGTAGCATACTATACTTATAAGGAAAAGGCTACGGGGAATTAAGGAATTTTCCCTTTTCTCGTGATCTATTTTTTGGGCTATAGAGTCTATGATCTTGAATTATCCTTTAATTCAATTTGTTTGTATTTCAATTCACACCTCTCTAAAGATCTAATCCTCGTTGAAACTCCTCTGTCCCTCTTGAAGACAATATGGATAGAACTCATTCTACTTATAGAGTATAGACCCGATATATGGCTCTGCTCCTAACTGCCCAAATAGAGTTCCACCTGTCCCTACCAGTCCTTCTCGAGCTCCATAGGCTCATGATGTTCATGCTTTACCGCCCCAAGGGAATATTTATAACCCTGAATTCCATTGATCTATTCATCTACTAACTCAGCTGGTGACTTCTCAGTCTCATCAGTCTGGCGATGTTGGTTTCGTTGCTCCATCTTCTGAGGTCACTAGAGTTGGCTAGTTTATGAGGTTGAATCCTCTGATCTTTATAGCATCTATGGTTGAAAAGGGTCCTCAAGGATTTTTTGATGAAATAGAGAAGATATTCAAGGTGATTTATGCTACTGATATAGAGGGTGTGGAGTTTGCCGCATATTAGTTGAAGGATATAGAATACTAGTGGTATGAGGAGTAGTACTCTAGGGGTGACGATGCTGAGAAGGCTATATGGGAGGATTTTTCTGGTGCTTTCCATGGTTATTTCTTTCCTTAGGATTTGAGGGAGGACAAGGTCAAAGAGTTTATGAACTTAAAGTAAAGAGGGATGACTGTAAAAGATTTTTGTTTGAAGTTCCACTAGTTCTCTTATTATGCCCCAGAAATTGTGTCTAGTATGAGGGAGAGAATGAGGAATTTTGTTTTAGTTTTGTCTCAGGAACTAGTACTAGAGTGTAAGGCAACAATGTTGAATAATGACATGGATATCTCTAGGCTGCTGGTGTATATGCAACATGTCAAAGATTAAAAGAAGAAATAAGTAAAAATAAGAGAAAGTAAGAGTGCGAAATTCAGATACTCAAAGTAAGGGAGAGGTAATAGAGTAGTGGTAGAGATGGTTGGCAGTGGATCAAGAAGAATGCTTGGGGAAATTTTAGTTCATATTCTACAGTTAGTGCTCCTTATCCTTAGTCATCCGACGATCGTCGCTTTCAAGATGACAGTGAGTTTATGACCCAAGGTGCCTAGACCTAGGCTAGTGAATTCTAGTCAGCTCTATTATATCCTTGTTATAGATTCTATAGATAGAAGCTCTGGTAATTATGATGAGATAAGGAATTCGTGTATCAAATATAGACTGCCTGGTTATTTTAGAGGAACTATCCATCAGAAAATGTTGCTATTAGAACTAATAAGGTTCCAGTTTCTACTTCTTTATCTTGTACACCAAATGATAATACTTTTAATATTGAAACTATTTGGAACCTTCTTTATGCTTTTGTAACCCGCCATGAATCCGATCCATCTCCTAATGTTTTCACTGATACATTACCATTTTTCTCTCAAGATGTGTACTATTTACTTGATTCGAGGTCTACATTTCATTATGTGCCCCTTTGTGGCTGTTCATTTTAGTTTTGGTCCTGAGAGTATTTCCAATCCCTTCTCCGTGTCTACCTCAGCGGGTTATTCTTTTGTGCCAAGAAGGATCTATAGGGGTTGTGTGGTATCTATTGGTAATAGGGAGACATTGATGGATCTAATAAAATTGGATATAGTGGATTTTGATATGATTTTGGGAGAGATTGTCTTTACTCGTGTGATGCTTCTCTATATTATCGAACCCATAAGGTCTGTTCTACTTCCCAAATGAATCGATAATGAAATAAAAGGGAAGTTCCTTAGTTCTTAAGGAAAGGTTTATTTCGTATCTTAGATCTCGAAAGTTGATTTCAAAGGGGTATCGATACCATTTAGTTCAGGTTAAAGATTCTAGTTTCGAGGTTCCCTCTCTACAATCTGTCCCTATTGTTAATGAATTTCCTGAATTTTTTCCCAGTGATCTTCGTAGTAGTTCTCTCGATGGGGAAATAGACTTTAGAATCAATCTTCTATGAAATACCTATACTATCTCTATTCCTCCGTATATAATGGATCCGACTAAGTTGAAAGAATTTAAGGAGCATTTAAAGGATCTTCTTGGTAAGGGTTTCATCCGTCCTAGTATGTCCTCGTGGGCTACTCCTGTGCTATTCGTATGTAAGAAGGATGGTTCCCTTAGGATGTATATAGATTATTGGCAACTAAATAAGGTGACAGTGAAAAATAAGTATCTTCTTCCTAGGATAGATGATCTCTTTGACCAGTTTCAGGGTGCGAGATATTTTTCGAAAAGTAAAATTTGGTCAAATTATCATCAGTTAATATTAGGGAAGTGGATATCCCTAAGACTGCCTTCCTAACCTAATATTCTTATTATGAGTTTTTTGTAATGTCATTTAGGCTGACTAATGCTCTGGCTGTATTTATGAACTTGATGTACCAGGTATTCAGATATTTCTGAGATTCATTCATGATCATACTTATTGATAACATCTTGGTATATTCTAAGAGTGAGGAAGACCATGTCAGTTACCTCTGAGTAGTGTTGCAGACTCTTAAAGATCAGTGATTGTATGCCAAGTTTTCAAACTGTGAGTTTTGGTTTAATGATGTGACATTTTTGGGTTATGTTGTGTCCCGTGAGGAGATCATTGTAGATTCACAAAACGTTGTGGTGATTAAGAAGTGTCCTTGACCACGACTCTAATCGATAATCAGAGTTTCTTGGGTTTATCCAGGTATTATAGGAGATTTGTGGAAAATTTTTCATCTATTGACACTTTGTTGACTAAGTTGACTTAAAAAAGGTGAAGTTTATATGGTTCAATGCTTGCGAGGGTATCTTTGAGAAACTAAAAAATAAGTTGACTTCTACTCTAATTTTGACCCTGCCCGAGGGTACTGATGGGTTTATTGTTTACTGTGATCCATCGCATGTAGGAATAGGCTATTTCTTGATGCAGCTTGGTGAGGTTGTGGACCATGCTTCTAGGCAGCTGAAAGTTCATGATAGGAATTATCCGACTCATGATTTAGAGTTGGTAGCTTTTGTGTTTGGTTTGATGATTTGGCGTCATTACTTGTATGGGATTCATGTTGATATCTATTCAGATCATAAAATCTTGTAGTAAGTATTCACCTAGAAGCATTTGAATGTCAGGCAAAGAAGATGGCTTCAGTTGCTCAAGGACTATGATATAAGTCTTTATTACCATCTAAGTATGGCTAATATGGTTGCTGATGCTCTTAGCAGGTTGTCCATGGGTAGTTTGTCTCATGTGGATGAGGAGGATAAAGGATTGGTAGAGGACATTCACCGATTGGTTAATCTTAGAGTTTGTTTTTTAGATTCTGAGGATGGACGTATGATTGTACAAGAGGTGGTAAAATCATCTTTTGGTGCAGAGGTAAAGAAGAAACAGTTTTTGGACCCCATCTTGATGCATATTAAGGTTGATGTGGGTCAGAAAAAGGTCATGGCATTTGAGATTAGTGTAGATGGTATCTTGAGGTACAATGGTAGATTGTGTGTTCCTAATATTGTTAGGCTACAAGAGAGTGTTTTGGCTCAGACTCTTGAGTTTAGGTATATAGTTCATCTAGGCTTGATGAAGATGTATTATAACCTATAGAAGATTTATTAGTGGAATAATATGAAGAAAAATATGGGTAACTTCGTGGCTAAGTGTATGGCGTGTCAGGAGGTGAAGGTTGAGTACTTGAGGCCTGGCAGCATATCTCAAGAGGTTAATTTGCCTATGTGGAAGTGGGAGATGATCAATATGGACTTTATTACTGTTTTTCTGCGGTTTCAAAATCAACATAATTATCTTTGGGTCATCATGGATAGGATGACTAAGTCTGCGCAATTCTTACCTATGAGGACTACTTATACTGGAGAGGATTATGCAAAGTTGTTTATTTTAAAATTGTCAAATTGCATGGTTCTCCAATTTCCATCATTTTGGATCAAGGTACGCAGTTTTCTTCTTGCTTTTAGCATTTATTACAACAAGGCTTGGGCACATGGGTGAACCTTAGCACCGCACCCACCCTAAGAACAATGAACAAATGGAGAACACTATTCAGGCTTTGAAATATATGTTGAGGGAATGCTTGATTCATATTGGAGGTAGTTTGGTAAATAATTTGCCTCTCATTTAATTTGTATATAATAATAGTTGTCATTCTAGTTTGGGATGGCTCCATTTAAAGCTTTTTATGGTAGGAGGTGTAGATCTCCTATCGGGTGGTTTGAGGTTGGTGAGACCAGATTGTTTGGTTTGGACTTCATTCACCAAGCCATGAAGAAGGTGAAGGTGATTTTCTATAGACTTAAGACTGCTCAGAGTTGCAAAAAGTCCTACGCAGATGTGAGACAAAGATAATTGGCATTTGAGGTTGGTAATTGGGTGTTCTTGAAGGTATCTCCTATGAAGGGAGTGATGCGATTTGGAAAAAAAGGGAATCTTAGTCCCTGATATGTAGGTCCATATTTGATTGTGAGGATAGTTTTGTTTATGAGTTAGATTTTCCATTGAGTTTGGGTTCCATTCATTCGGTTTCCATGTTTCGTTATTGAAGAAGTGTGTGGGTGATGCTTCTTTTGTGGTGACTATTTAGGATATTGGTATTTTCCATTCCTTATATTATGAGAAAGTCCATATGGAAAATTTTGGATAGGAAAGTCTATCATTTGAGGAGTAAAGATGTAGCTTCGGCAAAGGTCCTTTGGAAGAACCATAAGGTGGAAAAAGCTACTTGGAAAGCCGAAGAGGACATGAAGTCTAAGTATCCGTTCTTGTTCCCCAAATTGGATAATCGTGCTTAAGGTATGGGTTTTCCCACTCTCTTTATTTTTTGACTTTGTTAAAGGAAATTGTGGTTGTGTTTCGGTCCTTGAATCATGCTAAGGAATGCCTTAACTCATTATTCGAGGACGAATGATCCTGGGGAAAGGGTAATGTTACACCCCAAATTTTTTCCTCTACAAATTTCTTGAGTTTTAAAGTTACTTCCTAGGCTAGGACTCACCTAATGAGTTGTAAGGTCTCCTTATGGGTTGCAGGGTTCAAGTTGTATTGTGATCAGTGAGGGTTCCACATGTTTCCATTGAGACTATAACTATGATGTCATGAGTCATAATGGCTCTTTAAGAGTTGCAGGGTGCTTTCTGTAGCCAAACAAGAGTAGGTACCCAATGTCACTATTTTAGTTACAACTAGGACCCGACGAGTCATAATGTCTGTGTATGAGTCGTAGGGTACAACTTGTAGGGTTAACAGTGAGAAGGCCCCATGCCTCTGCCCAGACTACTAGTTGTGGCAATGACTTGTAACCTGACGTCATGAGTCCTGATGTGACTCATAGTCACTAGCACCAGTTTTTGCTGTGTTTTAATTAGGGGCACTTTTGACATTTCCCTCTTTCCCCAATTGTGACCCATGACTTTAAAACACTTTAGCTTCTTATTATCATTCCAAAAGAAATCAAAATGCACTTCTCTTCTCTCAAATTTCTCAAAGCAAGAACAAGGCTAAGGTTTCTCAAGGTTGATCATCTAGGTCTCAGAGGTTGATTTCTCTCCATAATTCCTAACACTTTCAGGCATGTACCCCTTCTCTTAAACTTGTTTTACTTAAAGCATATGTTTTAATAGTTATTCATGTGGATTTGAATATGGATTTTTATTTGGATTGAAAGCTTAGGAAGGATTATTACTTGATTGAATTCCCATGGTTTTTATGTAATTATTCATGTTTTATATATGTATTTTGAAATCTATTAGGGTGCATAGGTTTGGTGAATGGAATGGGTGTCGAAGCATTCCCTTAAATTGATGATTTTGTTTGGGAAATTTGTTCCCTCAACCAACTTGCATAATTGGATTTGAAACACGGTTAATCACACCATTTGTCTTACTTCATTAAACTATGGCATTGCATCAATGGTTAAACGGATAAAGAGTGTTTTGAAGGCCTTTTTGGCAATGTTTTTGATTTTAAACATGATTTAATGAACAAAGGGGGTCGTGGAATTCCCCTAAGTTTGTGAAATTGGTATGACATAATTATAAGCTTGCAAGCGTAATGGTATGACGATACCTGTGGTTGATGACTTAATGGATAATTCCTTGGTTAAATGGATAGGTTATGTGAACCTTGTTTTAATTAGGATTAAAGGGGATTGTGTAGCTTACTGTGGAATGTAAAGGTCCCGGATGGATCAATACTAGAAACCACATTTGCTGGCATGCGGTTCTTTATGACCCTGTGCATTAGTTCACACTTACATATATATATATATATATATATTGAATTGGTTAGGATCGAGGAATTCCCTGGATCATCCTTGGGTATTTCTTGTTCGTGCGGCTAACATGCTGTTGGACCCTTTCAGCTGGAGAAGCTGTACCCATATAGCCCGTAGGTGGCCTTACGATAGTTAGAGCTACACAGTCCAGGTTAATGGTTTAAAATCTTATCCTAAACATTGTTCCCTTTCCAAACATCTTATAGATTTTTATTTATGCATTGTGAACGTGTACATCGAGTTTGGACTTAATTTTTGAATTAACATTATTTTATCCCTATGCTGAGTTACATGCTGGCCCTCACCTCGCTAATCGTGTCCACACACTGTATCCCCACGTGATGTAGGGAATGAAGACACTCTTTCTTTCCCTACGCAGTGATAAGTTATTTATGGATAACTTATGAGTCAGCTTTGAAGTGGTGAGGTTCCATTCTCTGGAAGACCATGTTCTTGTTTCATTCATGTTTTGGATCATTCCTTTTGGACTTATTTTGGCTATGATCAGGGGCATATATCGACTTAGGTTGTTCTTGGTTACTAGAGGCTTTGTGGATTATTGTAGACTTGAGTGGTTGTTGAAGTTCTTAGACTCCTTTCTGAGTTAGTTGAGATCTATCTTTTATATGTTCGGAATTTATCCACTGCTAGTTGTATTCCGTTTTGTTTTGTCTAGGCAAAGGGGTGATCTCGGGTCCTCAGTGAACTTGGGATACTCGTTATGGCCAGGCCCTGGTTCAGGTCATGACAGGTGATAGCTTAACTCATCTGGAATATTGTCGCTCACAAGGTAGTTTACGAAGTCCTCAAACCATGAAACATGGTCTAGGGCAGCTTTAAGGACTTGTTCGTCTAGAAATGAATTATGAATCTCCAATTCCTCTCTTTTGCTCCCTTCATTCTCCAACCTGGACAAGTGGTCTGCTACTTGGTTCTCACAACCTTTTCTGTCTTTCACTTCCAAATCAAACTCCCATATAAACAAAACCAATCGAATAAACTGTGGTTTGACATTTTTCTTTTCGATCAAATACGACAATGATGAATGGTAAATATGCACTACCACTTTGGTCCCAACAAGTATGCTCTAAACTTCTCAAATGCATACATCAAAAAAAGCAACTCCTGCTCAGTGAGATTAATTTTTTCATCTCAATCTAGCTCTTTACATTATATATTGGGTGGAACAACTTTTCTTTCCACTACCCCAGAACTGTACCAAGGGCCACTTTATTTGCATCACATAGTATCACAAAGGGTTTGGACCAATTTTGTACAATCATGATAGGTACTTCCACCAATTTCTCCTTAAGATGTTTGAATGCTTTCAAGCACTCCTCACTCCATTTATATTTAACCTCCTCCAATAGTTTGTATAAGGGATTGACAATTTTGGAGAAGTCATTGATGAACCTCATATAGAATCCTACATGACCCAAGAAACTACGCACCCCTTTTACCAAAATTGGCAGCGGTAACTTTTAAATCACTTCTATTTTTGCTATATCCACTTAAATTCCTTTTGATGAGATCTTATGGCCTAACACTATGCCTTCCTTCACCATGAAATGACATTTCTCCAAACTAAGTACCAAGTTAACCTCCTCACATTGCTGCAATGAATGACTCAAATTGATTAAATAATCATTAAATAAATCTCCAACCACCAAAAAATATCAATGAACACCTCTAAGGTTTCCTCAACCATGTCAAAGAAAATCGATATCAGAAATCTTTGAAATGTAGTTGGGGAATCACATAACCCAAATGATATCCGTTTGAAAGAAAATGTCCTATATGGGCATGTGAAAGTAGTCATTTCTTGATCCTCGGGTGCAATGGAGATTTGGTTGTAGCCGGAGTAATCTTCAAAAAATAAGTAACATCCTTTCCAACTAATCTATGGAGCATCTAATAACTCAGACACTCCAATATCACTTCCCACCCTATCACCGGCTAAAGAGGGATTAACCCATTGTTTTCATTTGCTGGCATAGCCATTCCTCTTTTCTTCAGTATACATTGGTAAGGACTCACCGATTTGCTGTCTGAGATTGGATATTCTACTCCCGCATAAAGCCATTTAATCATCTCTTTATTCACCACCTTTTGTATAGGTAGGTTAAGCCTCATTTGATGTTAAATAGATGGTGTACAATCTTTCTCCAACTGTATTTTATGAGTACATATTCCCAAGGGAATACTTATAATGTTGGAAATTGTCCACCCTATAGATCTCTTATACCTTTTCAATACTGATACATGATCTTTAACCTAATTCTCCACTAAGTCAGCTGCAATAATCACTGGTAATGTATTGATCTCTCCCAAAAACACATATCGAAGATGACTTGGTAACTCCTTTAACTCCATAATGGGTGGTTCTTCAATTGATGGTTTAGCTGGTTGCGTTGATCTATTCTTTAAGTCCAAATCTAACTTCAAAGTTCATTTATACCGCTGCCAAGGTTTTAACGACAAATTTTACTTCAGTAGGAGCCACTAGATCAACCTCATCAACAACATCAATAACAGAGATCACAAACATCACCATCGATTGCTTCATAGAATAACAAACATCAAAATTGACTTCTTCATCATTAAGTCTAAACTTCTTCCATTCCTCTCCATATCTACTAGCACTCTCCTAATGGCCATCAAATGGTCTACCCAAGTTTATGGGTACTGCAAAATCAACTTCCTAGTTATGCATTACAAAGTCTATAGAAAATATATATTTTGTTACTTTTACTAGCACATCATAGAGAATACCACCCGCTCTCTTCACTGAATAATCTTCCATTAGTAAGTGCATAGATGTCGTTTTGGAGTTCCTAATCCCAACTGTTGATAAATATCTAGTGCCACAAGGTTGATATTTTCTCTTAAATCACAAAGTGCTTTAAAATCTAAAGGCACCGATTGTACATTGTATAGTAAATGATCCCGAAATGGATTTGTTTTGCACTAGTGATCTCGATGTAACGACACAACAATGATACAGATTATCCACCGGTACATAGCTAACTATTCTCTTATTCATTACTAGATCCTTCATAAATTTAGCATAACTCGACATTTATTCTTAAAGACTTAACCAATGGTACATTCACTGATAGTTATTTCAACATAGTTATGAACTTGCTAAACTTGCCATCCTCTACCTTTTTCTTCATCCTATGTAGGAATGGTGACGGCGACCTAGGAATTTTTGTTAGAGGTTCTTCTATATCCTTCCTCTTTTCATACCCCAAGTTATTAGCACTTTTCACCTTGGACGGTTGCTCTACATCCACACTCTTCTCTCCCAACTCTCCTAGCTTCTCAGACTTAGCTGGTGTAGTATCCATCAATTCATCATCCATCACAATATCATCAACTAGTGGAAGTGTTATCGAACGTGTTTCCATTAAAATTCTACCTTCCTAGTAGTAATAGCCATACTTGTGAAATCATTCCTTGGATTCTGTACCGTATCACTAGGCAATGTTTTGCTTTTTGTTTGATTAAAAGAGGTCGATAATTTCTTCATTTGATGCTTTAAATTCTTAATAGAGGTAGATTGGGGTCAACCAATTTGCTCATGGTTGATAGATCACCCTGTATTTCCTGACACCTTCAACAGTCGATTCCACCCCTTGAAGTAACTTAGCCATCATGGCCTTCATATACAAGTATGACATAGTCTAGGTAGAAAAGGTAGAACTCAATTCCAAATGCATAGATCAACCGCTACCTCGAATGGGTTCTAAGTATCGCCTGCATCAACTATCCGTGCGGTGCACTCGTACCTGCATCTGCACTAAAAGAGAGTAGTATGTATGAGTACAGTCCACTTATACTCAGTAGGTATCATAGGCAAACTGAGAAAGTAGTTAATAGCGTATATAAACACAAACTATGGGCACGTCACCTGCAATAAAAAATGTCCCAAACGGTAGCCAACACCATCTCTACTAAAAATTCTACTTTGTACACATATGACAATTATATGTAGAGGAAAGAAGAACAAACATACACGTACATCAGTTATAAGTATAAGAAGATAGAACAGACAAATAGATATCAAGTCAAAGATAGAAATGCAATCACAACATTAGCACAATATATAAGGTGCAATGAAGATTATAATGATGATGATGCATGGGGTCATCACATAACCTCCGTCTATACCTGCAGATCTAAAAGTTCCTAATGTAGAACCTATGGCAAGTTTTCAACCAATATAACACAAATATCCAATACCAATATCCATAAATCCTCTTAGCCAAATACATCGATAAAAGGTTTTAAAGGTTTCATATTTTCTATTAGAAAAGCCAGTGTTTTCAGTATTTCCACAGTAGTACCAATGTTTCATAAATGAATATGATATGAGGATGCATTTATCATAACCAACTAAATTGAGAATATCTAGTATCCAACCAATATACTAACCATGAAAGCCAATAATCCACTCATCAACCAACCATCCATGATCCAATAGAATCCTGAAACCATCAAGTGAAACATGCAAAGAAATGTCATTGATACCATAATTCCAGAAAACTAGGCTTGTTCCGTCCAATAGGAGTGAAATCAAATGTATATATATCAAGACCAGGCTAACAACATCATGTAAGACCCCACATGGTAATACATAGCAAATAATTCCTCAAAAACCACCAAATATTATCCACATAGGCCCACACACGGGCGCATAAATTACCTAACATATTTTTCATGATGCAACCCCATACCTATAGCATGCTTTTAAATTATTATTAAATACCCAACCCAGTCTGAATAAAGTTAAGCCATAACGTACCTTAAAATCCAAAAACTGGTCCAAAAAGCCTTCAACACAGAGTATTTTCCCCAAAAACGGACCCAAAACCAACTAAAACATTCATATATAGAATCTATGCGTAACAAAAAAGCCAACGATACCAATATTGTCTAACTTTGAGTATGGTCAAAATGGACACCGAAAATGGATTTTCAAAAAAGACAGGTAAAACTATAATTTTTATCCAAATATATATTTCCCATTATTAAAGGAACTAATTGATTAAAATCCAAGTGAAAACAATTTTAATTTGGGGTTTAAATCGAAGAAATACAATTCTAGGCCTTTCGGGCAAAAATCCCCTAATTCAACTTTTAAATTCATGTTTACACACGATTTAAATGATGACATGGAAGTAAAGTAGTTGAAATAGGTGTTTTGGAGCTTACCCAAGTTTAAAAATAGAAGAATTTGCATAAAAACTTAACCCCAAGCTCTAAGTCTCAACTGCTGAAAAATCACAAAAAAAGTGGTATTTAAATATACCAGGAGCTGCTAAACTTTACCATGGGCCACTTTAGCATGGTCTGCTTTAACAGTCGATGCTAAAACACCTAGGTGCCGCTAAAGGAAAACCCATGATCGGGTGATAGTCTGCTAAAGCGGACCTTAGACTGCTTTAAAGGTGAGCACTAAAGCACCAGGTTACTATTTTAGTAGTATCTGCTGGGTAGTTATGGCTGCTTCAGTGAAAATGGGCCACTAAAGCACTCTCCGCTAAAGTGCCCAAAGATTCGCTAAAGCACCCTCCGCTAAATCGTACCTTTAGGTCGATGTAGCAGTTACACCAGTAGCTGTGCAACAACTAGAGTCTTGGAGAATTCCAAATATCCGTGGACCCCACAAGATTCATCCGAAATTTTGAGAAGTAAAATAAACTATTCAACCCTATCAAATTAGATGCTCCAAACTCAATGGCAGTATCAGATTTTTTTAAATACGTTGTTTTCAAGAGTTGACCCCTAAAAACCTATTTTTACAACTTTTTGAACGGAGGATTGAAATGAGATATAAAAGCCATAAAACCACACCAACCATTCTACCAACCTAAAATCAACGTTCTAGAACTGCTGGAGCAATTTTTTTTTAATCAGATGCATAGATCAATAAATATTGACTAAAGTCAACTATAAGGCTTTTCAAGCAATCAAGACTACAATTTCAAATATATGACCCCAAAATGTATTGGGAATTATACCAAACCTCCCCACATCCCAGAAATACCATAATGAATCCACGAGGAGGGGTAAAATGATCAAATTTGATATAATCACATACTTCACACAAAACACCAAAGCTTAAGTCGTTACGTCATCCAACACTATGAATCTAGTTCATCTTCGAACTAAGGGTGATAGAAATACCCTAATCAACAAATAGCTGGGGATATCAATATGTATATCAGACTCGACCTCCCAAGTAGACTCATCTATAGGCAGATGCCTTCCATGGACCTTAATGTAATACCCTAAGTTTTCAAGGTCTAATCCCATCAAAGGATAAGTCATAAAATTAGTTCTTCAAATGCCACATGTCTCACCTTAATCCAATGTCATGGCACAATCAAAATTTTCCCTAAGAGTCTGTCAGGCTTCCAGTGGCAATAAATCAATCAATGTCTCATTATCAATCGTAAAGATCCATAAAATAGACCTGTTACCATGGTAGTGAGTGACCTAGGATTCTACTCAAAAGTAACAAGTCCAGTAGAAGACTCGTTATCATACATAACGAGTCATCGTGTGGACTCATAGACACACTAGTGAGGACCTCTAGATCTCTATCTAAGGGTAATAATTCTGCCTAATGACTCATTATTAATTCCAGTAAGTCATAGGGTGGACCCGCTACCTTAATAGAGAGGAACCCAATAAGTGAGTCTCAGACCACGACTACTTTTAATGACTCATGGACAGACAAAATGAGTCATTAGAAAGGGAAGTCATTACGTTAATAGTGAAGGCTCAGAACACAGGATCTTAGTTCATGACTCATGACCAGAAGGTATGAGTCGTTGGGTGAGCTATGATGACTTGGACCAAAAATTCCTGCATGATTTTAACCAGGGATTTTTGGTGAATTCCACCCCTTTAACCCAAAACCCATGATGTTTATGACTCTAAAACATCATTTATCAAGGATAAGCATTACCCTAACCTCTCATAATGTAGAAATCATTAAGCACACATCAAAAGAAGCAATATCTTCTCTTAAGAGTTAAACTAGGGTTCATCAAGCAAGTTCAAGTTTCAAGAAGATTTCTTCAAGGGGTTTGCTTCCAGGTATGTGGGATTTCATTAATGGGTCCCTTCGACTCATTAAGTCATAAGAATTCCCCTATTCTCAAGTAAAAATTTCGTTCTCTCTTATTTTGGATTCTAGGCCAAATATGAGTTTTTGTTCAACTCTTTCAATTTATTTTGTGAATGAATGATAAATGCATGTTTCCCCATAAGATTTGTGTTTCCGTGTGTACAAGAATTATAAAATTCCAATAATGATTCATTATATAAATATTATACTGTATTCATGACATTATGATCGACTTTTTATATTATCATGTTCCATTGCATTACCCATTACTGGTGGGATATGATCTTGATGCCTAGGAGCTTAAACATGAATCAATTTACGTATTCATGATTACTTCAGATTATGCACACATTATAATTTTCAAAATGCCATGGCTTGAGCTTATCAATATCAATCATGTTTCAATTATACCACAGTGTCATTTAGTTTGGAGTAATATTTAGCATCGAGTGAACGTAGGGATAACGACTCCCCAGTTAGTTAGGCAGAGATTGTTAGTAGATATCTTTAAGTTCTAGAACTACCACACCATCATAGGTTATAAGAGGTTACCCATCAGTTTAGTCTTGACACCCTCACTCCTTGGGATATCAGTTTAGTTGATCCAGGACAATCAGTGTTGGTACCTTGCCACATTTAACTAGGGTCACAGGTTGGACCCTGAAATGATCAGACTGAGGAATATTAGTTATTGTTATCTCCCATAATCCTCAGTTTAGTATTCAGATTTTAATTAGTTCAAGTTTGCATAATCAAGTGAACAATATTCAGTCATTCAGCTATTCAGATACCCAACATATGTTTGTACTTGGTCTTACATATGATTTTTATGTTTATGAATTCATGATCACTATGTATGTATATTATCTAGCCTTTCATTCCGCATACTCAGTACGTTCAAAGTGCTTACTGCATAATTCTTTGCACTATATTGTCTCATAATATAGGTCAGATGCTTAGTACCCGAACTGCCCTTAACGCATTTACATGCCACTTAGCTGCAACCTTTGGGAGTCCTCATCAGCCAAGGAATGGTTATCTTATAAGCTATTTGTTTTAGTAATGTTTCTTGTTTCACTTATTCAGAGTTAGTTTGGGGCTTATCCCGCCAATTCATCAGGTTTAGAGGCAGTCAGACAATCAATCAGTTATGCATTTTTTCCAATTTTATTGACTATCTTCGGATAGTATTTATCTTGATTTTACGATTATTCCTTATCAATTTACTTCAGTTAGCTTTTGCTCAGTATTTTTTTACATTCCTCAAGTACTTATTTCTTATACCAAGACATGGGTTGACTTAAGGTCACTTGTGACTCTAGGCATCGTGTTACGACTAGGTGGTATGATAACGCTCAACTTACACGTCAATTTATGTGCAAGGCGGTCATCGTCAATATATTTATCCAACTTTGGAGTTTGTCAAATCTATGAGAAACAATGGGATTGGCGATTAAATCAATTTGAAATGATAGTTACATGTTAAATTCAAACAACTGGTACAAAAAGCTAGAATGGGGAAGGTGAGTTCCTACACTAATGCTTTTTTGTAGGATTTTCTAGTATAAATTTGGGGTTATGAATAATTAGAGTTGTAACAAGTATGAATGGATTTTGGGATTATGCATTACTAAGGGAGTAACATGTGGGAGTTAGTCATCAACATCGATTTAGTAAGTTAAATATGGCTAGTCTTGGTTATAGATTTTGATTCTAGTCTTTCAACAAAACACCAAACTTTCACCCATTGATCCTTTCGAATACCTAATAGGTGTGTTCAACAATTTTCAACCACAACCTCAATCAAGGAATCCCTATTTCTATAACGACACCCATGGCATAGATAACCTCACTTTCACCCTTGTTTCTAAGGTAGTGAGAATATAGAAAACTCTACACATAATTATTTATCATTGATTTGGTCTCCACATCCCTCTTTTGAGGATGATGTGGATTCCTAAAATTCACCTAAAACCCTTCTTTCAAAGATAGCCTTGGGTTTTCTAGAGCTTGGACCTTTCACTCATCAATCCCATCTGGGTATTTAGAGCTTTAACCCATCAAATCCCAATGAAACTACCATAGCAATAATAGCACCCATAAATATGAACTACCAAATAGATGCTAACAATGACAACCCACACACACTTTAACCTCTATTCACACATAACCCCATAAGGGATATTTGACTACACATAAGATAAATAAGCATAGATATACCCATAATCTCCATTGAATAAAAGTTGTAGAAGATCTAAGTGAATGTTACTTCACACTTGACTCTTTTACAATATCAACAATGGAAGTGAGCTAATCTTCCACTTAGAAAGTTTCCAATGTATTCTTTACCTAAGATTTATACAATATTTTTTTCTCCAAAAATGGAGGCTACAAAGTCTCAATATAAAACCTAAAATTGGGAAAGAAGGAATGTGATGGAATGAATGATACACGAAAATAGGATTTGAGTCTTTTTGTTCAAATTAGGATCAGCCCGCGCAATTACAGATTTGCCTTTGGGCTAAACATTTCCGCTGAGATGCGATCCCGCTTGACTTTTGCGATCGCAGTTGATTGACCATCTTAACTGACCGCGACCTCGACTAATGGACCACAACTGCAGTAATTGAGGCTATTTCACTCCAGGTCTTCAGTTGCACCAGGTCTTCAGTTGCACCTTTTCTGCTCCCTTTTGATTATTTTAAGCTCCAATCCATATCTCTTTGTATTTTCAACTCATATACCTGCAAAGAGTGGATATTAGTGCATTAAATCACAATTATGCCTTATCTACTCATTTGATACAAGGTAATGTAATCTAAAACTGAGTGCGAACAAGTGGTAAAATCACTTATTACCAACACCCCCAACTTAAAGCCTTTTCTTATCCTGAAGAAATACTACCTTACTACAAGAGACACAATTATTTATGCCCAACTTTATTCCTTAAAGTTCATAGCAGCTTTAATTTAAATCGCAATCACAAGTAGCTCATTGCACATGTGCTATGTGAATTTCCCAACACCCCTTATTATAAAATGAAATACTCAATGAATGCATAAAACTGTAAAGAGCAATCAAGCAACAAAGTCTAATACTATAGAGGTGGCTCCCTCTTGACTACAATCAAGTTATACTCCATTTGTCTCATTGTTCGGGAGGTGACAAAATCACCCCTCTCAACTTGTTTACATGCTAATCTCGCAAGAAAAGAAATTTCCATACACCAAACCACTAATCATGCACCAATGAAATTTAAGTGCAACAAATCTCTCTTACCTAAAAGAAATCTCGATGCAACAAGTGTTATACCACAGGCTTGCCCCTATTTTCAATACCACTACACAAGAAGGTAAATGGTTAGAGATCTAAAAGGACCTTCTAATCTTGTAACATTGGTTCGGGTTAGGGCAGGATATCATTTAGGGAACTTAGTTACAGCCTACCTTGAGTATCTACATCACACTTTACAACACTCCTCTTTTTGATTAAGGGTCACTCTTCATTATTTTCTTTCTTTGTTCATGCCTATATTTTGCTTCCTTTGTTCCCCACTTTCCTTTTTTACTTTCATTTTGTTGCATTATTGTGCAAGTCATTCTTTTATGAGATCCTTTCTTTTTTCTAAACATTCATTTTCAACACTTAGGCACATTTGGCATTTCACTAGTACTTTGTAACCCTAAACTTAATTTCGTCTATTCTTACCATCCCCAACTTAGGCTTTTAGCGCTAAGTTGCATTTTTAAGTTTAAAGAGGTTATGGGTCAAAAGAGGGATATAATGAATGGTTCACGTCTTGTAACGTGTTTGCCAAGGAAAGGTTAAAAAGCTCAAAGTGGGTACTAGGGATTTCGTTTATGCATGGGAAGGGTTTTTAGGCTAGAGTGGGTTCCAAAATCATAAAGAGGGCTTAAGATAATTTTTCCAACCAAATAATCAAAATTAGTTTTGAAAGACTGATGGAGAAAGTTCTAGGGAACACAAGTATACAAGAGATGAATGCAATAATCTCACCACACATGGCATGCAAAATTCGTTAAGGAAGATTAAATGTCCCGATGGAAACAATCATGGAGTGTCTATTTCTTATTGACAAGTCAAAATTTATGTAGCCACAAAAGAGAAAAAAAGTTTTTTTGCACATTGCTCACATCTATGCCCTTGATTTTTTTCAAAAATTTGGATGGAGAGGGTTTTCTGATTTGCGATCGCACCATGCACAAATTGCTAAACTATGGCTTTAATCCAAGCCTTTGTCTCACATCTTGGCTCAAAATGGGCAAGCTAACCATATGGCTACTCAGACTTCACTAATGGTGTATGAAGTGATCCCAACCTTTACAAAGTGAAATACCACAGGTACTCAGACTTTCCTTGAATTTTTGACATGTATGCAACGGGTACTCAGAATTTCCCTGCACCTATGTGACTCAAACACGAACCATGATTCACAATAAAATCTAAAGTACTGAGAGAAAAACTAAAGACTAGGATAACATAACAAGATAAAAAAAATATCCAACATCATCAAAGGAAATATTTGAAAACATATCAAGAAAACAAACCCCCAGCTTAAATGAATGCAGTGTCCACACTGCATGTGCAAGGAGGGAAAGATTAAAATGGGGCTCCCTATATCTGCATCATGAGCTATCCTCTCCTGTTGACTCGACATCACCACTACTTACATCATCAGCTAACCACTCTGCAGGGGCCTCGTCCTCACCATCTAATCTTGGTAAAAGAGATGGATCATTGGGTTTGACCACCTTAGGAAAACTCAATCTAATCTAATTCAGTATCCTATTCATACCTCGGTAAACTCAATTAGCTAACAGAATTCAGTAGTATTTCATTAGTGAATGGAACTTAGTCCAATTTAATTAAACAGTAATCTTCATAACCATTCAGTCCAGCCTAGTACAGACTAGAAGTTAGTTCAATGTATATTTAGTTAGGAGTAGGATTAAGCATTGAGTTAACCCAGGGATGGGGGCATTCCTGTCAGCAGAGGGTTTGACCCTTAGCAGCAACCCCTGCGTTACAGAACTACCTAGCCAACATAGGTTAAGGTATCTTACTGCTAGACATTATGAGGGTTGATACTTCTTATCAGAGTTATCCTGCCATTGAGGGTTGATGTAAGAGTTTCCTGTCAAAGAGGGTTAACTCACAAATTTTCCTTACCCGTGGCACGATATTGATACCCTTCCAACTAGGGTTATAGGTTGGACCCCAAATCAATTAGAGAAGGGGCATGTCGGTTAGATAATTACCTCTTATAGTCTCAGTTCCATTCTCAATCTCAGAATTGAACTCAGTTCAGTTCTATAGATTGAAGCCTATCAAAGATAGTTACTTAGCTGAGTAAGGAACTCAGTATGATTCCACAGTATTAAGAACTATCAGACACAGTTATTTAGATAATAAGTAATACAGTATTTGTAGATTCAGATATCAGTTATCAATATTTTATTTTAGTACTCAGCATTAGCACGATCTCAGTTACAGTTTATGTATTCATGCATGTACTCTTAATCAATCATACTCATGTTATTCAGTTATTATTGTGCATGTATGTGAACCCATGCCTATCATCCTACCTCACTGAGCATACCAGTACATTCAAAGTAATGACACATGCTTTCCTTTGTGCTATAATGTATTATATCATAGGTTCAGATGCACGGTCTCCAGAGCACCCTTAGCAGTTTAGACTCTCAGCTTTTCAGAGTAGTGGTGAGTCCTCATATTTCGAGGACATACTTATTATTTATAGTAATTTAGTTTTATTTCAATAGATGGAGTTAGTTGGGGGCTTGTCCCATCAACTCCACAGTTCAAACAGTTAGAGGCTTTTTCAGACTAGAGTAGTTTCAGACAGTTGTTCAATTCTTCAGTACTTAAATTTAGTTTTGGTATTTTGATACCGCATTCAGGTTTATTTACAGATTTGAACCTTATGGCATATTTTTTGCCTATTTCTGCATAATTATAGTGTTTATTACTCAGTTATTGCAGTAGGTACTAGTCATGGGTTAGCTTGTGGTCCATCACAATTATGAGCATCGTGTAGCATCCTAGGTATAGGCTCGGGGCATTACATTCAGGCCTATTCCTTAACTACACATTCTATGCCTTAAATAATATTAAAAATGATGGAGTTGAGACAACATACCATATTGGAAAAGAGGTGCGTGTGGGGAGAATGACAGTTAAATAGTCTTTTAATCTGATTTAACCATGATTGCTATCCTAGTTCTGTGATTGCGGACACTCATCTACCACGATAGCGGTGATAATGTCCATGATCGAGGTAACTAAGACCAAATTTTAGGTCCGCTGCACTCCTCTGTTTAGTCCAAAACATGATATTTTCATACCTCCCCCTTTTCAATTTCAATCAACACTCCTTATTGTACCATAGTTTCATGGATTATGCAAAAAAAATGAATTTAGTCTATCATGTATAAATAAAAGAATACAGGACACTTTCATGGAATGATGGGCTACTTCCCATCTCTTGTGGTAAGGCACCCCTCCTACTGTCATTTGTGTTTCCACTTAGAAGATTTGAATCTCTTTCCTAACTTTTTCTCACTATGAGTTAAGTAGAAAAGGGAGAAAAGATTCAAATCTTCCAAGGTAAAGCTAGATAGAGCTGGTGGCATGACGATGAAGCTTCTATCTCTCCACATTGAAGATTTGAACCTTTTACCCAACTTTACATCAAATTTTTTATTTGGCTCCTTGGGTTAGGGTTGGAACATCAATGGGCTATTATTGAGTATCAAAAGTTAAGCTCTTTGGCCTTTGAGTGCGGGGTTTCCATGTCCTTATTAGGAATGTCAAACTCCTTCTTCCCAAAATCTATCATTTGCTATGGTGGTTAGATTTTCATCAAATCCACCGAGCTTACTGTTGAAAAATGGTTCGAATGAGGTCTACCCCTTAATTTCAGAATTCATCGCTTTTGGTATTCTCACCTAGAGATGGGCTAGAGTCTTCATAAGAGATTGACTTGGCTTCTTATTTTAACTCTTGCACCATTTTATCAATTTTGGGATCTTCTAAAATTTTTTGTTTGGTTGGTTGGGAAATCACCGAGGATTCTTCGCTACCAAGCTTATAATTGAACCCATAACTTGGTTTCTCTTTTTGAATCACCTCCTCTTGAGAAGTGGGCATGGTGATGGTATTTATAAGATTTGTTTCCTTGCTCGTTTCCCCTATCTTGGCAATCTCATTTTTATGTGCCTCCATGGATTGATATATGTCTTGTATAGTTTCCCCCATTGTAGGTACCCGATCAAAAATAGTTTGAAGCATTGCTTCAAAATTATTTGTCTTGGCTTATTGTTCTTCCCTTATTTGATCCTGATACCTGTCAAACTCATATGAAGAACTAGAAAATAGGTTGGCATAACAGGGAGAGGGGGACACATGGAAAACCACTCAAATGTCCACCTCGATCACCACATAAAGAACAACCATACCCTCAATAGGATTGACTCTCTCTCCAGGGAGCATATATACAATCTCTTGGAAACTGGGGTCCATCACAATATGGACATGGATCATCAAGATAGGACTTTCAACTACCAAAATCTTAGTATTTTGAGATGCTATAGAGAAAAGTAAATAAAAACAAAAATCTATCTAACACAAGTAACGAAAAGAAAATCATAAGCATGTATTTACAAGTTTGAATTTAAACAAGTAAGCTAAAATTCCAAACTAACTCAATACACCAAATTGTTCCTCGACAACGACACCATTTTTTATAAAATTCAACTTACACGTCAATTTAAGTGAACAACAGTTGTCGTCAATATATTTACCCAACTTCTTAGTTGCGTCCATGAGGAGTAGTTTGAGTAGATATAAAATTAGCTTGAAATAATAGATACTTGCTAAATTCAAACCTAGAATACAAAAAAAAAATGGGGGGTTTGGAAAATATCACAACTAATATTTCTTTTTGGGTTTTTCAAGTATTAATTTGGGGCTCCGAATAATTAGAGTCTAATATTTGGTACGGATCTTGGGATTATGCTTTCCTAGGGGAAACTTATTCATGGGTGTGTGATGGCTTGATGCAATTTCGAGAAGTTGGTGATGTTCTAGGGTGGATTGAAAATCCTTGAGGCTAGATTTTCAACAACACCTCAAGGGTGTCACTCATTCACCCTTTCGTGTACCTAATGAGTGCTTTAATCAAAATCACCTAATACCTCAATTAGACACCCCTACTTTTAGGTTGGTGCCCTAAGTATAGTCACTTCATAATAACCCTTATGTCCAAGATAGTGAAAATTAACAAACTAAACCCAATAATTATCTACTATTGCCTTGGTTCACACATCCCTCTTTCAAGGATGATCAGGGTCCCTAAACTTCATCCAAACACCTCTTTCAAGGATGGTTTGAGCTTTAAAGAGCTTGAGATTTTCATCCATCAAACCCATTTGGGTATATGGGGCTTTCACCACAAATCCCAACCAATTTACTCAAGCAATAATAGAACCCAATATCATAAACTAGTAAATGCACAAACAAATCATACCCCACACATATTTACACCCTAATCTAGCATAATCCCAAGAGGAAGAATTAGCTACACATAAAAATTATACCCAAGAACCTTCATTGATTAGATATATGAAATACTAAGTGAATGTTACTTCAAACTTTGAATATCCACTAATATTCAATGGGAGTTAGCTAATCCTTCACTTGTAAGCTACTCCAATGTACTGTTCACCCAAAATTAATACAATATTTTCTTCTCCAAGTATGGAGGCTAAGAGATAGAACACTATTTTGTTTAATAATTGGTTATTGTTAGAATTATGATGGAATGATAGGGTTTGAGTCTTCTTTAGGGCAAATTTGGGAACAACTGTATGAATTTACATCTTTGCCCTTGGGCTGATTTTTTGCTAGGCCACGATCGCACCCACCGCGAACACGGGCAATGCCACACAATTGTAGTATCTTGATAATATTGACTGACTACAACCGTCATTTGAGGACTGCGATCGTGATAACTGAGGCCATGTTTTGTTCCAGGTCTTCAGCTGCACTTCTTTGCTCTCTTTTGTTCCCTGTTAAGCTCCAATTCATATCTTTCCATCTTATCATCTTGGTGCCTGCAAAATGTGAATATTAGTGCATTTAATCACAAATTATGTCTCACTTATTCTTTTAAATCATGTTAATATGCACGAATGTGGAGTATAATTGAGTGGTAGATTCACCACTCATAAATAAGGAAATTGAAGAATAACGTGAACACAATGAAAAATAGTAGAAACGTAAATGACAAAGGATTTTTATGTGGTAACATCCTCACTCAAGGGAGTAAAAACATGACCTACGCCAGTATAATTTCACCAACACATCACTAAACTCCGAGAAACCTTCGATTAGCTACAAAATAATCATTTATATTTTTGCTAATATATTTTTATCTATTATTAAATATTTCAATAGAAAATATTAAGTGAAAAAATCAATACAAAAAACTTGATTTCATATAAAAAGTAATCTAAACATTAACAAATAGATTTAAAATACTAAGTCCTAAAGATGATTTTTATTCAACGAATAAAATAGAATATACAAGACAAAGTTAGCTAATATGGTTCTTGAGACTGATATTCATCACGATTAGAATTAGGTCTCAAGGTCTTAATCATGTTTCTCTTGAAACCCAAGGTTATAAACTCTTCTCTTTGTCTCTTCTCCCACGTTCTCATTATACGCTTGTTGCTTACCTTCATTGTCACAAATGAATTCACAAAATATATCCTTAGTGAAAAAAGATTCAAAACTGATGGAAATAAAATACATCAAAGACTGAGTAATTATTGATAAAAATAACAATATAGGGGAGCAACTAAAATACTGAATGTTGAGTTAAATATGTATGGATAAAGATCATGGTAAATTCAAGTTCCAATCTATTTTTTGTTCAATTTTGAGTTTGTAATAGTAGTAATAAATGAAGGTAATCATTTGTATAAATGTCAATGGAGATATCAGATTTTTTAAAAAAATCATTTTTATAAAGTTGACCCCCGAAACCCAATTTCACGATTTTCCAAATTGAGGGTCGAAATGAGATATAATATGTATAAAACCTGACCAACCATGTTACCACCCTAAAATAGACATTACAAATCTATTGGTGTTGTCCATTTTATTGTTCGATGCATATATCAATAAATGTTGACGAAACTCAACTATAAGGCTCTCAAAGACACCAAAAATCATAATATCTCATAAATCATATCAAATTGCATCGAGAACCACGTCAAACATCTCCACACTCCAGAAATACCACAAAGCTACTACGGGGCGAGGTAACATGGTCAAATCTAACAAAAATACACTTTTCACATAAATCACCAAAATTTGAGTCATTACACCTTGAAAAATAAAAACATTTAAAACCTTGTGGAAAAGTGCCTTCTACAATGACTTGGTTTATTTTTCAAAATGTGGGTAATGAAAATGTATCTAATTTAAAAATAATAAAAATATTATATGTTACCAATGTAGCAGTAAATTTACCACTATAGCAGCTCGTAACAATTATAAGTTGCCGCTACAGTAGTTTCCTTTTCCGCTAAATGGTCCATAGGTAAAATTTTAGGGCCTCTCTTTAATTGGGTCTATTTTACCGTCACAACCCCAAAACAAGGGTCATGATGGCACTTACTGCCGCAAACCTTGACAAGTAATCCTATCACGTAAAACTAATACACAAGGGGGAAAAACAGTATGATAACCCCATGGTAAGGCTTTTAGAGCGAAAATGAACCATAACAATATCACAAATATAGAAAGAAACATAACTAAAATACCATACATCCTCAAAACCTAGTGTCAATAATATAAGAACATATCTAATACAACTCGAATCCAAATGAAATAAATAAGATGTCTGAGATACAAGAGAAACTCTATCTCATAAATGAATATCAAGACACAGTCTATAGAGAAAGCTAGTAGAAGACATCCAGACACCTAAAAGTTACCCACTACCTTGAAAGCTCCAAATACCCCTGAAATCAAGCAACGTGGGGCACACTTGAACTTTAATATGCACCAAAATTGTACAGTAAGACTGAATACAGCCCATTTGTACTTAGTAGGTATCATAGGCCGACCAAGCAAAGTAGAATATAAAGCATACAAAATACGCATTAAGGGCATGCCACCTACAATCAGAAAAAGGTCCTATAATGGTATCCCAGAATGCTTGCACTAATAGTTCAATAATATCACATATATTGCAATAAACCAGAAAGGATAACAAGTATACAAAATCACACTTACAGGCAGAACAAGGAAGGACAATATTTCTATAAACACTAGATCATCAAGTACAAGTATAGAAAGATATAACAATTAGATAAGTAACAAATCAAAAAATAAATACAATCATATCACAAGAATAATGAAGTAGATACAATAAGAATGATGATGATGATTCAAGAGGTTGTCATACAACCTCCGAGACTTTCGTACAGTCTCCGTATACACCTACAGAGCTAAAGTTTCATGAAGTAGGACCCATTGGGAGTTTGTTAACTCGTATATGATCTATATATCATATATCCTCCCCAATACATCCCTAAGAAGGGTTTTATAAGATGTCACAATATTTTCTCCCCGGCACGTCCCCCAGGGAGGGTCTTATAAAGTGGTGTTGCCAGAATGTCTCAATATTTTCAAAATGGTACCATAATTTCATGAATGAGTATGATATGAGGATGTAATACTCATAATCAATAACAAGGATTATTTCCACAATTGACCACATGATTTATTTCCACAACCAACTATAATGGTATATTTTCAAAACCACATGAGCCAATATCCACTCATTATTTCCAATTATCCAGGAATTTCCACATATTTTATTTCCAATTAAAGTATGAACATATCACAATACACAAATGGTATCCCAAAATGCTTTTTCATCAATAAGATACAATTATTCACATGTATTTAAGGCTATCAATATCACATAAGACCTCACATGGTCATATATATCACATAATGTCTCAAAATTATAATTGTGTCACATATTGCCTCCACACAGGAACAACACATTAAGATAGCCAATTTTATGATTAGCTCCCATCCCCTAAACATGCATTTTGTATACAACTTAACTACACACCCTAATCTGAAAAAAGTCAAGAGATAACCTACCTTAAATATCGAAATCAATCAGCTACACTCTGATACCAAAGACCTACTCCTTACAAACAGACCCAAAATAAACAAAAACATCATAATATAGAATCTATGAATCAAAAGAAAGTCAACAACACCCATATTGCCTAGTTTCAAGTAGGGATCAAAATGGACCCCCGAAATAGGATTTCCAAAAAGAAGGGCAAAATATAACTTTATTTCAGAAATATGTTCCCTGTGTTTTTAGGAGTCTACATCTTAAAACACAATTCAAAACAAGTTAAAAATAAGGTTCATATTGCCTAGTTTTGATCATGGGTGTATTTGATATCTGGTGCACCGATTGGGGATTTTAGATTATTCCAAGTCTCAGCGAGCTCCTTAGGATTCATCCAGAATCACGTGACTGCAAATGAAATATGCTACCCTATCAAATTCGATGCTCCGGACTCACTGATGATATCAAATTTTCAAAAAGACATTGTTTTCCCAAAGTTGACCTCTGAAACCCAAGATCACAATTTTCCTATTCCAGGGTTGAAATGAGATTAAAAAGACAAATAATCAGATAAATCATGTTACAACCCTAAAATTGATATTATAGATCTACTGGCACAGTTCGTTGTTCCATCCATCACACAAATCAAAAGATAACCATATAAGTCACATATAAGGCTCTTGAAGCCTTTAAAAATCACAATATCACATAAATGGTACAAAAATACATTGGGAACCATGCCAATCATCCCTACACTCCATAAAACCACAACACAACTATGGGGAGGGGTAAAATAATTAAATCATACAAAAATATATTTTTCACATATTTCATCAAAATTCAGGTTGTTACATCATCCACCACTAAAAATCTAGTTCAGTCTCGAACTAAAGGCAAGAGAAACAGTTGAATCAAAAAAAAGCTGGGGATAAGACTTACATATATAAAACTCGACCTCCTAATCAGCCTCATCTATAGGTCAATATCACCATTGAACCTTAACTACAGGGATCACTCTATAGCACAACCGTTTAACATCCCTAGCCATAATGGAGACCGACTCCTTATTAAAAAAAACCTCTCATCTAAATAAACCGACTCCCAATGAATGTCATGAGACTCATCTAGAATTTAATGGTAAAGCATAAAAATAACAAAAACTGGATGAACAACTGATTAAACTTGGGGAAATCTAACTCATAAGCCACATCACCAATAGTCTGAAGAATCTTACATGGGCCAATATACCTGGGGATAAGCTTGTCCCTCTTACAAATCCTCATCACACCCTTCAAGGGTGAAACTTAAAGGAAAACATGATCACTAACACTAAATCTCATGGCATGAAGTCTACGATTAACATAACACTTCTTCCTACTTTGAATTACTCAAAGCCTATCATGAATGATCTGAACTCTATCTAAAGATTCACGAAGAAAGTTCGTACCTCAAGGTCAAACCTCAGAAATATCAAAGCAACCAATTTGATAGAGATAGTGCCTAACAAACAAAGCCATAAAAGGACCAATATCAATACTGAAATGGTAGCTGTTATTATAGAAAAACTCCACTAGAGCCAAATATTGCTCCTACTTTCCAGTAAAATCCATCACACAAGCGTGGAACATATCCTTCAAAACCTAGATTATTTGCTCTAACTGACTGTTAATTTGGGTATGAAATATTGTGCTTAAGTCAACCTTCATACCCAACTCATCCTGAAAAACCTTTAAAAATTTAGAAGTGAACATAGAGTTGGATTTGGTATGCGAATTATAAGGAGTTTTGTTCCTTTGAGAACGGTGACCCACACCAGAGTTGGACTTATTGTTCATCCTGGCAAGAATTCCTAACAAAGAAATCCATTGAAGAGACTTCTTAAGCTTCTCCTTTCTCTCAATCGAACTTATTCATGATGATTGTTACGATCTAGTAAGGCTTCAAGATTAAGACTGATTTTACTAAGCTTAGTCCCAAGATTGGTCTAAACCATGTTAGTTTCCTCCTTTCATTGCAAAAATATTTTATAAAGACTTGACATCTTAGCATTCAACTTATTACTTTTCACACTTATACTTTCTTAAGGCTTCTTCTATATCACAAATCCTCGAGGACAAAGAGGTTTCTTCAATATCAGAATTAATTAAGGCATCAAGTAAGGACTCTTTTTCATTTACCAACCAAGGTGCACAATTATTAACATATTGGTCAAGGCTCCCAGTTCTTTATGGAATAGTTTTTTAAATTATGTTGAACATCAAGAAAACTTACTTCATACTTCTCTTTCTTGTTAGAGTTGTCCATAAGAGCAAACAAGGAAGTACACTGTATGGGTTCATTTTCAAGAGCCACCATAGAAGTCTTCTGCTCATCATTCTCATGTTCAGATCCACTTGAGGTGTCTCCCTAGGCATCCAAGGTTTTTTTTTTTGACCATTTTATTAGAACCTTCTTTTCTTCTTAATTTATTAGGGATTTGTTCCCTTCTTTGATTTCTCTCTGGATTGCTTTTGATGTATTTCCTATAGTCCCTCTTTTGAAGAGTACATTCTCTGATGAAGTGATGTAGTTTCCCATAATTATAACAACAATTATTTTCTTTAAATCCCCTGCTTGAGTTTCCTCTATTTTACAAACCTCCACTTCTCACTATTTTTGGAGACCCTTGAGTAATATAAGTTTTGTTTTGTTCCTATTCACTTAAATCATCTTTGCTAGTCTTGAAAACCATAATCCTTTCCTTCTTGTGATCATTTCTTTAAAAAACTTGTTTTCTTTTAAGCTTATACATTTTTATTTCCAATAAGTTCATCCACAGTTATTTTGGCAACTATTTAGCCTCTAAAATAGTATTTACTTTGCTTTACTAGGAAGAGGGTTAGATGCTCAAGACTTTCCTGACCAACTTGTTCATTTTAGTATTTTCTAAAAGACATTTGAGTTCATTCACAATAGATGTGAGCTGAGTACACATATCTTGAATGTATTCTTCTTCACTCATCTTTAACAGTTAATACTGAGTTGTAAGCATATTAACTTTGATTGCTTCACTTGACTTGTTCCCTCATGAGCATTTTGAAATTCCATATTTACTTAGAAGATTCACAAGTAGAGTACTAATTATACTCATCAGGTCCTATCCCATAGACAAAATTTTGTTTGCTTTGTAATTCTCCTCAATTATCTTTCGATCAGCTTTAATGTATTATTCTCAACTTTTTGGAACATATTAAGAGGTATCATCTTCTTTAGATCCTCATAGATGACATACTTTAACTCACTATCCTCTTTCATGATAAAATAATGAATTCTAGTCTTTTACCAACCGTAGAATTGACCATTGAACCTTAGGGGTTGCGTAGTTGATTGTATTTCCTCGAGACTGAGTGGATTTTCCATCTTGAACAGGATACTTCTTACGTGATAACCTTATAGAAAGAAATTCTATGATACCAATTGATGGCTTATAAGATTCTACCATAATAACTAAGGCTTGATTTGATACCAAGTCCCTGTATAAGGAAATTGAAGAATGAGATGAACACAATGAAAAATAAGAAAAAAGTAAATGACAAAGGATCTTTGTATGGTAACATCCTTGCTCAAGAGAATAAAAACATAACCTACGCCAATATAATTTCACTAATACTTCAATAATCTCTGAGAAACCTTCAATTATAACATAGGAATCAACCTCCTATTTCCTACCACCTTACAGTACTCTATTGCAACACAAACTCATAATAACTCTACTATGAGAATAAATATATAAGCTACCTCTACCTAACACTCATTGTTGAACAAAGGAAACAAAGGATAATACCCATAAGAATCTCTAGAAAGAGAAGTAAGTTTAAAAATTGATGACCAAAATCAAAACTCAAGAAACGGAGTCGTCTGTCACCGTGAGTAGGGATTTTCTAAAATGTTAAATCTTGTAATATCATATCCAGTGATGGTTTTTCTTTAGACAATGGTATTTTGGATTTGCAAATTCTTAAGATTTTCTCTTCAAGATGAAGAATATGTATGATGAGCATTGTGAAAGAAACTTTCTTATTGGTGGACACTAGAAAGGACCACTGAAATCACATCCCACTAATCTGCTAATACTTCCACAAAGTACTAGACAACTGGCACATAAGAAAAATTAATACAACTCATATTGAGACATCATTTGGCATATCTAGTCCCTTAACTAGGTTTAACAATTAAAAAAACAAAAGTCACAATAACCAAGGTCAGAACCCAATAAACATATTTCAAATTCATCTCTTATTTGTGGGTTGATTGTGTCGCTAAAAAATGTTAGAAACGGAAATTCCATCATAATTTACAAAATATTATTTTTATCTATGATTAAATATCTCAATAGAACATACTAAGTGAAAAAATCAATACAAAAACCTTGATTGCATATAGAAAGAAATCTAAAGATTAACAAATAGTTTTAAAAATACATGAGTCGTAAAGATGATTTTTATTCTACTAATAGAATAAATTATACAAGAATAAGTTAGCTAATGTGGTTCTTGAGGCTGATTTCCATCACGATCAAAATTAGGTCTCAATGACTTAATCATGTTTCTCTTGAAACCCAAGGTTGAAAACTCTTCTCTTCATCTCTTTGCGTCTTCTCCCTTATCCTTATTATAAATTTGTTGCCTACCTTCATTGTCACAAATGAATTAACTAAATATATACTTAGTGAAAAAAGATTCAATACTAATGGAATTAAAATACACCCAAGACTGAGTAACTATTGATAAAAACAACAATATAGGGGAGCAACTGAAATACTGAATTTTAAGTTAAATATGTATGGATAAAGATCATGATAAGTTCAAGTTCCAATCTATTTTTGGTTTAATTTTGAGTTTACAATACAAATAGTAATAAATGAAGGTAAGTATTTGTATAAATGTCCATGGAGATATCATATTTTTGAATAAATATCATTTATATAAAGTTGACCCCCGAAACATAATTTCACAATTTTTCAAACTGAGGGTCAAAATGAGATATAAAAGTTATAAAATCTGACCAACCATGTTACCACCCTAAAATGGATGTTACAAATCTATTGTTGTTGTCTATTTTATTGTTAGATACACATATCAATAAATGTTGACCGAACTCAACTATAAAGCTCTCAAAGACACCAAAATTATAATATCACATAAATAATACCAAATTTCATATGGAAACATGTAATACCCCATACTTTTTCTAGCTTGAAAAGTTTCCCAAGAATGTTAGAAGCTTTCTTTGAAAGATTAATCCACTTTTTTACACGTTGTATTTTCAAGATTTTCACTATTTATCATGTGGGGAATCTAGTAAGATTTCCATCGATACCAAATTTGACAAAATCCGACACCCGGCTGAAGAGTTAGAGCCTTTTTAGTGAGATAGTGTATCACCTGAACCTTCAGCGCATCGCGGAGCTAGCTTAAATGGCAATTGTGAATTTCCAATGTTGCTCCATGATAGTGTCATATCGTGCCAAACTTTCAGGTCGCAGACAAGGTGGCAACGCGATAGCTCCACATCGTGCCACCGTGCAATTTTCTATTTGTCACTTTCCAGTGACTTGGCGCGATAGTGGTATGTCGCGCCAAGGATGAAAATTGAGAAATTTTCTCAGAAATTAAATACGCATCTAGGGTTAAAAGGGTTAATTTTCCACCCCTATGTATACCCAATAACACGTGATTTAGTCATTCTTCACTCAAAATATACTAGTTTCTCTCAAGTTTCTCTCAAGAACAAGCTAGGGTTTCTATTGGGGATTCAAATTCAAGAAGATTTCACCATCAATCCTCAAGAAATCACATCCCAAGTATGCATAGTGTTCATTCATGGACTCCTTTCGTCCATGAAGCCCAAGAATCTCTTTTCTAAAGTCAAGATTTTAGATTTTCTTTATGAACTTCATGTTGGGTTTATTTTGTTTATGTTGAGAATGATCAATTGAATAAATCAATGTTCGGTGATTAACGTTACGTGGAATTGATTTGTATAGATTTATATTCATGTGAACCTATGATTAAACCCTAGGATGATGAAATTAGATGTTGAATCATGATGTGTAATTATTGTATAATGGTTTCTATTTATATTATGCCTATCATGTGTTTGATTAAATGCCGATATGAAGGAAAATTTCCCAACTAGCATGATATTATGAAATCCCCATGTTTGTACAAGTTTATATTTATCATATGTTTGATGAAGTGCTTTAATATATGAATTATGAATTGTGTTGTTGGTCATGTGTTCACGTAAGTCATGCTATGTCAGTTTCTTTCCATCGAGTCCTGGGGGTACTTGTACCCGTCAATTTAGTTGTGTGCCTAGAGCCATGTAATATTTTCATGATACTCTCAGTCAAGCTATAATCCATAGAACTTAGTCAGTCATGTGACTTAGGAAAAGCCAAAAATCTCAGAAATCTCAGTAATCTCAGTAGTTCAGTAATCTTAGTGAACTCAGTACTTAGTAATCTTAATAACCTCAGTATTCCCAGTCAATTTCAGTAACTTCAGTATTATCAGTCAGTCCTCAGAACTCAATACATTCCATCAGTCAAAGAAACTCAGTAAATTTAGTTTAATTTAGCTCTGCTAAACAATACCACTAGTATCAGTTTAGATCAGTTAATAAGTTCATTGTCTTTCAGATGGGAGTAGGATTCAACACCGAGTGAGCCTAGGGATGGGGACTCATCCTCTAGATAGGACTGAGATTGCTAGAAACAATCCCTAAGTTCCAGAACTACGTAGCCAGTGTAGGTAGAGATGCACCCTATGTATTTAAGGACATTATATGTCTCATTTTGGTTACCTACCAGGAGGGGTTGACGGAAGAGCTCCTTGTCAGAGAGAGTATACTCATAACAGGTCCTTACTAGTGGTGCGGTACTGACACCCTTCCATCTGGGGTTACAGGTTGGACCCCCCAGTTTAGTTTTTGGGTATTTCGATTAGATAATCACTTCCCACAGTTACAGTTTCAGTCTCAGTCTTAGCCTCAGTAAAAAAACTCAGATAGTTTTTTAGATTTTAGGACTATTAGATACATTCAACTCAAATATAGAACGAAACTCAAATAGTTCTATCAGATTTAGGACTGTCAGATACAGTTATTCATGTTATCAGTTATCAAAACTCATGTCGCCAGTATTCATCTTCAGGACTGTCAGATACAGTCAACCAGACCTGTTCTTCATAATCAGAACTGTCAGACAATTATCCATGCATCAGTAACATAGTATTAGTCCCTCAGATATCAGTAATTCCATGTTATTAGAAAAACTCAGTAGTCAGAAATCAGTATTCAGTCCTAGCACGATCTTAGTTATAGTTACGTATGCATGGATGTATTCTCACGTACATGTTAGTCAGTCAGCTAGTATTGTTCATGCATATAAACCTATTGCATTCAGCCTACCTCACTTACATACCAGTACATTTAACGTATTGACGCATTTGCGGTATGGTATCTTATACCATAGTTTAGAAGTACAAGCTCCAGAGAACCAGTAGCATCCCAGTTCAACGATCAGAGTTAGCAGTGAGTCCTCATCCTTCGAGGACATGATGATCACATTACTACTTTAGTTTTTAGTTTATTTCAGTAGTTTGAGTTAGTTGGGGACATGTCCCATCAACTCCTTATTCAGACAGTTTAGAGGCTTCCAGACTATAGCATGTTAGACAGTTATTTTAGATTTTCTCTGGTATTGTTATACCATTTTCAGACATTGTTTATCAGATGTTCATTAAGTTTTGAACCTTATGGCCATTCAGTTCATGATTCTGTATTTTATGGTATATTATGCAGTATACAGGTACAGATATCATTCATGGATTAGCTTGTAGTCCTTCGAGGTCATGAGCACCGTGTAACATTTATATGTTACCAATGTAGCGGTAAAGTTACCACTATAGCGGTTCGTGACTATTTGGGTCTATTATATCATCACAACCCCAAAATAAGGGTCATGATGACACTTTATCGCAATGAACCTTGACAAATAAGCCTATCACCCAAACTAATACACAAGGGGAAAGCACAAGAATAACTATATGGTAAGGCTTCTAGATCAAAGCCGAACCATAACAATATCACAAATGAAGAAAGAAACATAACCAAAATACCATACATCCCCAAAACCTAGTGTCAATAATGTAAGAACATATCTAAAACAACTTGAATACAAATGAAATACAAAATATGTCTGAAATACAAGAGAAACACTTTCTCTAAAATAAAAGTAAGGACAAAGTCTATAGACAAATGTAGTAGATGATATCTGAACGCCTGTAAATCACCCACTCCCTTGAAAGCTCAAAATGCCACCCGAATCAAGCAACGTGGGGAAACTTGAGCCTGAATCTACACCGAAAGGGTACAGTAGGAGTGAGTACAATCCATTTATACTCAGTAGGTATCATAGTCCGACTAATCAAAGTATAAAATAAAGCATACATAATACGCACAAAGGGCATACACCTAAAATAAAAAAAAGTCCCACAATGGTAGCCCACACCGCCTGCACTAATAGTTCAATAATAGCACATATATTGTAACAAACCATAAAGGATGACAAGTATACAACATAACATATACAAGAAGAACAAGGAAGGACGGTATATCTGTATCCACAAGATCATCAAGTACAAGTATAGAAAGATATAACAATTAGATAAATGACAAATTGAAATAAAGTACAATCATATTGTAAGCATAAAAAAGTAGATACAATGAGAATGACAATGATGATGATTATGCATGAAGTTGCACAACCTCTGAGATAGTCGCATAGTTTTCATAGACACCTATAAAGCTAAAGCTCCCTGACGTAGGACTCATGGGGGGTTCGTCAACCCATATATGATCCACATATCATATCTTCTCCCTAGTAAATCCCTTGAAGAGGGTTTTATATGATGTCATATTATATCCTCCTCGACACATCCCTCGGGAAGGGTTTTATAAAAATGCCAGCATTTCTCAATATTTCCACAATAGTACCATAATTTCATGAATGAGTATGATATGAGGATGTGATGCTCATAATCAATCATAATGAGTATTTCCACAATTTACCACATGATGTATTTCCACAACCAACCACAATGATACATTTTCACAACCACGTGAGTCAATATCAACTAATTATTTCCAGCCATCCAGGAATTTTCACATATTTTCTATGCCAATAAAGTATGAATAAATCTCAATGCACAAATGGTAGCCCAAAATGTTTTTTCATCAACAAGATACAATTATTCACATGTGTTTAAGGCAATCAATATCACATAAGACCTCACACGGTCACATATATCACATAATGTCTCAAAACAATAATTGTATCACATATTGTCCCCCACATGGGAAAAACACATTAAGATAGTCAATTCATAATTAGTTCTCATTCCCTTAACATGTATTTTGTATACAACTTAACTACCCAACCCAGTCTGAAAGATTTAAGACATAACTTATCTCAAATACTGAAACTAATTTTCTACACTTTGATTCTGAAGCCCTACTCCTCACGAACGGACCTAAAATAAACTAAAACATAATAGTATAGAATCTATGCATCAAAAGAAAGCCAACGACACTCATATTGCCTAGTTTCAAGTAGGGATCAAAACAGACCCTCGAAATAAGTTTTACAAAAAAAAAAGGCAAAATCATAACTTTGTTTCAAAAATATGTTCCCCGTGATTTTAGGAGTCTATAGATGAAAATTCAAGTGAAAACGAGTTAAAAACAAGGTTTAACTCAAAGAAAAAATCACTTTTTAAATTTTACTGGGTAAAACCTTTGAAATCCATTTAAAAATCATGAATCGAAGTTGTTTTGAAGATGAAATTAAGGAAAAACTAGTCATTATAGGATTAGGAGCATTATTCAAATGAAAGGTGTTGAATTGGGGTTTAATTTGAAGAAATACAATTGTGGACCTCCTGGGCAAAAATCCCAATTTTCACTTTCAAGTTCGAATTAAAATACAAATCTAATTTAAAGATGGAAAACATTGAAATGGTGTAATTGAGCTTACCCAAGCTTAGAAATTGATGAAGTTGCTCAAAACCAAAATATCCTAAGCTTCAAGTCTACAAAATGGTAAAAAATGACCAAACATGGGTATTTATACTTAGTACCTGTGAGCACGGACCACAAGCTGGATCGCGATATCTCATCTATTAGGGTTAACGTGATCACAAGAAAGGGTCGTGATCACAACATTCTTGATGTTGGACATATCTCGCTCGAGGCACTATTTTACGATTGCGGGTTCATCAGATATCTGGTGCACCAGCTGGGGATTTTGGATTATAACAAATCCCTACGGGCCCCTCAGGATTCATCTAGAATCACGTGAATGCAAATGAATGTGCTACCTTATCAAATTTGATGCTCCAGACTAAGTGACGATATCAAATTTTCAAAAAGACATTGTTTTCTTAATGTTAACCTACGAAACCCATAATCATATTTTTTCATGTCAAGGGTCAAAATGAGATTAAAAAGCAACATAACCAGACAAAATATGTTACTGCCCTAAAATTGATTTTTCTGATCTGCTGGCACAATTTGTTTTGCCATCTGTCTTATGGATCAAAAGATAACCATAGAAGTCACGTATAAGGCTCTCGAAGCCTCAAAAAACCACAATATTGCATAAATGGTACAAAATGCATTGACAACTGTGCCAATTATCCCCCCACACCAGAAATCCAAAACACAACTACAGGGAGGGGTAAAATAATTAAATCACACAAAAACATATTTTTCACGCATTTTATCAAAATTCAGGTAGTTACATCATCCGCCACTAAAAATCTAGTTCATCATTGAAATGAAGGCAACAGTAATACTTGAATTAACAAAGATCAGGGTATAACACCTACGCATATCAAACTCTACATTCTAATTAGCCTCATCTATAGGTCAATGTCCCTACTGAACCTTAACCACAGAGATTACCTTAAAGCACAACCATCTAACATCCCTAGCCATAATGGAGACCGACTCTTCAACAGAAAATGACCTCTAATCAAAATGAACCGACTCCCAATGAATGTCATGAGACTCTTCTAGAATGTAATGACAAAGTATAAAAATATGAAAAATTGGATGAACAACTGAAAAAACTAGGGGAATATATAACTCATAAGACACATCACCAATAGTACGAAGAATCTTAAATGATCAAATATAACTGGGGTTAAGCTTGACCCACTTACCAATCCTCATCATGAACTTCAAGGGTGAAACTCGAAGAAAAACATGATTACCAACGCCAAATCTCAGGCACGAAGTCTTCGATCAGCATAGCATTTCTTCCTACTTTTAGTCGGTCAAAGTCTATCCTAAATAATCTAAACTCTATCTAAAGAATCATGAAACAAGTCCTTACCTCATGGTCTAACCTTAGAAACATAAAAAAAAAACAATTGGAGAGAGATAATACCTACCATATAAAGCCTCAAAAGTATCCATATCAATACTGGAATGGTAGAAGTTATTATTGGCAAACTCTGCTAGATACAAACATTGTTCCCACTAGCCATTAAAATCCATCACACAAGCGCGGAGCTTATCCTCCAAAACCTATATAGTCCACTTTGACCGACCATTAATCTGGCTGTGAAATGTTGTGCTAAGGTTAACCTACATACCCAACTCATCTTGAAAAGTCTTCCAAAAGTGAGAAGTGAACACAAAGCCTCATTTTCATATGATAGACACCAGCACACCATGAATGCACACAATCTAATGGATATAGATAAAGGCTAACCTCTCAACATTGAAGGAGACATGCACTAGAATAAAATATACAAACTTGGTCAATCAATCTATGATGACCCAAACACTATCAGATCGATGGGAAGTGCGAGGCAATTCAGTCACAAAGTCCATATTGATATGTTCACACTTCTACTTAGGAATGGGTAGTATCTGAAGCAATCCACCTAGTCTCAAATGCTTGGCCTTCACCTACTGGCAATAAAGGCAACGAGCTATAAAATCTGCTGCATCCTTTCTCAAACTACCCCACTAGTAATACTGCCTCAAATAATGATACATCTTAGTCACTCCCAGATTAATGAAATACCTAGAACAATGGGCGTCTTCCAAAATTAATCTAATCTAATAACCCACTCTAGACACACAAACCCAGCCTCCAATCCTTAAAACACCATATGAGTAAAGTAAGGCCTTCTTATCCTCACTAATCAAAACCTTATCCGAAATCAATCTCAATATAACATTATCGAACTAATGAGATCGAATCTTGTCCATAAAAGAAGATTTAGCCTTCACGAATGTCAAAATACACCCGGGTGTTAAAATATCAAGCCTAACCATCTAGTTAGCCAAACACTAAAACTCTAAGTTTGAAGGCCTCTCGTGGTTCAAAATATGCGCCACGCTACCCATGCTAGTCGACTTCAGACTTAAGGAATCTGCAATCACATTATCCTTGAACGAATGGTAGAAAATAGTCAAGTCATAATCCTTAAGCCACTCAAGCTAACAATACTGTCTACTATTAAGATTTTGCTGAGTTAAGAAATACTAAATGCTATGATGATCTGATAAAATCTCACAACAGACTCCATACGAGTAATGCCTTCATAACTTCAACGAAAAATAACCACGCATAACTCTAAGTTGTGGGTAGAGTAATTTTCTTATGGGGCTTCAACTAACGAGAAGAATACACAATAACCTTACCCTCTTGTATCAACATAATGCCAAACCCAACACCTGAAGCATCACAAAAGATGATAAAACCTATGCCCTTCTTAGGAAATCTCAAGATAAGAGCTGATGTCAACAAATCCTTAAGCTATTGGAAGCTCACCTCACAAGCATGGACCACTAAAAAGAAATCTTCTTCGGAGTCATCTTGGTTAATTGGGCTACAATAGATGAAAAACCCTCAATAAAACGGTGATAGTAACCTGCCAAGTCAATAAAACTATCAATCTCAATGGCGAAGTAGGACTATCCCAACCGCGACCGCCACAACCTTGGATGGATCAACCATAACACCTTCTTTAGTCACCACATGAACATAGAAAGAGAGAAACTATAACCAAAACACATACTTGAAGAATTTAGCATACAACTTCTCATCCCTCAATCTCTGAAGCACAATCTACAAATGCTCCTCATGACTGTCCTCACTCTTGAAATAGACTAATATATCATTTATAAATACAATAGTAATGAAGTCAAGATATGGTAAAAAAACTATATTCATCAACTTCATGAATGCGGCTGGGCATTGGTCAACCCAAAGGACACAACCAAGAACTCATAATGACCATACTGAGTCTGAAAAGTTGTCTTTGGAATATCCAAAGCTCTAATCCTTAGGTGATGATACTTGAATCTCAAATCAATCTTTGAAAGAACCAACACCCTGAAGGTGGCAAACAAATCATCAAAATAAGAAAGAGGATACTTATTCTTAATTATCACTTTTTTCAGCTGCCGATAATCAATATGCATATGCATAGATTCATCCTTGTTCTTCAAAAACAAGACAGGCGCACCCCAAGGTGATATACTAGGCTATATAAATCTCTTATCCAATAACTCTTGCAATTGATTCTTCAATTCCTTCAACTCAGCTAGGGCCATCCTATAAGGGAAATTGAAATGGGCTTGATTACCGACTTAACATCAATGGAAAAGCCAATAATATGATTCATAGGCATACCGGGCTAATTCATTAGAAACATATCTGTGAACTTATGAACCACACAAATTGAATCCAAAGAAAAAGATGATGCAATACTAGTATCACAAATATAAGCCAAATAGGACAAATATCCCCTCTAAACTAAGCAACTAGCTTGGACATAAGATATAACCCTCTTATGAAACGAATAAAGTGAACCTTTCTAAGATATCCTTGGCACACCCGGTGAAGCTAAAGTCACGGTCTTAGCAAAACAATCTAGGATAGCATGGTAAGGATTCAACCAATCCATACCCAAGATAACATCAAAATTGACTATATCTAGGACAAGCAAATCTATCCAAGTCTCATGCCCTTCAAAAGTCAAAACACAAAATTAGTATACTCGATCCACCACTAAAGAATCTACTATATGGGTAGATACACAAATAGGTATGGCAAAAGGCTCATTAATAAAGTCAAAACCTGATGCAAAATATCTAGATGTGATTCTGAAAGCTCTCCTCACAAGTATTGGACCACTAGAAAGAAATCTTATTCTGAGTCAACATGGTCAATGGAGCTGCAATAGATGTGAAACCCTCAACAAAATATCTTTAATACCTATCAAGATGACAAAACTTTAAATCTTGGTAGGTGAAGTAGGTCTAGAACAATCACGGACCACAATTACCTTGGCTAGATCAACCATAATACCTTCTATAGTCAGCTCGTGACCCAAGAAAGAAAGAAACTCTAACTAAAACCCACACTTAGAGAACTTGGCATACACCTTCTCATGCCTTATTCTCTAAAGCAAAATCTACAAATGTTCCTCATGCTCAGCCTCAATCTCAAAATAAATCAAGATACCATTTATAATTACAATAATAAAGGAGTTGATATACGATTGAAACACCTGATTTATCAACTTTCTAAAACCAGCTATGTATTGGCCAACCCAAAGGACATGGCCAAGAACTCATAATGACCATATCGAGTCCAAAAAATTATCTTTGAAATATCTAAAGCTCTAATCATCAAGAGGTGATACCCATACCTTAAATCAATCTTTGAAAATATCGTGACACCCTGGCACTGGTAAAAAATATCATCAATATAAGGAAGAGGATACTTATTCTTAGCCGTCACCTTATTCAGCTGCCGATAATCAATACACATATGTATAGTCCCATTAGTCTTCTTCATAAAAAAGATAGGCGTACCACAAGGTAATATAATAGGTCGGATAAATCCTAATCTAACAATTTCTACTATTAAATATTCAATTCCTTCAACTCGATTGGGGCTATCTTATAAGGAGGAATAAAAATAGGCTTGGTGCCCAGCTCACCATTAATAGAAGAATCAATATCACGATCCGGGGGCATACCGGGATAATTCATAGGGAACACATCCATGAACTCACCGACAACACAAACAGATTCTAAAGAAGAAGGTGAAACAACACTATTATAACAAATAAAACCATGTAAGAAAAACATAACCTTTCAACTAATATATGAGACTGAACATAAGATATAATCCTCTTAGGACCTTAGTGAAGCACACCCTCCCAAGCTATCCTCGGTACACCCGACAAAGCTAAATTCGCACTCTTAGCAAAAAAATCTAGGATAGCATGATAAGGAGCCAACCAATCAATACCTAAAATAACATCAAAATCAACCATATCTAGCACAAGCAAATCTACCCAAGTGTCAGACCTAGAGAAGGTCTCAATAGAAGATTGGTACACCTAATCTGCCACTAAAGAATCTCCTATAGAGGTAAATATTCTAATAATCATAGTAAGAGAATCACTAGCAAAATCATAAACCGATGCAAAATATGCAGACACGTAGGATAAAGTTGACCTAGGATCAAATAATATAGATATATTTCAAAAATAAATAGGGACAATACCTGTGATCATAATATTTGAATTATCTACCTTAAGTTTGGTAGATATAGTGTAGTACTATCCACACCTACCAACAGGTTGAGTAGCCCGACGACCACCACCACGGGCTCTACTTTCTCTGCCCCTCAGACCTCTGATAGAACCTTTACCTCTCATAGGTGAAATAAGAGTAATTTTAATCATAAGGCAGGGATAGTCCTTGGCCACATTGTCATGATCCAAACTAGGGCTTGGCTGTGATAGGTATATCAAGTCCACTAAGGACCATATACCACCCTCTTTTCCAATCCAAATAGAACACAATACAAAGAGTGGTGGATGAGTTTTGGATATATAACAAGATAGATTAAGATAAGATCAAAAGAGTCTAAGAATATCAATAATAATACCCAGACCACAGTAATTAATAGAGCCTCTAAATCAAATCGACAATCAATCTAAGTCTAGACATGCCTCCAATGATAGCCAAAACTAGATAAAAGAAAAGTATATGACATAAGAAAACCAAATCATGAAATGAGGTCTTCCAAAATATGGAAGCTCACCACTTTAAGATGACTCACGAGCTATCGAATGATCACCTATCACTACACAAAAAAAATTAGAGGTGTTTATGGTGCCTACATTACGTAGGATATAGCATTCAAAGACAGTTAGCAGGGGTAGAACTAGAATGTATCTCTGGGATAAGTGTTGAATTGTGAGGGTTGCACACCATACAAAGGACCAGGTCTCTTAGTTCAAGAATATAATACTGAATATAAAACTGGCAGAAATGTAAAAACATATAGATTTACATGGAAACCTCCTTGCTCAAGGGAGAAAAACCACAGCTTTTCCTCATAATCACTCTAAACTCTACTATAATAAACACTTATTGAGTACAAACTCTATAGGAACTCAGCTCCAAGCTTCACTTATTTGTAACAACTCTATTACAAACTTATCTTGATAACTTTATCAAATATTGATTAACTCAAACCAATATCATCTTAGGTAACTCTACCTATGCACTCTACTAAATGAAAAGATTACTTGTATAAGATGAGTAATTTGATTATAGACCAAGACTTGACTCAAGAAAAATTAAACTTGAAGCACACAGAAACTTAGAACTTGAGCAATATTGAGTTTTTGTCATTTTTATTTGAATCCTTGATTTGCAAAAACTAGTTGAATGAGAGTCATCCTTATCTATTTATAGTAGTTAATAAAACAAGGTTGAAATTTGATTGGACCAGGTGTCACAATAAGCAAATTGCACTCTTGCATAAATAGTTACACTAGAGGACAAAACTGTGCAGAGTGTGACAGCTATACCACTTTAAGATGAGCCAGGGACTTGGTCTTTTGTTGTCAACTGATCATTATCAAAACACAGGACATCAATTTCCCCCCTTTTGATGATTATAAACCATAGCTTTAGAGCATTAAAATTCAGTCAATCATCAAATCAACTACTATATGTTCCCCCTATCATCATACTTTCTCCTAATATGTTCCCTTTATCAATATTTTCTTTGTTTCAAATAGATAGCCACAATAGTACCTTATCACATCAGCTCGCTTAACACTTTTTCACATTAGTACCTGATCCCTACCATAATAACTTCAGTATTCCATATTTTGGCTTCATTGAAAAGAAAGAACAATAAAACAAGAATAAAATAAGCTTAAATAAGTTAAATGAATTCAGTATTCCATCTTTTGGCATCATTGAAAAGAAAGAACAGTAAACCAAGAATAAAATAAGCACAAATAAGTTAAATCATGGCCACTGGGCAACACTAACATGAATGAACATCTTTGAGTTAAAGAAAGAAATAATAAACACAAATAAGGATTTCATTCACATAATAAGTAGGATTAGTACCATAACAGCATACCAAAAAACATAAATACCTAAATTTTCAAAAGCCATATCAGAAGTAATGACAAGAAATAGACATAAGAATAACATAGGAATAAGAATAATAGGACTTAGGTAGAGGGGGTTTTGGGAGCTAGACTTGAGTAATATCTTTATTCTGGAACTCTCTACAGTGTAAGCATTCAGGAGTTGCTTAGTGAGGTCTTTAACTTCTATATTTATACCCTAAACCTTCTTATTGAGTTCTGTAACCTTAGTCTGGAATTCTGCATTTTTTGTACTAAGTGCTTCATTAGCACCTGGTCCCTCTGATGACAGCTACTAAATTTTCAATCATAGTGTGAGGATTTCTGCATCCTTAGTGGCCATAGAAACTCTTATTTCTTCCAACTCTTTACTCAAACTCGCTTGAACTACCAATAGTTTTGACACCTTAGACATAGTCCCAACCTTTCCTTCAACACACTAATTTTCAACAAAAGTAGTCAGGGTGAACATTTGCTTTTCTATTTTAGGAGTTCCCTTTTAAAAGACAACCCCCAAAGTAATCAAAAGGAATACCAAGCCTTCTATTCTTTTCACGGACCACTTTGTACATATGTTGAATCATTAGGGCAAGCAGGCTTACTAACTCAAACTTTCTTAGACACTCAATCACATATAGATCCATAATAGAAGAAATAGTTCTTTTTTGATATCTTGGCAACACTACCTTATTGATAAATTCAAACACCGGTTGAAATTCTCTTTTGAGAAATTTCTTTCTTACTCCAGCCATCGACGTTCCCCCTAATTTTGATGCATCTAGCATGAATTCTATTAAGGGCTATTTTTTAAGACTCTCTTCATCCAGTCGTATCTTTTTTCCTTGTACTAGAGTAGTCAAGCTTAGCCCATCTTCAGAAAGCTTCATAGTATAAAAGAATTGGCTCATGTCAGCTTTATAGACAGAGGGAACTAGTTCTTCCTTGAGATATAACTAGCTTTGTTGTCTAACATACTCTACAATCTCAACTATTCTATGTTTTCCAAGGATCCTAAAGTCAAATACTCTTCCATACAACACTTTTTGAGATTTAGTATTTTATTTCTCTCCTTTATAGACACAAACTTTTCTTCCTCATCCTTCTTTCTTCTTTTAGAATGACTGCTTCATTCCTTCTCTACAACTTTTCTCTTCTTGAGACTAGGTCCCTCAGAGACTTTTTTTTTCTTAACTATAGTGTGATTTTGTTTTAGTCTAGATGGCTTTTAGACTTTAAAGTGTTGGACTTGGTCTTTCCTTCATCATTAATTTCTTTTCTCCTCTTTTTAGTTGCAACAATGACATCAAGATCAACATCTTCACCTTCTCTAATATTTATAATTTCCATATTTTCTTTATCTACTACACTGGCTTTCTTCAGTATCTTTCTCCTAGAAGTAGATGACTTGCTAGCCTTTATAGAATCTCCTAACAACTTCTTCTCAGAACTCCTAGTTGAATATATTCTAGAAAGTTTTACACCAATATCTACCACTTTCTCTTTACCCTTACTTCCCCTATTCTTGTATATCGGCCACCTCAGTGATGGTTCATTATCATCAATCTCATTTTTATTATTTCAAGGTTGCAAAACTCAACAACTTCAGGAACATCTTCTTTAGAGGATGGATCACTTCCCTTCTTACCAACTACTGGCTCTTACCCGCTAAAGGAGATTTCTCTTGGATCATTAGCAAGCAGGATTAAATTCATAGCCGATTTTCACTACTAGAAAGATTATACCTTTTTACTGGCATATCATCATTAATAAGTTGAACGAATATAGGATTTATTTCAGAGATAGCAAGGAAACCAGGTACTTGTAGGGTTTTAGAGAGTTCAATTCTTTTTATTTCTTTAGAGGGAGGGGAATTTAAGAGACTTCAGGTTCAATGGGTGAACTGAGTCCCTAATTTTAGACCACCACCATAGTTGACTCAACAGAGGTTCCCATGGTTGCTGAAGTTTCTTTAGGAACAGATATATTTAGTGGATCAAAAGTTTCTAGGGAAGATATGTAGGGTGGAAATAACTTAGATTTTGGTTGAAAATTTGAAGATGAATCTTCTTTAATTCTAGACATTGAAGGATTAGGAAGTTCAAGTGCAAGTTTTGCACACTTAAGTAATGAGGATTGAATAATTTTTATGTTTTAACTAGCGCTCAAAGGATTGGGAGTTTCAACCATTTGAAGCTTTTGGGTATGAGAGAGAGAACAGGAATGGCTTGTTTCTGAGAGGACAAATCTTTAAAGAGGATGATTTAAGAATTAATTTTAAAGGTAATGTAGGAGAAAGTATTTGATTTTGTTATTTAAGAGAATAGACTGTTGTCATTATAAGGACCTTTTAAAAGAAATTATGTGTTTAGTCCTAATAGGTGTGACCCTTCACCATTTTAAAGATTTGATAGCTTTTACTTAGAAAAGGAAAGACACGTGGCTTTTTAGATAGATTTTTATGATTTTAAAAATACATACATTTGGTACAAACCTGAGAGATGGGACCAGGTCCCTTTCTTTCTTAAGTGAATCCTCAAAATTGTGACGACCATATCTATTCTCCTCTAAAGTTGTCCCAATGTGTGTATACCTGTAAAGGTATGTTACTGAGTTAGACTTATAAGTACATACTCTACCAAGGATACTTGTCTCCTAATCATAGCAAATTTGTGGAGGAAAATTGATCTATCAATTAGGTTGGAGATGACGTCCAAAAAATACCTTTTTTAAGATGATGGTATGATTGCTATCAAAATATTGTAACCCAACTAAGGTTGGGGTCAAATCCCAATGGAATACGTGGCTTTGCAGATCACAGTATTTGTAGTCCATGGGAAGAACAAAGAAAGCAAATGGAGGGGTTTGTTTGTAGAAATCTCGAGTAAAGAACAATATTAGCTTGGTTGAAATTAGACATAAGTGAACACTAGGATTGTGTTACCCCTGGTTTCTCTACTTTGTAGGATTATCGTGCATTGTTGAACCAATATAATACCTTGCATGAAAAATCGACAAGTTATGTACCTTCTACAGTCTTTTGGATAAGTACAAGGAATTCACCTTTTACCTTTTGAGTCGAAAGGTGTCTAACTACTAACCCTTATCTTGATCTAAGTTAACTATCACCTTTTAAGTCTCTATATAATAGATGAAACCTAACCACCTTATGTAGATAGAACCTAAAATAATGGATCGACAGTTAAACTTGAAATTATTGTTGTTTTTATCTTTTCCTAGTCACTACTCCTCTTTAGGAGTAAGTAGAAATATCTAGGTGGGATCCTAATATGTGAACCCATTAAGAAATAAATCATTAATAAGATAAGGCAATGTATGCCATTATTATTGTTTATATCAACAATCACACGTCCCCTAATTCATCAATTCACCAAGGTTTCCACAACCCTATCTATGGGTTTTAGCTGCTCATTATTATGAAGAAATCATTAACATTCATAATAGAAAGCATAGATGAAATCAAAATGATAATATAAATAAAAACCCACAACCATAACTGAATAAATCAATCAAAGTCAATATAAGATAATCCCAAGATCAAAGATGGATCTTGGAATCAAAATATATTTCTGGGTGTCAAAAGTGTCTAACTCCTACAAAAATGTACATAAGGGGTATTTATAGTACTTGAGAAAACCCTAACAATATGGCCAAAACAAAATTGAAGAAAATCGGGTTAGTGTACACATGCTTTCTGTACCTGTAGTCTGGCACAAGGGCAGGTAGTACTTGTAGTCTGGCACAAGCGTAGGTAGTACCTGCGGTATGGCATAGGGCACAGGTGTAGACCGCTGGTTGCGGATGCAAAAAGTCCTGTAAACAGTTCTTAGGAGTTTGGATTTCTATAACCTGCTTTGTTTATATGAATTTGACTTAGTAGGTGTCGGGAGTTAGTTTTTCAGCTCTTCTTCGACTCTTGAATATGCATTGATCACGATCAAGCCGAAAAATATCCCAAACATCCATAATCACTGAAAAAGTAGTCAAAAATACCTTTTTCACCTTTTTTCATGAACTTAGCATCCAAAACATAGTTTTCTGCAAAACATAGCCAAAACAAATCATATCTAACAAAAAGACCTAAAAAACTTGTATATTTTCCTTTTTTTAAGCATTGAAAGTGTTATATTTCCATAGCACATCAAATCCCTCAACTTAGAATGTTTGCATGTCATCAGGCAACAAAGACACAATAAAAATAAAAAGGATGCTTAACTAGGAGAATCTAAGTTATTCAACACAGGCAGTCATCACATTAAGTTCAAATCACAACATCCCCTCCTATATCATTTTTTAAAGCAAACGGTGTATGAACTTGTGGCACAACACTGTGACACAAAGGAATCAAGCTATAGCATTACATTTGTAATAGACAACCACCCATAGGTACAAAATACATTACCCAAAACAAGAAATAGCTAGCAACATGGCTCAAGTGACCTAAAAAAAGATGTCTCACTCACTAATATGAAGTAATGCATGTCAATGCTAGGACGGTCAAGAGTCACTTAGACTCAACAAAGAAGTTCCAGTCAATCTATGTCAAAGACCATAGGCTTGCCTTTATTTTCATTACCTTAGCATTCAGATAGTCAAGTTAGGATCACAATAGGACTTCTCTAGGCTTGTAATGTAGACTTGGGGGCTGGTATGGTACATACGGACATATCTAGTGACTAAGCCTCCTTGGCACTACACTAATTTGGGGTCTCACTTACTAACCGATTTCCTTTTTATCCTCCCGTTATTTCTCCTTTTTATTCCTTTATGCACTTTCAGGTTGGGTATGGTCTTTTATTCCTTCTTTTTAATTTTCATAATTTTTTTTTTATTTTTTTTCTTCCACACCTAGCCCTACTAACTTTTTCTTACTTTACCCTTCTTTATACCTATTTTACACAATGCACCCCTATGATAGCCACTCTCAACTTAGGAATTTTGCCTTTGTTGAGGTGCATAATATTGAAGGAAGACGTGGGCCAAAATAAGTAAATTGTAATACAAATGGGAAGACCAATGGTGAAAACAAGAAAAATAGGCTTACAAGTCTCAAAGCAAGGATCAAGGGATATAATCCGCGCATGGAAGGTCATTTAGGCTAAAAGTGGACTATAATAAAAAAAAAATCCTATGATCCTTTCCTAACTAACTATCCTTCAACCTAGACATGACTAACCCGGAAAGTTATGAATTTAACACACAAAGGAAACTAGGTAGTATCTCACACACACATAGCATAGTGTCAATATTACCAACTACTACCTATGTAGTTCATTCAATTATCAAAAAATGGTTATCATATCCCTAATCGTAATACCATAACAAGATCCACAAAATTCATACATATATACATCAACACAGTTCTAAAAACTTAAAAGTTTTTGGAGGGGTATCAAAAATTAATCAAAACATAGCTACTGCCCTAAATACTTATAAAATCTCCTAATTACAGAAAAACACAACAAAATAAAAACTAAAATACAATACGACACATAATTATACTAGACATATTGGTTCAATAACCATACTACGATCACCAGGAAAAGAAACACTAGAATAAAAACCTGTGGAGGAATGGTATGCCTACCCCTAACTAAAAACTGTGCACTGTCCTCAATTGCTAAAATAGAGAAAAACATAGGAAAGTAAGAGCATACCTTAGATACACTTGGCACCCGAATTAGTTGCATCCCAAGATGGAGGTATATCTGCTGGCTGGCATAGGCGGTGGTAGTGGTGGTGCACTACTTATGGATGCACCCTCTTCTATAGATGCACACATATGCCTGTCGATGAATGCAGTCTTTAAAGAGTTATGCATGTCCTTTCTATCGGCCTTTTTCTCTGTCATGTCAGGATCCTATAAGACGTCTAAGTGACCTCTCTTGGTACCAACTTCTGGGATCTCCTCATCATCCTCTGTAAAGAAATAAAGTGTCTCAGTATATATAGAGGTGATATCAGAACCACAGGGGTATATCCATGGGAGTAGCTGTTATTCGAATCTCTGCAAAAGAGTATACCTATACTCATAGGATTTTAAAATACTCCTTCATCTGAACTAGATCTGGCATACCTATCTCTGTATATTGGGATGTAACCATTCTCTATAGCTCATCAATATGTGTTTGAAAATCAGCATACAGCTCTGATAGTGTGGCTCTCTGAGCAGCCTCCCATCTAGCCATGGACTGCTCAAATCTAATCCTAACCCCTGATCTCATTAGATACTCCTCCACTGAACCACTAGGTTTAGGATACTCTACCCGTCTCCTCAAAGTACTCGTCTTCTTCGTCTTCACAACTTTAGGTTCCAAATATACTTGAAAAACTAGTTGTCAATTTCCAACAAAAGTGAGGGATAGCAAAAGATGAAGTTTTAATTCAATAACTAATTCAAAAAGTTTTAATTTTTGCTCAATTTTCATACCTCGATAACCTATTTAAAATCCCAACCAGTCTAATGCATACAAACCAATCTAGAATCATGAATTTCAAAACAAACAAACATGCTCAACTAGTGGTATTACTTTCATTCATTCAAATTCAACTTTAGGTTAGGTCCTAAAATTAGACTTTTAATTCAAAACAAGGCCCTACTTTATGCTTTTAGGTTACTTCAAGGCTCCCACATACAAGAATGATAGTTTCTAAATATTTTTCATTGTAATACACATATCAACTTGTTTGAACAATATATACATCAATAAATAACAATTAGGAGTCGAGAAAGTCATCTTTTTGATGAAGAATTGGAAGTGAACAATAAATAAGTCAAGCAAACCAAAGTTAAAAATTGTTTTAGTGTTATGGAACACGTTGGTATCTCAAATAAGTGATAGTTTATCCTTTACTTAAGTGTGGGGTTAGTTGGTGTTTTAGGTGGGAAGTTTAAATTCAAAGAGAAAAGTGAAGTTTTGAGTAATTGAATGGGTTAGAATAAGGGTAAGAATGTTTTTATATAGATGGGGGGTTATTTTAGGTCACATTTAAGTTTTGGTGAGCCCAAAATTTTAATTAAAAAGTGGGCCCAAAAAGTAACCTAGCCACAGCATATACCTACAGCCTGTACATATGGTCAGGCCTTGGGTGCAGGAACGACATGCGTCCCTTAGATATTTTCTCCAACCTCCTAGACTTGGTGTTTTGATATTTTTCTATATACTTATGGTTTCACAACCTACGTTTTAGGTCCCATAAGTAAAATTAGATGCCAAAGTCCATAAGTTACCATTTTTCATCCTCAAAATCTCAATTTTCAACTTATTACTTAACTTACCGAGTGGGACTCGTGACAATGATGGGCTGATCACACAATCCCTTTACTTCAAAATTGATGAATGTAGTAATTTTTACTGTATTATGGGTAAGGTCCAAAATTTTAAAACCCACATAAAGACAAAAACAACAAAAATGTGAACACTAAAATTGTGGATTACCTCCCACTTAGCGCTTTATTTAACATCGTTGCTCGAAGTGCCTATGTTGGTTACTCAAACTTCATAAATAAGTTCATCCAAGATCATCATACAATCAATCACCATCACTAACCTCATGTCGGTTGGCTGTTTTATTGACTTTTGAATGTTGATGTCGCCTTCTCACTGTTGACTTTGAATTTTAGATCACCTTTTGTCTAGTTAAACTATAGGTATACATGTGTCCATAAATGGTCTTCCCAAGATAATAGGCATCTTCGTGTCAACATCACAGTCCAAGATGACAAAGTCAACTAGAAAGATAAAGTTATCCACCTTCACAATAACATCAAATGAGATTCCCACAGGTTTTTTCACTGTGCGGTCAGCCATTAATAACTATGTTGATATTGGTTCCAGAGGGTTCAAGCATAGTTGCTTGAATATGGCCAGTGGCATCAAATTAATGTTAGATCCTAAGTCACATAAGGATCAGGATAATCAGTATGAACCAATAGTATATGGTATAGTGAATGCTTCTGGATCACCTTTTTTCTACTCTAAGGACCTAATCGTGACTGCACTGTAGTGGTGCACACCATCAACATCCTTAAACATTGCTTCTTTCTTTCTTGTGACCAAACTATTTATGAACCTGGCATATCCAAGCATTTGCTCTAATGCCTTAAGAAGAAGTCTGTTCAAGCTTAATTCTCTCAGTATCTCAATAATTAATTGAACTTACCTTCCTCTTTTTTTTGATTTAATAATTGAGGAAAAGGTAGAGGTGGTATCGAGATCTATCTGACTTCTAGATCAATTGTAACACCCCATACTTAATTACGTGCATTAGCCATGGTTATATGTGTTGGAGTATATGTATTGATCCTAAGTTAGGTATATATGATTTTAAGTATGAGTATTGAGCATTTTGAGATGGTTTCAAGTGTATAGTTTGATTATATGTGTATGGGAATTGACTTTATTTATACCGGAATTTGCCCATCGATGGTTCCATACGAAGGTTATTGAATAAGCTTTCCAACGATATAAAGATTTTCAAAAATGGATAAGTTTTGGATATAATCGAGAATGTTCGAAACTACAAAACAGCGGCCGGGATAATTGTGAACAGTAAATGTGCAGGAAAATTTCCTGCACACAAACTACTGAGGCCTGCCAGTTTTTTGGGTCGACTTTGAATGATCATAAATCCCTCAATATAATGAACTGGGAGAGCTGGGACCTACTAAAAGAAATATCGTTGAGTCTTCTTTCCAATGCAATTGGTTTCATCCAAATCCAACATCTGAGTAAGGAGTTATACTCGTTTTACTTCAGCCTCTCAAAATAGATTTTTAGGGTCAACTTCAAATGATCATAACTCCTTGTACAGGACTAACTGGGTGGGCTACTTTATATGAAATGAAATCCCTTTGATCAATCTTTCAAACGATACCAATTTCACCCAAATCCGATATCGGAGCAAAGAGTTATGGCCGATTTACTTTAGCCTATCAAAACAGTCCACCATGGACAGATTCGGATTTACTTAAATTTTTAAGGGCAATATGGTCATTTTCCATCACCTCATGGACGAAAATTGGTCATTATATACATATAATTAGTCTTATATCCATCAACTATCATCAAATTATTGAAAATAAGAAACCCTAGCCTAATTTCAACTCCAATTATCTTGTGATTCAACCGTAGAAAATCCAAATTGATTCCGTAGTTGTGTTCACCATCTCGAGGGCTTTGAGAAGCACCCCTTCTTTGGGCCAACAGGACTTCAAAATCAAAAGGGCTATTTTATGGTAAGGATGTAAATTATGTTGGTGTTATTTATATGGATATGTATATATATGCATGTGAGCATAAGAAGTATGTTATTTGATTGTTGTTGAAAGATGATTGGAAATGATGTTGGATCATTCTTGTGCATGGTTGGATTATGTTGAATTGTGAAGGGATTTGGTGTGATGATGTGGTATTGAAATGATGATTATATATATATATACATAAACCTATTGTTCAAGTTGGTTTTTGGAATGCTTTGCAAATATTTGTTGTATGGAATTATGGAAGAGAATTGTGGTGTTGGGTTGCTAATACTAGATGCCAAATATTTCATTGTAGATAAGTGATTTGTAAAGATGGGAAGTTGTGTTGAATTGGTATCCGAATCTACAACGAGGTATGTAAAGCATACTCTAACGATGTTCTTTGGCATGAAAACACCAATGTTCCATCAAGTAAGATTCCGAGGTTATCCAAAAACATGTATTGTGCTACATTACCAACGAAGTTGTTTCCATTCTATAAAGTGTCAAAATGTTTCATTGATATACCAAAAGGATCCTATTTCATTATTGTGATATTGATGATTCTGAAACACATTGTTTATGTACCAATGAGTCCTTATTACATCGTTATTGTATAGAAGGTCTATTACTTGATTCCTATTGATGTATGGTTGTTCCAAAGGTACTATATTGGCATGAACATTAATGTAATAATCTCAAAAGCTTTTGAACTAAGTTATTAGAAAGATCTCTTATGTGTGTTACTTGATATACGTGTAGGTGGTAGCTCAGGGGCTTAAGCCTAGCATGGGCCTATCCCGATACTTGATATGATTACAGTTGATATGTACTGGGGGCAGCCTAATGGTCATAGTACGATACAGTATTGATTATTGTTAGGTGGTTGGAGGCTCGGGAGGAGGAGGTAATGGCGAATGATAATTGTAAAGAATGAATGAACGAATATATACCGTTCCACAAATGTGTTTGAATTCAAGAACCCAATTCAAATTAATGATAATGTACATGATCCTAAAAGTGTTTATGAAGTGTGGTTCACTTCTATTATGATTTATTTACTTGCGTCTGATTTTCTTGATCCCCTATATCACATATGATTATTTAAAGCTTTACATACTCAGTACATATTTCGTACTGACGTCCCTCACGGGGGACCTGCATTTCATACTGCAGGCACAGGTACCTCAGCTCATACACCTCACAAGTAGGAGTCAGGTCATACAACTACTGTTGGTGAGCTCCAATTAGCTTCGGAGCTTTCTAAGTCGGTTCCTTATGTTTTGTTATTGTACAGGAGTCATGTGTGGGCGGGGGTTTGTCCTGACCCTAGTTATGTCATGTATATCCTAGAGGCTTTGTGGACATAAGGAAGGGTAAAGTAATGGGAGTTTATATAGTGATGCTATATTTGTATATGTGGTGGCCCCGACGGCCAAGTATTATATATATATATATATATATATATATATTTGTGCGTGTTGTGCTGATACAGAGAATTATACCCTTCTATATGTAACGAAGTGCTGCCCAAATTTTTGGTGACATGTAAGTGAAAGTACAGTATTTGAACGGGTTCTCCCAGGCCTTCTCGGCTTTGGGTGCCAGTCAGGACCGATGGGATTTTGGGCCGTGACAAAAGTGGTATCAGAGCGGGGTTCGTCCTAGTGAGTCTACAAAGCCGTCTCTATGTAGAGTCTTATTTATAGGTGTGTTGTGCACTACATCTTTAAACAGGAGGCTATGGACATTTAGGAATTGTTTCTTTTCTTCATTTCTTAGATCGTGCGATAGAGCTTATATTGTATATGAAGTCATAGTTGACCACTGAATCAGTTTGTTTCTCTTATTATAGTAATGATGCCGGTTACCAGAAGCAAGAATACCGGTAAACAAGTAGATATGGCTGCCGGAGAGGGGACTAGTAAGTCACCCACTATACCAGCTAATCAAAGTGAGGCTCCAGCTGAGAATGCATCAGAAACTTCCCACATTTTGGAAGAAATAAGGGGGAGGAGAACTATATCCCCTGAGCCACCTATTAATGTTGTTGATCAAGATCTTAGAAATGCAGTGCAACTTTTGACTCGTATAGTTGCTGGGCAAGTCCAAGGGCAAGCTATTCCTGCCGCGGGTTCTAGCGGTACTGATAGGGCGGCTAGTCTTCGGACACAAGATTTTCTTAAGATGGATCCACCTACTTTTACCGGATCCGATCTTAATGAAGATCCGCAGGACTTTATTGATCAGATCCAAAGGGTCCTAGAGGTGATGCATGTATTGGGCAGAGAGACAGTGGAGTTAGCCACGTATAGATTCAAAGGCGAGGCTATATGTTGGTATGAAGACTGGAAATGGTCAAGGGGCATTGATGCACCCCCAGCTACTTGGAAAGAGTTCAAAGAGGCATTTATTGATCATTATCTTCCATATGAGACTCGTCAGGCCCGTGCCGATCAGTTCTTAAATCTTTGACAGGGTAATACAAGTGTGAGAGAGTATAGTCTTCGATTTAATTCCTTGTCTAGATATGCTCCTAATGTTATAGCTACTATGGATGACAGAGTTCATCGGTATGTGGATGGATTGGATCCGTATTTGGTTAGGGATTGTACTATTGCTGCACTAAATAAAGACATGGATATAGCTAGGATCCAAGCATTTGCACAGAAAATAGAAGATCAGAGGCAAAGAAGAAGAACACAGGAATTTGAAAGCGGATCTTCTAAGAGGGCCAGATCTATAGGGCAGTTTATGGCGCCACAGAGAGGTTTTAGACCTCAATTTTCTACTAGACCACCTAGGCCATTATTTTCTTATTCTGCAGCTAGTGCTCCACCACAGCATCAGGGGTTCAGAGGCAGTCAATTTGGGAAAAGAAGTGAGGGTCATAGTTCGCAATCAGTTGGTTATCATGGGCAAGGGAACATGAGCCAATTGAGACCTTCTCGAGAGCTATGTAATCGATGCGGAAAGCATCATATGGGCGTATGTCGAATGGGAACAAATATTTGTTATTGGTGCGGTATGACGGGGCATATGATGAGAGAATGCTCACGAAGGAGCGCAGGTGGCGTAGCACGACCTTCGGGATCAGCTGTTGCATCATCATCACCGGTATCTTATTCTGGTAGGGGTGCACGACCTGCGGGTCATGCTAGAAATGAAAAAAGAGTCGCCAGTTCCAGCGGGACTCAGAATCGCACTTATGCTTTAGCGGATCGATAGAATCTAGAGGCTTCCCCAGATGTGGTTACGGGCACGTTGTCCATATTTTCATTTGATGTATATGCTCTAATTGATCCCGGTTCTACATTATCATATGTTACTCCTTTGGTTGCTGGAAAGTTCAAAAGAACCCCCGAATTATTAGAAAAGCCGTTGAAAGTGTCTACCCCGGTTGGGGAATCTATTATTGCTAGAAGAGTTTATAAAGATTGTGTAGTAACTGTGTGTGGTCGAGACACGATGGCCAATCTCGTGGAACTAGAAATGATAGATTTTGATATTATAATGGTATGGATTGGTTGGCGTCTTGTTATGCCAAAATTGACTGTTGTACAAAAAAGATGTATTTACATTTTCCTAATGAAGCAGTTATTGAATGGCAAGGTAAGATTGGTGCACCAAGAGGTAGATTTATTTCTTATTTCAAAGCGAGAAAAATGATTTCCAAGGGATACCTATATCATTTAGATAGAGTAAGGGATACAGAAGCGGATCCACCAACTCTTCACGTTGTTCCGGTGGTAAATGAATTTCCTGATGTATTTCCTGGAGATCTTCCAGGCTTACCTCCTGAACGAGAAGTAGAGTTTGGTATTGATGTAATACTAGGCACCCAACCAATCTCCATTCCTCCGTATAGAATGGCCCAGTAGAATTATGAGAATTGAAAGAGCAATTGAAAGATTTGCTAGAGAAGGGATTCATAAGGCCTAGTATGTCCCTCTGGGGAGCACCAGTGTTATTTGTGCGCAAAAAGGATGTCTCGCTGAGGATGTGTATTGATTATCGACAATTAAATAAGGTGACTATTAAGAATAAATATCCACTCCCAAGAATTGATGATTTATTTGATCATTTACAGGGCGCCAAGTGGTTTCCTAAGATTGATTTGAGGTCAGGTTACCACCAAGTGAGGGTCAAAGAGAAGGATATACCCAAGACAGCTTTCCGAACACGGTATGGTCATTACGAGTTCCTAGTTATGTCATTTGGGCTAACAAATGCACCCGCAGCTTTTATGGATTTGATGAATAGGGTGTTTAAGCCATTCCTGGATGTATTTGTGATAGTTTTTATAGATGATATTCTTGTTTACTCTAGATCAGAAGAGGACCATGCCAATCACTTACGACAGACATTGCAGACTCTTCGTGATTGTAAGCTTTATGAAAAGTTCTCTAAATGTGAGTTTTGGTTAAAGTCGGTGGCATTTTTGGGTCATATTGAATCTAGTGAAGGGATAAAGGTTGATGCTCAAAAGATAGAAGCTGTGAAGAACTGGCCAAGGCCCACAACGCCTACGGATATTCGTAGTTTTCTCGGGTTGACCGGTTATTATAGAAGGTTTGTTAAAGACTTTTCTTCCATTTCAGCACCCTTAACCAAGCTAACCCATAAAGTATCCAAATTCCAATGGAATGATGCATGTTAGAAGAGTTTTCAAGACTTAAAGAACAAGTTGATTTCTACACCCTTGTTGGTACTTCCAGAAGGTACTGAAGGGTATATAGTGTATTGTGATGCTTCTAGAATTGGTTTAGGATGTGTATTGATGCAACATGGTAAGGTAATAGCATATGCTTCTAGACAATTGCGGCCACATGAGAAAAAATATCCTACACACAATCTTGAGCTGGCAGCAGTTATTTTTTCTTTAAAGATATGGCGCCACTACTTATATGGGGTTTATGTTGATAAATATACTGACCATAAGAGCTTGCAATATATTATTAATCAGAAGGATCTAAATTTAAGGCAGCGGAGATGGCTTGAACTATTAAAGGACTACGATGTTGATGTCTTGTACCATCCAGGGAAAGCAAATGTGGTAGCTGATGCGTTAAGTTGTAAGGCTATGATGACACCTATAGAAAGGCAAGGGATGGTTAAAGATCTTCACCAGTTAGCTAGTTTGGGAGTTCGCCTTCTTGATACTCCGGACAAAGAGCTTATCGTACATAATGCTGCTGATGATAGGCGAATTTACGCGCCTATATCAATATATTTTGCCCATATTTTAGCCTAGTTTTGAGAACTAATTATCTATTTCATACACTTTTAGTCCTTTTTCCTGTAAATGAGCTAACAAATGTGATTAGGAAAGTTTCAGGTATAAATGATGCAAAATACAGCAATTTATGGCTTACTTGACGCAAAAGAAAGCTCACAAACGAGATGGAAAGGAGCTGGACGCATAAAGGACTAAATCTGCTGCATGGAAAATCTGTCCCGGGCTAAAACAGCATTTCTGAAGACTTTGGGGACTTACAGACACAAAGCTGGATTTTTGCCATAATACATTAACCTAGTGCAATTAGGTTATGTGTTTCATTATTCTATTTGGATTATAATTTTGTAACCTTACCCTAGTACATTTGGGTCAAGGATTTCATTAGTATATTAGGATTTGGTTATTTATTTCATTAGCTTAGTAGGAGTAGGATAGGAGTATTATAAATACCCTATCATGTTAGAGATTTTTAATAACTTCTTCAATAATCAACTCAACAATATAATTTTCTTCCATCCCTCTCATCTTCCACCACAAACATTCAACTCTTAAATTCCACAACAAGAGAATCGTTACTTGCTACGGAATCACCAAAACCACACGCCAAACACCTACTATTCACGCCATCCACCATGCCAAACGTGATATCCTTCGCATTCATGGGTAACTAAACCTCTTAGTTGGGGTTATGGAAGCCGAATGAGTTACTATCTATTGCTATGAGCTTGTGAGTTCAAGACACGTATATTGCTTATATCATTATTCTCTTCATCTTAAATCTACATCCTTTGCGGTTCAAACACAAGAACACGCCATTCTAACATCTAACCTGTTCGAGAGAAAGGTTATTTGTCTAGAAAAGAAGACGCATAGACCAACGCCAGGTTAACATTTAACTTGTTCGAGAGAAAAGTTATTTGTCTGGAAAAGAGATAATGTCAAGGTAGTAGGACACCCTTTCCTATTAAAAAGCTAGTGCCGTACCTGGACTAACTTCTTGGAGAATTCGTACCGTTAGTCACACTTTAAGCTCGAGAGAGTTAAAGTGAAATAGTCCTTGTTTAGGTCGAGAGACGCTTGGATTTACCATCGACTACAATTCTCTATAAGCAATTACATGTCAAGACTCTACACACTCATAGCCAATAGAGACGTATACCTCTGAAGGTGGACATAACCCCAACGCCTCAATTCTCATTGTTTACAACACACGTGACATCTCTTTATTTTGCTATTTTCAGTTCTTACATTCTTGTTTTGGTTACATACTACAAACCCCCCTTTTCCTACGAGACTTGTACTAAAAGTCTAGTAATTTCTCTTGCTTGTTGACCGAGCTATTCCCTGTGGGATCGATACCCAACCCAGGTTGGGTTCTATATTTGCTAACGACCGCTTTACACTCCTACGAGAGCTGTAGATTGAGCGTTATCAAAAATTGGCGCCGTTGCCGGGGAATACGAGTGTCAATCAAGTTCGTGATAATTACTAGACCCTTTGGTCAAAGATTCTCGTACTTTTACGTTTAGTTTTTGTTTTTGTTTATTGCAGGTTTTTCTTTTAGTGCATGCCCCATACTAGAAGTTCTGGTCAACCGTTATTACCAATCAATCCGGAACCGCAACGAATTAGAAGAATGGAAGCACAAGCGGAAATCGACAGGATGGCTGCTCAACACGAGCAAGCAAGATTAGCTGCTCTTGCCGCTGCTCAAGTCCAACAACAAAACATTGATAATCCTGGACGAGCAACAAATCCTGACGATGAAGATTTAGGAGATGACGAGTTGATCAACCCAAGGCATGGCGCTGAAATGGCAACACCTGCCAACAGACGAGGTCGACAAGCTCGGTACAGATATGATCGCCAACCTTTGCAACCAGCTTTCGACGATGATGATGATGATCTTGATGGTGCCGGAGCCACTGGAGCTATAATTCCACCACCATTAGCGCCCGGAGCCAAGTTCAACATCACTAGCACCATGATTCAGTTATTGCAACTCAAGGGATTATTTGGTGGACTAGCAGGCGATGATCCGAATATGCATCTCATCAACTTTATTTCTACATGCAAGTCTTTTGACAATCCTGGAGTTGGTCAGAATGCTATTCGGTTACGTCTATTTCCATTGTCTCTGTCTGGGGAGGCAACATTATGGTTGAATGGGCTGACTCCTGATTCTATTACAAATTGGAGGCAATTGAGAGACGCTTTCCTAGAAAGATTCTTTCCGCCATCCAAGAGGGCTCAATTGAGAGATGAAATCAGCAACTTTCGTCAGCTTCCCTCTGAAGCTCTTCACGAAACATGGGAGAGGTTCAAGACAAAGCTAGCGAGATGCCCAAACCATCACATGACTAATGTTCACCTCATGGAGATCTTATATAGAGCCTTGAATTCAGTAACTAAACCAGTGGTGGACAACGCAGCTGGAGGTTCTTTTATGGACCTCACCTTTGGTCAAGCAAGTAACATGCTAGATCGTATGACGAAACAAAGTAGAGCTTGGCATACCAGGGATTCTGAGGTAGCAAGCCCCACTTTATCTATTGGCATGTCTGCAGATCAAAGAAGAAGAGAAGAAGAACGTGATCAAGACATGGCGCACATGAAAACCCAAATGGACCTTCTTACAAAGCATCTATTAGGGAAGACTGAAAAAGTGAAAGCAATTGCGTCAAAAGGAAGAGACGAATCTGATTCGGAAGAGGAGGCCAACTACTTGAACAATCAGGGGGGTTTCCGAGGGAATGCCCAAGGAAACCAAGGTCGGAACTATTATGACAAATCTGGAGGTAAAGACCAAGGTAGTTGGAAGAAAAATAATGAAAACAGTGGTTTGTACGTTCCCCCTGGTAGACGTGATACCACCACATCTAATTCTATGGAAGACATGATGGCTAAGTTATTGAAAGGAGTGGAAGCGACGAACGCGGGAGTTAAGGAGGTGATTGACGATTTGGCCTCCATGAAGCAATTAGTTGATTCTCATTCCACTTCTATCAAGCAACTAGAGCAGCAATTCAGTCAACTTTCAGCAACACTCAACCAAAGAAAAGCCGGCACCTTGCCTAGCGATACGGTGCAAAATCCAAGGACTGATGGGTCATGCATGGCCATCACTACGAGGAGTGGTAAGGTGCTGGAAACTTCAGCAGAAGGCAAGCAAGTAGTTGACAGAACAGCAGACATAACCGCCACACCTAGTGACGCCACTAGGGAAGACGCCGCAATATCCACTTCCAACGTCAAGGACGTGTTGCCTAGTGACGTGCAGCCTGAAAAAAATAATAAACGGAAGCAAGAGGAGAAGAAAGCCATGGAAAGAACACTTCCATACCCACCACCACCTTTTCCACAAAGACTGAAGAAGGCGGCCGATGACACTAAGTTCAGCAAGTTCATGACCATGTTGAAGCAGCTGACTATTAATGTCCCATTGGTAGAGGCACTTGAACAAATGCCTGGGTATGCGAAGTTTATGAAAGATCTTTTGACTAAGAAGAGGGCAGCAAGCTATGAGCTGAAAGAAGATGTGCATCATTGTAGTGCAATAGCTACCCGATCCATAGTTCAGAAGAAGGCCGACCCCGGAGCTTTCACTATTCCTTGCACCGTCGGATCTTTGGACTTTGCTAAAGCATTATGTGACTTAGGAGCCAGCATCAACTTGATGCCATTATCAATCTACAAGAAATTGGGGTTGGGAGATCCTACACCAACTAATATGAAGCTTGTTATGGCGGATAGGTCGGTAAAACGACCGGTTGGTATTCTATGCGATGTCTTGGTGAAGGTATCTTCATTCATATTTCCAGCAGACTTTGTCATTTTGGATTGCGAAGCAGATTCAGAGGTTCCCATAATCTTGGGACGCCCTTTCCTTGCTACGGGAAGTGTGCTCATAGATTTGAGAGCTAATGAACTTTCATTCCGAATAAATGATGAAGTGGTACGCTTTGATGTTTGCAAATCAATGAAGCAACCCAAAGATCTAAGTGTATTTTCTGTGGCTGATGTTCTCGTTGATGACGAGGATGAGTTACTTGCTGAAGAGCAAATTCTTGATGATCCTTTGGAGGTTTTGCTCATGGAAGAAGATGATGATGATGCTGAAATTTCTGAAGATGATATTTGTGCTCTATCGGGATTAGGAGCATATCGCTATCCTCCTAAGAAGCTGGATCTTGATCTCAAGAATCGACCCACACCACCAGCTAAGCCATCTATTGAAGAACCACCCACATTAGAATTAAAGGAGCTGCCAAGCCATTTGAAGTATGCATTCTTAGGAAGCGGAAACACTCTTCCAGTCATAGTGGCAGCCGATTTGGGTGAGCAACAAGTTGCAGCTCTTATTGCAATTTTACGCAAGTATATTAAAGCTATTGGATGGACCATTGCGGATATCCTTGGTATTCCACCTGGGATTTGCACTCATAAAATTCAGCTCCAAGAAAAGTGCACACCCACCATCGAACACCAAAGACGTCTAAACCCACCAATGCAAGAGGTGGTGAGGAAGGAGATTATTAAGTGGCTAGACGCAGGAGTTGTGTATCCTATTTCTGATAGTACATGGGTAAGCCCGGTACAATGTGTTCCCAAGAAAGGAGGTATGACGGTGGTTGCGAATGCAAAGAATGAGCTTATTCCACTCAGGCCCGTCACTGGATGGAGAGTATGCATGGACTACCGCAAGCTGAATTCTTGGACTCTCAAGGATCACTTCCCCATGCCATTTATGGACCAAATGCTAGATCGATTAGCGGGTAAAGGATGGTTTTGCTTTCTTGATGGTTATTCAGGTTATAATCAGATTTTTATTGCACCAGAAGACCAAGAGAAGACAACGTTTACATGCCCATATGGTACGTTTGCCTTCAAACGTATGCCATTCGGGTTATGTAACGCACCAGCCACCTTTCAACGTTGTATGATGTCTATTTTCTCTGATATGGTAGAAGACACTTTGGAGGTATTTATGGACGACTTTTCAGTTGTTGGTGAGTCCTTTGAAGCATGTTTGGTGAACTTGAGCATGGCATTACAAAGATGTGTAGAGTTCAACCTTGTGCTGAATTGGGAGAAGTGCCACTTCATGGTAAAAGAAGGAATTGTTCTTGGGCACAAGATCTCCGAAAGAGGAATAGAGGTTGATCGCGCCAAAATAGAGGTAATTGAGAAGCTACCACCTCCAATTTCGGTGAAGGGAGTTCGTAGTTTTCTTGGCCATGCTGGGTTTTATCGTAGATTCATCAAAGACTTCTCCAAAATTTCTAGTCCATTATGCAAGCTATTGGAGAAAGATGCGAAGTTTGACTTTAATGATGATTGCTTGAAGGCATTCGAATGCCTTAAAGAAAAACTCATTGAAGCCCCTATCATGGTAACACCAGATTGGACGCTCCCGTTTGAAATCATGTGTGATGCTAGTGGTGTAGCCGTTGGTGCTGTTCTTGGACAGAGAAAGGAGAAATTATTTCATCCTATCTACTATGCGAGTAAGGTCCTCAATGAAGCCCAAAAGAACTACACTGTCACTGAACAAGAGCTCTTAGCAGTTGTGTATGCGTTTGAGAAGTTCCGTGCCTATCTATTGGGTACTAAAGTGATCGTTCATACAGACCATGCAGCTCTTAGATATCTAATGACAAAGAAGGATGCAAAACCAAGGCTGATTAGATGGGTATTGCTGCTGCAAGAGTTTGATTTCGAAGTTAAAGATAGAAGAGGTTGCGAGAACCAAGTGGCTGATCACCTATCTAGACTTGAGAATGAGTATGTGGCGCAATCAGAAAATCAGATTGGCGATGCATTCCCTGACGAGGAGATACTAGCGACAACAATGGAGAACTTACCATGGTATGCCGACTTTGCAAATTTCGTGGTGAGTAATGTGTTACCTTCCAATTTATCTTACCACCAGAGGAGGAAGTTTATGCATGACGTTCAGCACTATTATTGGGATGAGCCTTATTTGTTTCGAAGATGCGCGGATGGTATCATTCGACGATGTATATCCCATGAAGAAGTGCCCACTATATTAGAAGCATGCCACACTTCGCAAGTTGGAGGCCATCATGCAGGGAATCGAACAGCAAGAAAAGTCTTGCAAAGTGGTTATTATTGGCCTACAATATTCAGAGATGCACACGACTATGTGAGAAGGTGTGACCAATGCCAACGTCAAGGTGCTATTTCGAAACACCATGAAATGCCCATGTCCACAATTCTGGAGGTAGAACTCTTTGATGTATGGGGTATTGATTTCATGGGACCATTCGTGAATTCGTTTGGAATGAAGTACATCTTGGTTGCTGTGGATTATGTGTCGAAATGGGTTGAAGCTGTAGCATTGGCCGATAATGAAGGAAAGCGTGTTGTAGCGTTCTTAAAGAAGAATATCTTCTCTCGCTTTGGGGTACCTCGTACTATCATAAGTGATGGAGGATCTCACTTCTGCAACAAGCTATTCAAATCTGTATTGGCCAAGTATGGAGTCAAGCAACACAAGGTAGCTACGCCTTATCATCCCCAAACTAGTGGACAAGTAGAGGTTTCCAATCGTGAGATCAAGCAAATCCTTGCCAAGACGGTCAATGCGAATCGGAAGGATTGGTCTCGGAAGCTAGATGATGCACTATGGGCGTATAGGACTGCATTCAAGACACCCATTGGTATGTCACCTTATCAGCTCGTTTATGGGAAGGCTTGTCATCTACCCATCGAGCTTGAATACAAGGCATTATGGGCATTGAAGCACTTGAATCTGAATTGGGATGATGTGAAGAACCTAAGGTTGGAGCAGCTGAACGAGCTAGATGAATTCCGTCTCCATGCTTATGAAAGATCAGATTTATACAAGGAGCGGATGAAGAAGTATCACGATCAGCGGATTGTTCGACGACACTTCCAAAAAGGTGACATGGTACTACTCTTTAACTCCAGATTCAAGCTCTTCCCAGGTAAGTTAAAATCAAAGTGGTCTGGTCCATTTAAAGTCACCCACGTCTACTCGTCTGGAGTAGTCGAATTGGAAAATAATGAGGGTGTTATCTTCAAGGTGAATGGCCAACGTGTTAAGCCATATATCGGTCCTCTTGACTCGATGAATGACATGGCCATCACTTATCTCGACGAAGTCTAAGTACTCGAGATTACTACGTCGAGCCACGACAATAAATAAGGCTCTAGATGGGAGGCAACCCTTCGTTTTATTGTTTTATCGTTTTATCGTTTTATCGTTTTGTCGTTTTAGTATTTTTTCTTTTTGTTAAATGAAAATCCAAAAATAAGAGTCGTGCCACGACCAAAACTAAGGCGCTTGGTGGGAGGCAACCCATCGTACTAATCGTTTTCATTTGTTTGAGCAAATATAGGTGTAAGAAGTATGCAACGAGGAGATGGATTTCAATTGACGATTTGGTCGCATTGTATGGTAAAGTTGGTAAGTTAGGAATGGTGATGCATAAGGCTATGAATTGAGCCTTTCTCACGTCATAATAGGCTTCGAGGAAGGCTAGGCCTTGGTAAAAATAGGCCACGAACGATGCACAACCTATTCTATAGCCTAAGGACTCGGAATCTAGTGTGCTATACCCTATGCGCCGCCTATTCCTAGGTGTGCTTTTGACTATGCGCCGCCTATGCTATGGCATTTGAGATACTGAGACCAAATGCCATACCATATGCGCCGCATATGCCTAGATATGCCATACTATGTGCGGCGCATATGTCCCATTATGCCATGGACAATGCGCCGCATATACATGTGATATGCCGAGGGATATGCGCCGCATATAGGGTGATTTTGTCCCCAAATCCGATTGTAAATGGGTCATAACCCGACCCATCCTCCTCCTATATAAAGGGGACTTGTTTTTATTTCACAAACACATTAGAATCAACCCTAAAGGCGCCGCATATCATCCCAAATCCTCTCAAATTTTTCTTCCTTTGTTCTTCCAATCCACAACAACTTCTCCACAATCTTCAAGCAAGTAAGTGCTCTCTTATTCTTCATCTATTTATCGTAAGTACTACTTTACTATGCTTATTATTAAATTCTAAATCATGTGAGATTAGTGGTGATGTTCATGTGATTGGATAATTGTTGCAAAAATCGTGTGATTGAATGAATACGAATGAAATTCTTGACTTGTTTCCGACTTGAATTTTGTTTCAATGGCATTGTTATGATACTTGCTGAACATATGTGGCCATGAATATTGCTTGAGAGTGTTGTTGGATGCTTGCATGATAAACCATCCCGGCCATCGGGATAATGTTATAGTGACTATCGACTTAGGTGGTGGTGTTTGTTGTTCGAATAAGCTATTCCATGTGGTAACCCCTATGTTGTAACGATGCTATATACACCATGCAAGTCGTCCAAATGGCTGCTCATAAGTGATGTAATGCTGATTTTCTTGTCGGAATACAATCCTCAGACGTATGTCGACGAAGTCTGAGTACTCGACCACGTTCACTTCACTGATTTGTGCTAACAAGATTAAGTGTGGGGTGGTACCCCTAATGCTTGCATATAAATTGTATAAAGTGCGATTGTGCTGCATCTAACATTATTTCTAGTCTCAGGTACAATGGCACCAAAAGCAAGGCAAGGCAAGGAGAAGGCTACCACAAACCGCAAGGACAAAAAGAGAAGCCGAAAAGACCAAGGCGAATCATCTTCCGCACACCTACCACGCCGAATGTTCGGAATCAAATGGGTTCTTGAGGAAGAAGCCAAGGCATGGTACAGCAGCAACAAAGAAAAAAAATATGTGCACGTCGACTTAATCAACAAGGAGACCTTAGCAAAGAAGGAGCCGCAAATGTTGGCTAAGATTATGGCTTTGAAGTTGGATTTCATCTTCCGTGACATGGGAGAGTGCAATCTTGACTTAACAAGAGAGTTTTATGCCAACTGGTCGCCAAACACAACAGGCAACGAAGTCAAAATTCGGGGCCAAGTGTTACAGCTTACAGCGGATTGGATCAACTCGTTTCTAGGCCTACCTTCGGTCGACACTGCACCATACAAAGAGCTGTACAGCAGGCCTCCTTACAGAGCTATAAGACACACGCTTTGTGGAAGCAGATCGATGGCGAGATGGGGCAGACATAAGGAAACAGGCCGTCACAACACATTCCCCTATGCTCCACTAAATAGGGAAGCAAGAATCTGGATGCGCATTGTCAACTCATGCCTCATTCCTGGGACGCAATACACAAAGATTTCGAGAGATAGAGTTTGTCTGGTTTATGCATTGATGACAAATGTCCCTATCAACTTTGGGGCAATCATTCGATCCACCATGAGGAAAGCCAGACTCCACAGCAGGTCCCATTTCACATTCGGCAATTTGTTGACAGCAATGTTGCGGAAGGAGGATATAGAAGAGGAACCAGCTGACCACAAACTCCCACATACCCCAAAAAAGGTTGACCTCACAAAGGTCAAAGATGCTGAAACAACGCATGGAGTCAACCTTACCACTGCGGAGAGACATGCTCGTGATGAGAGTTTCTTCCGTCATCTCTATGGCATGACGAGATTCACTATGATGAGTGGTGGACGTATTCCAACTGCTGTAGAGCTCCAACAGCTGGACCACGACTACCCAATGAACAGACATGCCCGGGAGATGTGTGGAGTGGGGGTATATTTCGAGGAACCTCTTGATGATGACGTGCCAACTGATGATGATAGACGCCTACCTGATTCTGATGCTGAGGAGAACTCTGACGATGACTCTTACGATGATTCGGACGAAGGGGGTATGACCCCCGACATTGAGGAAGAGTCCGACTAATCAGGTTCTTCGACTTTATTTTCCACTGAGGGCAGTGTCTAGTCTAAGTGTGGGGTGGCAGAATCTGCATGCTATGTTTGTATGTTTGTATGTTTGCTCTTGTTTATTTTGTTTTGAGTCCAAATTTTTATTTTTAATTTTTATTTTTTTGTGATTTTTTTCGTGTGACGTTTTTTTATTTTAGGAGTAAAATTTTTCTAGCTTCGCATGAAATTATTTTGATAGGCAGCATGAGATTATAACAAGAGTATGTGCTACAATTGTGACTATTGAGACGTTTAGGCTCTAGTTGTGACTCATTATGTGATATTGTGTGATTCAATTCCTTCACTTGTTGGGTTGAGAGTCTATATTACTTCCAATCAAGTCGACCATGTGCCTTGTGTGTGTGAGATAATAGTATATTCTATGTTTGTGGCTGATGCTAGAACTTGCCCGGTATGTATGCAAAGCGAAAATAAGGAGTGTGAGTTTAGGAGATGATTTAGGCATTTCTTTGGCAACCTATACATGTTTACCTTCAGTTTTTCCTACCCATGTACATTATCCTAGTTAAACCCTTTTGAGCCTTTAGCCTATTTCTTTGACAACCTTGTATGTAAGCCTAATCCATTTCTTTCAAAACCATAATTTGATCCAAATTCCTAAGTGCTTTAAAGTGAATAAGTCATGTGACAACATAAGAGGAAATTGGGTGAGTATGATGCTTTAAATTGTAATGGTGTTTGAATATGTTATGAAAAAGAAAGTGCTATCATAAGAGGTATGTTGTGAGAAGAAAAAGGAAAAGAAAGCTGAAAAGTGAGTTGTGCTTAAAATTGGAAAACAAAAGATGAAAACAAGGGTGGAGGAATAAAATAAAGAAAGGTTGAAAGAAAAAAGTGTCATAGAGACAAAGTGATGTATTAAAGTGCTTAGGAACTTAGTCACTATTTCTGGCCAAAATAGTCCTACACGTCCCTTAGCCTACATTACAACCATCTAAAGACCTACTTGATCCTAATCTTAACATTCCGACATTTAGTAGAGTACTACATTAAGGGCAAGCTTATGGTCATTAGTTGCTACATATGAATTCTTTGTGAGAGTGAGGGCAAGGACACTTGGATACCCATGTTTGAAAAATATGCTATATTTGTGAGTGATTATGGGTACTATATTGTGAGACACACATGGTTGATGAGTTTTGGATAGTTGTATATGATTCTATGTACCTTAACGTTTGCATGCGAGTTGATCACCATCACGAGTCTATGCTTGAGCATAAATTGTTTCTACTTATAATCGGAAAGCTACTCTTCGCTGATAATTGTTGTGCTTGTCTTGAAGAATGTTTTGTGTTGTTTCTGTAAAAACCTTAAATCGATGCTTAGAAGGACATGATATGTTGTTCGAGGACGAACAAAGCTCTAAGTGTGGGGTGTTGATGATAGGCGAATTTACGCGCCTATATCAATATATTTTGCCCATATTTTAGCCTAGTTTTGAGAACTAATTATCTATTTCATACACTTTTAGTCCTTTTTCCTGTAAATGAGCTAACAAATGTGATTAGGAAAGTTTCAGGTATAAATGATGCAAAATACAGCAATTTATGGCTTACTTGACGCAAAAGAAAGCTCACAAACGAGATGGAAAGGAGCTGGACGCATAAAGGACTAAATCTGCTGCATGGAAAATCTGTCCCGGGCTAAAACAGCATTTCTGAAGACTTTGGGGACTTACAGACACAAAGCTGGATTTTTGCCATAATACATTAACCTAGTGCAATTAGGTTATGTGTTTCATTATTCTATTTGGATTATAATTTTGTAACCTTACCCTAGTACATTTGGGTCAAGGATTTCATTAGTATATTAGGATTTGGTTATTTATTTCATTAGCTTAGTAGGAGTAGGATAGGAGTATTATAAATACCCTATCATGTTAGAGATTTTTAATAACTTCTTCAATAATCAACTCAACAATATAATTTTCTTCCATCCCTCTCATCTTCCACCACAAACATTCAACTCTTAAATTCCACAACAAGAGAATCGTTACTTGCTACGGAATCACCAAAACCACACGCCAAACACCTACTATTCACGCCATCCACCATGCCAAACGTGATATCCTTCGCATTCATGGGTAACTAAACCTCTTAGTTGGGGTTATGGAAGCCGAATGAGTTACTATCTATTGCTATGAGCTTGTGAGTTCAAGACACGTATATTGCTTATATCATTATTCTCTTCATCTTAAATCTACATCCTTTGCGGTTCAAACACAAGAACACGCCATTCTAACATCTAACCTGTTCGAGAGAAAGGTTATTTGTCTAGAAAAGAAGACGCATAGACCAACGCCAGGTTAACATTTAACTTGTTCGAGAGAAAAGTTATTTGTCTGGAAAAGAGATAATGTCAAGGTAGTAGGACACCCTTTCCTATTAAAAAGCTAGTGCCGTACCTGGACTAACTTCTTGGAGAATTCGTACCGTTAGTCACACTTTAAGCTCGAGAGAGTTAAAGTGAAATAGTCCTTGTTTAGGTCGAGAGACGCTTGGATTTACCATCGACTACAATTCTCTATAAGCAATTACATGTCAAGACTCTACACACTCATAGCCAATAGAGACGTATACCTCTGAAGGTGGACATAACCCCAACGCCTCAATTCTCATTGTTTACAACACACGTGACATCTCTTTATTTTGCTATTTTCAGTTCTTACATTCTTGTTTTGGTTACATACTACAAACCCCCCTTTTCCTACGAGACTTGTACTAAAAGTCTAGTAATTTCTCTTGCTTGTTGACCGAGCTATTCCCTGTGGGATCGATACCCAACCCAGGTTGGGTTCTATATTTGCTAACGACCGCTTTACACTCCTACGAGAGCTGTAGATTGAGCGCTATCAGCTGCGGAATCTTTATTAGTAGATGAAGTGAAAGAGAAGCAATATGCAGATCCTATTTTATTACAGCTTAAGGAGAACGTTCAGAGTGGTGCGACCAAGGCATTTGAGCTTACGCGAGAAGGAGTACTTCGGTGCCAAAACCAATTGTGTGTGCCGGATATAGACGGGCTAAGAAAGAAGATTATGACAGAGGCACATTTTTCAAGGTATTCCATTCATCCAGGATCAACCAAAATGTATCAAGATTTGAAAGATATGTATTGGTGGAATGACATGAAGAAGAGCATTGCAGAATTTGTAGCTGAATGTCCAAATTGTCAAAGAGTTAAAGTTGAGCACCAAAAACCCGGAGGCTATATGCAATGCATAGATCTTCCAATTTGGAAGTGGGACATGATCAACATGGATTTTGTTACAGGTTTGCCTCGTACAGCTCGGAAATTTGATTCTATATGGGTGATTGTGGATAGGCTTACTAAATCCGCACATTTCTTACCCGTTAAGACCACTTACACAGTTGAAGAATATTCAAAATTGTATGTTAAAGAAATCGTCCGATTACATGGAGTGCCAACTTTTATTATATCGGATCGGGGAACTTAATTTACCGCAAACTTTTGGAAGTCTTTCCAACGAAGTTTGGGAACACAAGTGAATCTGAGTACAACTTTTCACCCTCAGACGGATGGACAAGCAGAGCGCACCATTCAAACACTTGAATATATGCTATGAGCATGTGTTATAGATTTAAAGGCAACTGGGATGATCATTTACCTCTTATTGAGTTTGCCTACAATAATAGCTATCATTCAAGTATCAAAATGGCACCATATGAAGCTTTATATGGGAGGAAGTGTAGATCACCAATAGGATGGTTCGAAGCGGGTGAAACTCTTATGTTCGGACCGGATCTTGTGTATCAAGCCATAGAAAAAGTCAAGGTGATTCAGCAATGGTTGAAAACAACCCAAAGTCGACATAAGTCATATGCGGATAGTAGAAGAAGAGGGCTAGATTTTTTGTTAGGTGACTGGGTATTTTTGAAGGTATCGCCAATGAAAGGGGTGATGAGATTTGGCAAGAAAGAAAAGTTGAGTCCATGATATATAGGCCCATATAAAATTATTCGAAGATGTGGGCAAGTTGCTTATGAATTAGAGCTACCCCAGGAACTCTCATCAGTGCATCCAGTATTTCATGTATCGATGCTTCGAAAGTGCATCAGAGATTCGTCCCTTATTACTTCTACTGAAGATGTGCAAGTAACAGAAGATCTTACCTATGAGAAGATGCCTATTGCTATATTAGATCGTCAAGTTAAGAAGATGAGAAATAAAGAAGTAGCATCGGTGAAAGTACTTTGGAGAAATCAACAAAGGGAAGAGATTACATAGGAAGCGGAGGAAGCAATCAAATCGAAATACCCTTATTTGTTCAAAGGTGAAAAAGAAGTACAAGGAGTGGAATTGGGACACTAACAAGTAAGTTTTTACAGATGCATAATATCTATATGATGACGTGAATATAAATTATGAATTCGAACTTGTTTCGGCTAAATAACTACATTTACATTCGAGGACGAATGTCCTTAAGGAGGGAAGAATGTAACACCCCGTATTTAATTACGTGCATTAGCCATGGTTATATGTGTTGGAGTATATGTATTGATCCTAAGTTAGGTATATATGAGTTTAAGTATGAGTATTAATCATTTTGAGATGGTTTCAAGTGTATAGTTTGATTATATGTGTATGGGAATCGAATTTATTTATACCGGAATTTGCCCGTCGATGGTTCCATACGAAGGTTATTGAATAATCTTTCCAACGATATAAAGATTTCTAAAAACGGATAAGTTTTGGATATAATCGAGAACGTTCGAAACTACAAAATGGCGGCCGGGATAATTGTGAACAGTAAATGTGCAGGAAAATTTCCTGCACACAAACTACTGAGGCCTGCCAGTTTTTTGGGTCGACTTTGAACGATCATAAATCCCTCAATATAATGAACTAGGAGAGATGGGACCTATTAAAAGAAATATCTTTGAGTCTTCTTTCTAATGCAATTGGTTTCATCTAAATCCAACATCTGAGTAAGGAGTTATACTCGTTTTACTTCAGCCTCTCAAAACAGATTTTTAGGGTCAACTTCAAATGATCATAACTCCTTGTACAGGATGAACTAGGTGGGCTACTTTATATGAAATGAAATCCCTTTGATCTATATTTCCAACGATACCAATTTCACCCAAATCTGATATCGGAGCAAAGAGTTATGGCCGATTTACTTTAGCCTGTCAAAACAGTCCACCATGGACAGATTCGGATTTACTTAAATTTTTAAGGGCAATATGGTCATTTTCCATCACCTCATGGACGAAAATTGGTCATTATATACATATAATTAGTCTCATATCCATCAAATATCATCAAATTATTGAAAATAAGAAACCCTAGCCTAATTTCAACTCCAATTATCTTGTGATTCAACCGTAGAAAATCCAAATTGATTCCGTAGTTGTGTTCACCATCTCAAGGGCTTCGAGAAGCACCCCTTATTTGGGCCAACAGGACTTCGAAATCAAAAGGGTCATTTTATGGTAAGGATGTAAATTATGTTGGTGTTATTTATATGGATATGTATATATATGCATATGAGCATAAGAAGTATGTTATTTGATTGTTGTTGAAAGATGATTGGAAATGATGTTGGATCATTCTTGTGCATGGTTGGATTATGTTGAATTGTGAAGGGATTTGGTATGATGATGTGGTATTGAAATGATGATTATATATATATATATACACACATAAACCTATTGTTCAAGTTGGTTTTTGGAATGCTTTGCAAATATTTGTTGTATGGAATTATGGAAGAGAATTGTGGTGTTGGGTTGCTAATACTAGATGCCAAATATTTCATTGTAGATGAGTGATTTGTAAAGATGAGAAGTTGTGTTGAATTGGTATCCGAATCTACAACGAGGTATGTAAAGCATACTCTAATGATGTTCTTTGGCATGAAACCACCAATGTTCCATCAAGTAAGAATCCGAGGTTTTCCAAGAACATGTATTGTTCTACATTACCAACAAAGTTGTTTCCATTCTATAAAGTGTCAAAATGTTTCATTGATATACCAAAAGTCTCCTATTTCATTATTGTGATATTAATGATTCTGAAACACATTGTTGATGTACCAATGAGTCCTTATTACATCGTTATTGTATAGAAGGTCTATTACTTGATTCCTATTGATGTATGGTTGTTCCAAAGGTACTATATTGGCATGAACATTAATGTAATAATCTCAAAAGCTTTTGAACTAAGTTATTAGAAAGATCTCTTATGTGTGTTACTTGATATACGTGTGGGTGGTAGCTCAGGGGCTTAAGCCTAGCATGGGCCGATCCCGATACTTGATATGATTATAGTTGATATATACTGGGGGCAGCCTAATGGTCACAGTACGATACAGTATTGATTATTTTTAGGTGGTTGGAGGTTCGGAAGGAGGAGTTAATGGCGAATGATAATTGTAAAGAATGAATGAATGAATATATACCGTTCCACAAATGTGTTTGAATTCAAGAACCCAATTCAAATTAATGATAATGTACATGATCCTAAAAGTGTTTATGAAGTGTGGTTCACTTCTATTATGATTTATTCACTTGCATCTGATTTTCTTGATCCCCTATATCACATATGATTATTTAAAGCTTTACATACTCAGTACATATTTCGTACTGACGTCCCTCATGGGGGACCTACATTTCATGCTGCAGGCATAGGTACCTCAGCTCATACACCGCACAAGTAGGAGCCAGGTCATACAACTACTATTGGTGAGCTCCAGTTTGCTTCGGAGCTTTCCGAGTCGGTTCCTTATGTTTTGTTATTGTACAGGAGTCATGTGTGGGCGGGGGTTTGTCCCGACCCTAGTTGTGTCATGTATATCCTAGAGGCTTTGTAGACATAAGGAAGGGTAAAGTAATGGGAGTTTATATAGTGATGTTATATTTGTATATGTGGTGGCCCCGACGGCTAAGTATTATATATATATATATTTGTGCGTGTTGTGCTGATACAGAGAATTAGACCCTTCTATATGTAACAAAGTACTGCCCAAATTTTTTGTGACATGTAAGTAAAAGTACAGTATTTGAACGGGTTCTCCCGGGCCTTCTTGGCTTCGGGTGTCAGTCCGGCCCAATGGGATTTTGGGCCGTGACATCAATGATCAAACCCTTACCTTTATCTTTAACAACTCTACCTTTATTACCTATTACCTTTTTAGACTCAACATCAGGTGTCTCATCTTCAATAACTTTAGCAGTATATAGTAGGGGATCAATAATATTGATACCACTCCTTGTGTTAATAGCAAGTACATAACTATCATTTCTTAAAATTTTCATCGTGTTTCTCGAAAGAGTACCTAGCTGCCTCTGGTTCAGAGTTGCTGACATCTACCCTAGCTTGTGCTCCAACTGCTTGATAGTAGCGATATGTGACTCAACCTTATGGGTCAACCCTGAAATATCAACCTTTATCTCCTTAAGGCCAGTCTCCTATTTTTTTGACCCTTTACCAGCTTAGCCAACATCTGCTCCATTTTGGATTCTACATTGTATCTGTTAGGTTGAATATACCTAACTCCTTTCTCTCTGTAGTCATCCTTATTCCTCTAGTCACTATCTCACTACTTGATACAGACTCCATATCTATCATAGTAGTTTCGACCTTGGTTTCCTTTCTCTTGGGCTCAAAAACCCACCATCTGACTATCCAAAAAATTATCTTCCTCTTCTAATTCTGACTTGTACTCTTTGGAAGCTGACGCCTATGTTGCTACTGCATAAACTTTATCAGAAGTCTCTACTGCAAACTTCTTTGGTCGCATCCCTAAATCAGTCCTTAGTAACACAATTTCTTACGGTACTGAATCATTAACTTCTCTCTAATCGCAGGAGGCCCCAGTAGCATAAGTACCAGGTCCCCTCTAAGCCTATTGAGTTTTTCACCCTCAATTAGTGAGTAAGATCCAATTTAACATCTTTGAAGTTGCCTTTCAATGTATTGTCATAAAAGCACCTCCACAGATGGTGTCTGCCATTTCTGGAATTAATGGTCAGAACTTTGTAGAATATCTCTGATAAGCTTATCCCTGATAATTGATGACTTGGCACCATGCTTAGCTTCTTCTTAAACCTAAACAAAGCCTCATACATGGACTCTAACTGTAGCTTCCTAAGTTATAGATCTCTTCCTTGAGCTATAATATCCTTAATAAAGGAAAGAACATGTTTAAGAATTATTTGTGTAACTCGTTCCAAGTTGTGATAGAGCCTCTTGGAAATTCTACTAACCATAAAGATTCTTCTTCTATAAGTGAGAAAGAGAAAAACCTTAGTCTAAGTGCTTCCTGATATACCTCTGGAATGGTATACGAAGTGCAGATCCTGAGGATATTTGCAAAGTGCAAATTTGCATATTGGTAGACAATCCTATAAACACACCTTTAAATTTAGAAATTAGATCATGGCACTCGTGATGCCAAGTTTGATACCTGGGCGAAAAACAGGAGGTACTATGGTTGTAGTCTCAGTTGTCTCAAAATATACTTGATCTTCTTCACCATTTATATATGGTCGCATGTACTGATATGCCGAGATTACTTGAACATAGTTTCCAGTCTTGTCCTGCTACTTGTCTCTAGTCAATAAGATCTACTTCCCCATCTACTCTCTGAGATTCTTGCTTTGCCCTTTTCTTAGCTTTATCATGAGCTAACAACTCACCAGTCAAATGATCAACAATATCCTATACTCCTTGGGGAGGAGGTATAACATCACGAACCTTTTTAGGATTATTAACTATTTTTTGCTCAGACATCCTACCAGGTGTTTGTAGAATCTTTTCTCGATTTAGATTGAAGGGGAGTAGAGGTTTGCCTCTACTCCATGTGCTAGGCATACACCGATGTATGCCTAATTAAGAAAAGAACAAAAAATCCAAAAACTGTAACAACTTCAAATCACAAATAAATATTATGTTCCCCAGAAATGGCACTAATTTCTTGATGATGTCCAGTCAATACCTCTTTTTAGATGATGGTATGATCGATGTCAAGAAATAGTAACCCAACTAAGATTTGGATCAAATCCCAAGGGAACCGTGGCTTTGCGGATCATAGTAGTTATAGTCAATAGGCAGAACAAGAAAAGTAAATGGGGTGTTTTGTTTGAAGAAATCTCAAGAAAAGAACAATATTAACTTGGTCGAAATTAATCATAAGTGAATACTAAAATTGTGCTCCCTTTGGCTTCTTAACTCTGTATGTTTATCGTGCATTGTTTAACCAAATCCATTCCTTGCATGTAAAATGAATATGTTATGTACCTTCTACAATCTTTTGGACGAGTAGAAGGATTTCACTCTTTACCTTATGAGCCTCAGGGTGTCGCACTACTAACCTTTATCTGGATTTCAGTTAACTATTATCATTTTAGTCTCTAGTTATTAGATGAAACCTAACCATCTAACATAGATAGAACCTAGAAGTGTGGATCGATAATTAAACTCCAAATTACTATTGTCTTTATATTTTCCTAGTCACTACTCCTCTTTGGATTAAGTAGCAATATCTAGGCAGGATCCTAATATGTGTACCTATTAAGAAATCAATCATAACGAAGATAAAGTAATGCATGCTATTGGTATTGGTTAAGATCAACAATCACACTTCCATTACTTTGTTAATTCGCTAGGGTTTCCACAACCTTAGCTATGGGTTTTAGCCGCTCATGATTTTGATGAAATCAAAAACATTCATAATAGAAAGAATAGATGAAATCACATTGATAATATGAAATAAATCCCACAACCGTAACTAAATAAATCAATCAAAGTCAATACAAGAGAATCCAAAAATCAAAAATAGAGCTTGGAATCAAAATATGTTTCTGAGTATCAAAAGTTTGTAACTCCTACTAAAAAGTACATAAGGGGTATTTATAGTACATGAGAAAACCCTATAAATAAATCCCAAACTAAAGAGGAGTAAGTTGGGTCGGTGACCACCTGATCTCTATACCTGTGGTCTGGCATAGGCACATGTAGTGCCTGTGGTCTGGCACAGGCATATATAGTACCTGCGGTCTGGCACAGCACATAGGTGCAAACTGTAGATCGCAGATGGATAAAGTCCTGAAAGTCAGCTCTTGATTTTGGATTTTTGGCACCTTCTTTGTATAGATGCTATTCGTAGGTCTTCATGCGGTCTGTAAGTTGACTTAGTAGGTGCCGGGAGTTAGTATTTAAATTATTCTTCGACTCTCAAACATGCATTAATTATGATTAAGCCAAAAATCATCCCAAACATCCATAATCTCTTCAAATGCAGCCAAAAACACCTTTTTTCACAAAATTATTATCCAAAATATCATGTCCCGCAAAACATACCTGAAATAAATCATATCTAATAAAAAGGCCTCAGAAACTTGCATTGTTTTCTCGTTTTAAGCATTGAATGTGCTATATCTCTATAGCACATCATTAGGTCATTTTAATGAACCCCAATCTCAATATGTTCTTCACAAATTGCTCTTTGTAAAGATATCAACTATATGATCTTCGTCTAGTGGAACTTTATGCAAATCTCAACATTATCTCTTAGAAAATGATGCCTTACATCAGTATGCTTTATCCTCTTATGCCACACTGGATTCTTAGCCATGTTAAGAGTACTTGCATTATCACATATTAGAGGGACAGTGCCTAATACAATCCCAAAATCCTTCAATTGTTGTTTGATCCATAATAATTAAGCACAACAAGAAGCTACAGCTACATACTCAGCTTTAGCAGTAGATAAAGTAACTAAATTATACTTCTTTGAACCCAAAGAAATTAAGGAAGAACCAATAATTATGTTATCAATATATATTTGAATAATTAGCAAGCTGCTACCTCTGGACTTTAAAAAGAGAGTATTGTTAATTTCCCTCTTTTAAAGTTATTTTCTAGAAGAAACTTTGAAAGTCTCTCATACCAAGCACTAGGTGTTTTTTTAACTCATAGAGAGTTTTATCTAATTTGAGCACATGATGTGGACAGTCTGCATCTTTAAAACCTGGAGGTTGTTTAAAAAAGACTTTTTCCTTTAAGTACCCATTTATAACGGCACTTTTAACATCCATTTGGAAGAGTTTGAACCTCGTATAGCACCAAAAACAATTAGAATTATGATGGCCTTTATCCTTGCTACAGGGGGAAATGTCTCATCATAGTGAATTCATTCCTTCTAGATATTGCCTTGAACAACCAACCTTCCCTTATTTCTACTGATAGTTCCATGCTCATCTTGCTTATTTTTGTACACCCATTTAGTCCCAATAATTATTCTGTAAATAGGACTAGGAACTAGGTGCCAAAATTTACTTCTTTTAAATTTCTAAAGCTCTTAGTGCATTACATTGGTCTAGTCAGCATCTTTAAGAGCTTCTTTCATATTTTTAGGATTAATTTGTGATAAGAAGGCTAAGAATGCCATGAAAGTTTTGGATTGAGCTCTTGTTTGGACTCTTGATTCATATGAGAAGTAAAGTTCTCAAGGGGGTAAGAAGATATATGGCTCTAACTTGACATTATGAGTTTAGTTTCATTAGGACCAGGTCCCTAGAGATTTTGAACCGACCCTTCTTGTAGTGATTCTCCTAAAACTAGGGTTTACAACTGAGATCCTGAGTCACCATCACTTTCATCCTTCTCAAGTTCATCACTTTGTTCTTGACCATCATCTTCAGCTGCATCATCCCTTTGAACAGGAATGAGTTCTTCTATATCAGAATTTTCATTTTCACCAGAATTCCTTTGATTATCTAACTTATCAAAGACCACATGTACATTTTCTTCTACATAGAGAGTTCTTTTGTTGAATATTCTATATGCTTTTCTTGGTAAGGAGTGGCGCACAAATTCTGCTTTATCACTTTTAGAATCAAACTTTCCCATCTAATTCTTTCCATTATTTAGAACATAGAATTTTCACCCAAATAGCCAAAAACAGTCAAGCTTAGGCTTTCTATTAAACACAAGCTTATATGGAGTCTTTTTCAGAAGAGATCTGATCAAACACCCTTTGGTCACATAACAAGAAGTATTAACTATTTCAGCCCAAAAGATCTTTGGAAGCCCACAATCAATTAGCATGGTCGTGGCAATCTCTATGAGGGTCCTATTATTTCTTTCAACAATTCCATTTTTGTAAGGAGTCCTAGGAGCAGAGAAGTTATGACGGATTACATATTCAACATAGAATCCTACAACTTGGTAGTTTTTAACTTCAGTTCCATGATCAGATTTGAACTCAACAATTTTAAAATTCAGCTCCATTTGAATTTGTTTAGTAAAAATCACTAGCACCTCATAGGTTTCATACTTGGATCTCAAGAACATTGTTCAGGTCAACCTGGAGTATTCATCCATAAAAAACAAACTCATACCTCTTTCCTCTTCTACTTTGGACTCTACTAGGTCTATGTGCAGCAACTCAAGAGGTCTAAAAGTACTAACCTGTTATTTTAGCTTAAAGGAAGATTTGTTTTGTTTTCCCTTAACACAAGCATCACAAACCCTATTGTTTGAAAATTTCAGCTTGGGCATACCATGGACTAGTTCCTTTGACACCAGTTTGTTCAGCAAGGATCAACTTATATATCCCAGTCTTCTATGCCATAGATCTAAATTTTCTCTTTGAACACTTAGGCAAGTCCATTCCCCATTAGCTACTAGGTCTAAGTCAAACACATACATATTTTTAAATATTTTGGATTTTAGAATAATCATCTCAGCTTTCAAGCTTGGCACAGTATATCCATCAGATATGACCTTTACCTCCTTACCTTTGTCATTGATTTGAGAAACACTCAGAAGACTATATTGGGGACATTTACATAACATACATAATCTATAGCATGATCAAGACATTTTTCAATTTTTCCAACACCGTGGATATAATCATTTTTACCATTTCCAAATAAGACACCTCCACCCTAAAGTATCTTGAGAGAGAAAAAATAGTTAGTCCTTCCAGTCATATGCTTTGAACATGCACTATCCATGAGGAATTCTGACTGCAATCCATTTCTCCCACCTATAATCATAGTTATTTGTTATATTTGGGAACCCACATGAGTTTTAGTTACCAAAAGAAAAATAAGGGTGTGATCAAATCTTTCTTGGCCCATCTAGGTAGTGAGTTATTCTTTATATTTTTCAAAGGTTTGGAACCCTTAGGATAGGAATTCTCTTATTGGATGTATCTAGCACTATTCATTTTATCTCAAAGCAAACTTTGACAGTTTTCCTTGAAGTGCTCATCTCTTCAACAATGAGTAATAGAGGTTTGTGAACCTTGTTTCTAACACCATGAACAACCTTTGCTTGAGATCCATATGATTTGTTTAAATATTGATAGCCTCCCTGACCAGTTAAATTAGAAAGAGTTTATGAGGATGTAGTCTATTTTAGGGATTTGTTAAGATTATCTCTTATACGGACCAAGTACCTGTCTAATTCCTCATTCTTATGGAGTACAGTCATGGGGTGCTTTTGAGTATCCCTCAATTTCTACAAGCTCAATTTGAAACCTTGAGGCTTCTTTCTTCCCTTTACCATCGGATTCATTTACTTTCTCTAATTGACTCATTAAACTCAGATTTTAAGACTTCAATTTAGTGGACAATCCCTCTATTTTAGATAACTAGAGAGTTAAGGAAATTAATTCAATCTCTTGATTTTCTACTTTATCTTCTAAGCATTTATCTTAGAAGTTCACACAGAATCAATCAACATATTTGTAAGATTCTTTATCTTTCTAGCAGATCAATTCTCTAAATTTTCCTTAATGTGAAAGAGAATTGCCTCATTTTCTTCTTCATCTTCTGCTTTTGCCATAAGAGAAAACAAGGAATCATAGCTGACTTCACTATCCTCCACTACCATCATAGAAAAATCTTTAGATTTTTTAGATTTATCAGATTCACTAAAGGAGTCTCCCCAGACAACTAAAGCCTGCTTTACAGCACAATCAGTTGCACCTTTTCTTCTTGACTTTTCAGGGACCAAGTCCTTCTTCTTAACTTTATTAGCTCCAGACTGCATATTTTCATGATAAAACATTTTGTACAGTGGGAAATTGACGTGGCCCGACTGAGGGCCTTGTCATAAAAGGCATCCCAAGTCCAATCGAGATTGGAGACCACCCCCATTACCCAACCCAACCTCCAGTCACCTGCAATGAGTTGTCTGAATTTCCAAGCATGTAACAAGATAGTGTAATAGCTCACATAAAGACTCTGGGATAGGATCATAACTGTGACTGACCCAACCGAGTCTAACCATCCCATAATAATAATCTAACCATACCAAACCAATATCAAAACAGGGCGATAAACCAATTCATAACCAAAGATGTTCCAAAATTTAACATAATTGATCACAAAATGAAACATAATAAAATAGTGAGAAATTATGGCTAATGGTACCAGCCTTCCAACTTTTTCTAATGTCAAGGCTAACACCAATACAGATCCTGCCCATTCCAACCCATAGAAGTACCAGAAAGACTCTCACCAAAAGAGTAGTAAAATCTAGTTGGGACATTCCCCAAACCATAGACAAAACAAATAACCAAAAATAAACCAAAATGTCTAAAAGTGTCCATAATATGAAATGGAGCCTTCTGGAAGGATGGAAGCTCACTGTTTCAGTCCAAGTGCTGTCCTAGAGTCAATCACTATGTAGGAGGAGTAGAACGGCTTATTCTTATATAGCATGGGTAAACAACCTCCAGTAGATGGGTTAGCAGGTGAATGCTAGCATGATCTCATGATAGGGATAAAATATGTTATTTAAAAAAAAATGAAAAACTATCCATATGGACACAACCATACATATATATATATCTATAACTATGTCGGGAAAGGGGACCAGGTTTAGTATGCCCTTAAAACCTTTACTTAGGTTATGTAGGTTTGCCATCCTAAACCACCCATGGGCTATATAGGTTTAACTCCCCTACTAAAAGGTCCCCAGTGACTAAAGTCGTACGACTAGGTAAGAAAACCTGGGATGACTAGTACATACCCCAAAATATAGTGTGATATCATGCACTTAGTTACCCAGACAAATCTCACATTGGCAAATATGAGTTTCCAGTTTTGGTCCCCTCGGGACATCCACCTTCCATAGCTTTGCTACACATCCCGTCACTATTACCCAATCAAAACCATTACAAATCAATCAAACAATCCATTTTTCATTTATTAACCAAGGTTATTTAGTGGTCTATCATCATACCGGCTATACTTGCAAGTACTATCCATAGCCAACCACCTATTAGTTTAAGGGGACTTTCAAGTGCCCTTCCATTTACCATATTAAACCACTTGGGGGATTTCATGTACCCCATGAACATATCCATTTAGCCATTTACCTTTCCAAGATATTTAAATAATGTATTATTCCTTTACAAAGTTTTAAAACAAGCAAGAGTTCCATTAAAAGTACTCAATGCAATGAAAATATTATATTAGGCATTTTGTCAAAGACATTGAGGGTATAATATAACCAACACTAATTTCAATTACCATTAAACCATTCCCATACAATAAAATTATCGAAAACCACCATTAATCCACACAAAGCATAAAAAAACCATGGAAAACCATAACCAACCATTTAATATCAAAACCCACAAATCATATTTGAAAAATCAAAATCATACAATCAATAAAATTATAAAAACACTTATAAAACCATGATTTTAGATAAAATTAACAATGAGGGAAGAGAACATTCCTTAAACCAAGATGATGATTGAAAGAAATCACCAAGACAAACCACAAATCAATCCTCTTGTTGAAACTCTAGCTTCCCTTGCCCAAATGTTTTTGAGAGAATTATAGAGTGTTTAGAAGAGTTCCTAAGTGTTAATTAATGGAATAATAGGATAAATAACCTCCTAAGTAGGTTAGAAGTTGTGGGAACTTATTAGGATAAGTGGATAAATATCTAGAATACCCTCTCTTAAGTTGCACCAAAATCCCGTCACAAGAATACGCTGACCCTCATGAGTCATACCCTTCCAATACGAACGGAAACCTCCACTCTTATTCTATCCTCAAACTTTATATCAAACATTTTCCGTCATATGACTCATCCAACCAAGTTATATCCAAAGCATATGATACGTAACCTTTATACGTACACCTGGCAAAATTAATCCCAAGGAAGATTTAAACATTATCCACCATATGAGTCCTAGGTATGACCCGTACCCTGGCTTATGGCTCATGGTGAGCCATTCATACTCGGATCCAACCCAAGTAACCAAATCCAAGATTAAGTTAAGGAAGCAAACAATCAATAAACACTTATACGACTCATATCCCTAATTTGTATCCATTCCAGTAACTAAAATCCATCCCACCAACCAACACTGGTGACCATACGACTGGACCTTACCATTAGTACCCCAATATATGGCTCATACCTATGAGTTATATTATGTACAGAGACTAGAATTCTAAGAATTTTCTAAGGTCCAGAAACCAACGTATTTCAACAATCCTCGATTAAATGCTCAGTACTTCCATATTTGTGACATATTTCAATAGTGCCTCCCTTCTTACTATTGCTTCCTTTCCTTTGAAACTGGATACTTTTCTTTATTGCTCTCATATTTTTTTTGGCCGAGTATACAATGCCAATGTCTTCCTCACTTGATTTGTTTTTTGATGCCTCTAATGCCGGAGACTTTTCCCATTTTACTTCCTTTTTTTGTTTCCCTTGTTTCCCTTGCTGCTTATTGAGTTCAAGAGTATTTTAATTACAAATAAATTCATCCACAGTGAGAGTCTTCATCTTTCTTTCCTTAGTAATAGCATCCACTTTGCTTTCCCAGGACTTATGAAGAACTCCTAGAATTTTTCTCACTTTCTTATATAAAGGAATCATTTCTCCTAGACAGTTCAATTCATTTGTGATTGAAGTGAATCTAGTATATAGATTTTGAATTGTTTCTCCTTCCTTCATAGAAATAGTTTCATACTAGTACTAAATATGTCAACTTTTGAATCCTTCACATCAGTAGTTCCTTTATGAGCAGTGTTCGGGCAGTCTCGGATTTCCTTAGCATTTTCACAAGCAAAAATCCTGTTGTACTCATTTGGTCCTATACCACACGCAAGCAATTTCTTAGACTTGTAATTCTTTCCAACTTTCTTGCAATCTTCATCATTAAATTCGCTCCTAGTTTTGACAATCTTTCTTATTATGTCTCCTTCTTTGACCTCTCTAACTGGAACATGAGGACCATCAAGCTTTACATCCATCAGCTGACTGTCCTTAGTAATAATGAAATCATACATCCTAGTTTTCCACCACCCATATTATTACCCTTTAAAATGGGGTAGTCTAGTGGTAGATCTCCCTTCTTCCACATTAGGAGGAGCAGCCATGATAAAAAATCACTCTAGGTGTGAATCTTTTAGCGTGTCCTAGCTCCGATACGAATTATTAAATTGTAGAGGTGCACCACCATAAAAGGGGCCATGTTTCTTAGAATCAGTTAAAGGCAATCAAATAGTAATGAATATAAAATTGGCACGAATCAAAATTTATTGATTATAGAATCCATTGGAACTTAACTCTAAGCTCCACTAACTTATAACAACTCTATTTCAAACTCCTCTTGACAACTTTATCAAATATTGACTAACTCTAACCAATATCACATCAGGTAACTTACCTAATAACTCTATTACAAACAGAAAAACATTACTCTTATAAGATGAGTAATTCGATTATAGACCAAGACCTGAATCAAGAACAATTAAACTTGATGCACGCAAAAACTTAGAACTTAACCAATATTGAGTTTTCATCGGTTCTCCTTGAATCCTTTATTTGCAAAAACTAGTTAAATTGGAGATATCCTTATCTATTTATAGTATTGAATAAAATAGGGTTGAATTTTTATTGGACTAGGTGCCACAACAAGTACACTACACTCCTGCATAGTTAGTTATACTAGCGGATAAAACTGTGCAAAGTATGACAATTGTACCATTTCATGATGAACATGGTACCTGGTCCTTTGTTTTCAACTGATCATCATCAAAACATAGGACATCAATAAGGGATTAAAATAATGCCATACCAATAAATCAAAATCAGTCAAATCTAATACATATAATCTGATACATATGCATACATAAAGCTAGCATAGGGAATAAGGCTTAGCATGAAGTAAAACATTAACCTGGATTATGATGCACTACTGTCATAAAGCTACCCATGGGATAAATTGGTCTTGTTGTCTCCCCCTAGTCGGTCCTTAGTGCATGTTAGCCATACAAACCAGAGATATCATAGAAGGTTGGGGATTTCTTGTACCCTATGCCATACATGATAAAGATCTATATATAGTGTGACATAAGAATACAGTCATCAAGAACAATTCTCACATCGGCAAATGTGAGTTTCTTGTGTCATCCCTCTCAGAACCTCCACCTTCATACCTAGCAACACAACCCTCTTTTGTTCCTATTATGTTATAAAATGCATTTATGTGAGTGATTATGGGTAACTCTCTTATTATGAGGGGTACATGTTTGATAAATATGGGTGATTTGTATGATGTCCTTCATTGACTGATAAGAATGAGTTTGCCACCTAGGTGAGTCAATTATTGAGGTTAGGATGTTTTGGAGTAGTGTTTATGAGCTTGCAATTGTGTAAATAATATGTGTTGTGTAGAAACTTGCAGTCCGTGTAGTCATTGTAGTACTAGCTTGAGTGTTTTGCATTTAGTAGAAGTGTATAGTCACCTCAGGTTTTGATGCTTAGAGTGAAGAGTTGTTCGAGGATGAAAAAGGTTTTAAGTGTGAGGTGGTGATCTTGGGTGTATTTATGCATTCAAGGGTTACAAATATAACGTATTTCGCCTTATTTTGAGAATAATTCGTGTGCTTAACGTGTTAATATTGATATAAATAAGAATCTAAGTGTACAAGTACGTGATTACAATGGTCCAAAGTTTTTCCAAACAAGTTTGTACTTAATTGAGTCATTTAGAGTTCAACCCGGAAAACTAATTTTACTAGCTTGAGCTAGGTGTGTGTCTAGTTGGATTTGGTGGATTCTAATGTGTTTAATTTATTCCAAATATTTTAAATGTGTAATTATGAGTGGAATAACTTATTTTCAAGGAACAAAGTTTAATTTGAATAAGTCAAGAGTCGAAACATAAAGTTGAAGATCATTGCAAATTAGCCTTATCTTAGATTTTGTTTTGATTCGTAGTTGAGAATATTGTGTTATTTTGATCTCTAATTCATGATATGTGATTACGTAGCCTTAACCAAAATTTTGAATGCAATATTCAGTGTGTGCGCGCGATAAATATGCGTCGCATGCTGTATTTCAGTGCTCCCATGCCATAGAGAAATGTTGAGAAGCAATTTCCAGTAGCTGTATATGATTTTCATGTAACACCCACTTCATTTTGGCACAGTCGAGCGTGCGTTGCACCCTCTATTTCTGGGCATTACTGCATGCGATGCATGCTAAATTCCACCGATCCAATTTTTGCCAATTCCCACATCTACTCGTCTTGTCCATTGTGAATATTATATAAAGTGCACACTTTGTCTAAGGCTAGTAGGAATCTTCTTGGATTACATGCAACCTTTTAATCTACAAGGATTAGTGCATTATATAATATATACACACACGGACTTGGATAGTGGTGGACAACTGGGACCAAACTTAAATATATATTTTTGGTGGACACACCTGGGAGAGAGGTGGACGAATTTGAGGAGGCTACCAATATCTTCTTTAGGTTATATTATTTTATTTAGCTTTTAATTTTTATAACATGTATTCAATTATTTGGATCATGATTATGAATATTATCGGTTAAAAACCCTTTTTTGGGGGTTAAAGTCAAAAACCTGAGTACTATTATTTTGGATGAATTTGTTGGATTTTCTTATCATATTTAGTTATTTGTTTATTCTTGTTTTAATTATTTTATGGATTGATCACCTGTAAAATACATATATTGTCAACCTTTTGATCTCAGGGAAGGAAATAGGGAGATAGAACATAAGAATAAACAAAGTTTGGGTTTTTATTTTTTTTAAAAATAAAGAGTTAAACTTAGTATCTAGGACAGGGATGTACTTAGATGCCTTACTTGATTCAAAACATAGGATGATAGCTTTAATTAACTTAATTGGATTATTACATCTCCGCTCAACAATGTAGTTGTAATGTCCATATTAGATAAAATATTAGAGGTTGGAAAACCATGATCATGCAATTAGCCCTACGAATCAACAACCAAGATAAGAAAATTGACGAATGAAATTCAACAACATAGTATGATTGTTCGAAGTTCTTTAACCCTGGGCTTTACTCCACTAATTGTTTCAAGTACTTTTATTTATGCATTATTATTTTAGTTTAATTACTAATTTCCAAACTCTCTTTTTGGTTCCTCTCATGGAAAATTGACCATCGAAGTTAAACTAGAATTAAATCGTTGCTAAATCAAGTCTCTGTGGGATCGATACTTGTCTTCTTGAAGGCCACTATATTACTTGATAAGACCACGTACACTTGCGTGTGCACCGTCAATACCTATGCATCAAATTGATTTCAAAACAACCATTTAAGCATACATAATGCATATGTAAAAATGAAACATCACATATACATCAATAATTAAAAATCCTCAACCCATGTCCCAAAACTACCATCAAAACCGCATGGATAACTATTTAAAACACATTTTTTTACAAAGTAATAGTTGGAGGAAGAGTAGCATGCCTGAAATAACCAAGATTATGGAGAGAATTCAACCCTTGAAGCTTTACTTGACCCACTTCTTGGAAACCCTAAGTATGGATGCTTGAGAGACTTGAGAGAGAATAAAGAATGTTTAGAGTGTGCTATCGATGAAAATACGGCCCCAAGTATGTTTATAGATCATGAGTTATTATTGGGATAAGTGAGAAATATCCAAAATACCCTTATTAAAAGCTAAAAATATAAATCGTCAGTCATTATGGGTCTCATAATGACATCACGACTCTTCTTCATGAGTCATTGTCAAAATAGTGCCACCAGTCATACACATACTTTAGACCTTACAACTCGTATATCATGGCTCATAATGGGACCCTACGACTCATAGGATCCAATAATGACTCGTCAAGACTCTGTACGACTCATAGGATAAGTCGTAGTCAGGACAGTGAGGATAAAATTTTAGAAATTTTTAAGGACCAAAGATCGGGGGTATTACAACACGTCAAAAGGAAGGAAATGACACCCATATTTCCTAGTTTTAAGTTGGGGTTAAAACAAACCCCAAAATGATTTTTTAAGAAAATATAAAACCATAACTTTATTCCAAAATATGTTCCTCGTATTTTTAGGAGTCTACATATGAAAACTCAGGAAAAAATGAGTCTAAAATGAGGTCCAAATCAAAGAAAAATTATTTTTAAACTTTACTGGGCAAAACCTTTAAAATCCATTTAAAAATCAAGAACTGAAGTTGTTTCGAAAATGAAATTGAGGAAAAACTAGCAATTATTGGATTAGGAACAATATTCAAGTAAAAAGTTGTTAAATTGGTGCTTAATTTGAAGAAATACAATTTTGGGCCTTTGGGGCCAAAATCCTTAATTTCCGCTTTCAAATTCAAATTAAAAGAATAGTCTAATGTTAAAAATGGAAGAAATTAGTGGAAATAGGTGTAAGGGACCTTACCCAAGATTAAAATGGAGAAATTTTCTCAAAACAACAAAATTGTAAGCTTTAAGTCTCAAAAATTGTGAAAAATAATGATTCGTTAGTACCCGCGATCGTGGACCATAGGCTGCGATCACTATATCTCATGTGTTAGGGGTATCGCGATCGCGGGCAAGGGTCATAATCACGACATTGTGACTGATGGATCTATCACGATCATGGCATTATTTCACAATCGTAAGTACACTAGTTGGGATTTTGGATCACTGAAAGTCTCTATGGATCCTTCGAGATTCATCCAAAATTCAGTGAATGCAAACGAACTATGTTACCCGATCAAATTTGATGCTCTAGACTTAATGATGATATCTAATTTTTGAAAAGGCATTTTTTTCCACATAGGTGACCCTTAAAACCCAAAATCACATTTTTTCTATTCGAATGTCAAAATGAATTAAAAGGCCACATAAGTTGACCGACCACCCGCAAATCGACGTTCCAAATTTGCTGGCGCATTCCATTTTACTAGTTATTGCATGAATAAAAATATAACTAAAAACGTCACATATAAGGATCTCGAAGCCTCCAAAAATCATAATATCCTATAAATGGCACCAAAATGCATCGGGAACTGTGTCAATCATCTCCACTCTCCAAAAATATCACAATGCAACTATGGAGAGACGTAAAGCATTTAAATCACACAAAAATATATTTTTCATAAATTTCATCAAAATTCAGGTCATTACATTTACAACACATTTCTTGAAATATGACATCACGAATCCATCCTTCCACAATAAACTCTATAACTGGAGTTTTATAATTCCATTTTATGTGTTGGAAGTTGCTATGACTTCTTAAGTTCGTAATCTATCTAAAAATCAAGTTAAATTTTCCTGATAGTGGTGACATTAGTCTCTTCTTAGGGTAGAACACCCTAAAAAATTATCAAAGGCTAGGCTAGTTCTGAATTTCTTAAAAATTATCTATGAGAAGACTTGGCAAAAGTTTTACCTATTATCTCATTGTAATAATGATTTGTTTCATTATATGAAAACACTTGAAAATTTAAGAAATATCTAAATCAACTTTTTGTGAACAATTCAAGATATGTCTTAACCAACTTGGATTTGAATTTATTCACAATGAAGAAGGTGGGATGCACACTTACATGAATCTTTTAATGATCATCCAGATCAACAAAAAATTCCAAATCTGGAATAAATAGGTATATTTCTAAACAGTACTCAAAAGTTACATGTACTCAAAAAAACTACAAGTTCACACGTATACATACATACAATTTCATTCATTTAACATACTACTACAAAATCCAAATTATACATTAAGTATAAAAATAATATATTAATGTATAAAAATAATATATATTATAGTAATTGAGAATGTACTTCCAAAGTAGACATCTTGTGACTTTTTTTCTTTCGATAAACACAAACCTTTCTCCTTTTTTCTTTCGATGATACAACATCATCTTTATTATTTGTTGGAAGAATGTTGTCTTTGTCTAGTTTTTGAGAAATAACAACACCATCATAACCTAACTCACAACCATCTTCTTCTTTCCTTCACAGGTTTCTTTTTGAACTGTTGATGGCTCAACACATAATTTATTTTGTGATTTAGTTATACTCTTGTTACGAGAATTAAGTTAAGACCTGATTTTTATAGCATTAGGAGAATGACTTTGAGACTTGGTTACTCTAGTAGATGAAGTACACAGAATTTCTTTACCTTTTTTAGCAAGTTAGGAGCATGACCAGTCTTGGAATGCTTCAATTGATTATCAATAGTTAATAATTCAGTAAAATCATTATCAACAACACAAAATTGGGGTTAAATCTGTTCACTCTATCAACTAACTTTAGAATACTCTCATTTGGCTCTTTCACTTTGTCACAATGGGCCATATTTATGCTATATCTATCGATGGCTACAAATTCAAAATTAAAAAAGCCAAACGTCCATTTTCTATCCAATAGCCTAGACTTGGACCCTTATATTTTAAAAGTATAAATAACATAAATTTTATCATTTTGATACCTAATTACCTTCTCTCCCTTTTTTTAATTAAAATTTCTCTCTCCCTATTTTAATTATTCTTACACATAAGTTGTTGTTCATATACATTACTAACTTATGTATATTAAGTAACAATTGTAGCGTTAAATAAGGAAAAAATGCATATTCCTTTAGTATAGGATGCAATTAACGCAAAGTTTATTAATATCTGATTAGTGTATCACTTGAGTCTAGTAGAAACTATTCCATTATAAAATTTGAAACACAAATTCAACTAGTACGATCAATAAATCACAATTTATGTCGATCAAGCTCTGTTTTTTAAAATTTTCGTATTCAAATTTGCAAAAAAAAATTTTGATAGAAAGTTTTTTCAAGAAGATGAATATTGCAATTCTCTTGAGGCATTCAGGTATATGAACATCCGATATACAATATGAAGAATACAAAAGTAAAAAATTGTTGTTCCAAAGAATATTTCTTATTTGAGGTTGATTTTGCCAATAGTAGCTCAATTAGACATTGATGAATCTCTGAAAAATTAATGTTCGTTATATTGTTGAAGGTAATGCATCATCAATTGTTATTAGAAATGATAATGGTATTAAGATTTATGTTCAGTTGAAGAAAAGTTTTTCTAGTTTTGTAGTATATTCATTGTGCATAACAACAATGGATAAATGTACTGAGGATATAGAGTTTGATGTGAGAAATGGAGATATCGATTGTGTCGCATGGATACAAATAGATGCACTTATTCTTTCTGTTTTTGAGTCACAAAACTAGTACTCATTCTATGTGCCTGAGTTAGTAGCTAAAAACTTAATCTTTAATAGCAAAAATGATAATTTTAAGGTAAAATAGTTTTATAAAGAGAAAGTGACACTTGAATCAGTAATGCCTAAATATGTATTAAGTCATGACTTTAATTTTAGAGCTAAATGATTTGAAAAAAAAAGGTAATATTTTGAGGTTTTTCCTTTTTCATGCTATAGTGTGTCTTGTATTTTGTAATTTATTCAAAGATCATATACATTACATACATGTATATGATTTGTTGTACAGTCCCCCTTAACTATTTGATATAGCACATTGTTAAATGCATCAACTCGGTTGTTTGATGCAATTGTCTGTTGATATGTTAATATGTATGTATATATGTTTGTTGGATTCCACATATATCATAATACATGACATATATATTGGCATCTCTATGTATATTTTTATGTATGTGATTTTGTAATCCTAGGCGGTGATATTCTAGCTTTATTTTGCTAAAATTTCTCACATATTATGATAAATTTTTCTAATTAAATTTGCTTTTTCAGTTATGTTCTGCATTATTATAAATATTGTAAATGGATCCTAAAAGCATCTACTCTCAACATATTATTTTTATAATTTAGATATTTAATGTGGAACATATGTACTGAATGAGTGATTGGGTTCTAAAAAATGTGTTGGAAATAATAGATTTTATAAGTGAATTTACAACCTCAAAGTTAGTTAATCATAAGAGAATACACATATCAAGACACATAATTGAGGAAACAAAAGTTATTTATGGTGTTGATATTAATTATATGAAGGCATGGAAATCTGAGGAGAGTGCTATAGATATGCTTAGAGGTGGACTGACTGATGGATATAGAAAAATACCGAGATACATTTATATGTTAAATACCGTGTATCCTAATTCATACATTAGAACTCACAATTCAGCGGATAATGAGTTTATATATTTGTTTATTGACTTACATTTAGGGATGAGGGATTTTGAGTTTTGCAGACCTATAGTTGTTGTTGACGGTGCTCATTCGAGTGGACCGTATAAAAAAACTTTTCTTTCGGCGAGCATACTGGATGGTGCAGCTATTAAGATTGTTATTTGTTTAATAATATGTTCACATAATATAAACTATATTCGTGTTTTATGTGTTGTATATTTTACTTATACATTTAGATAGTAGTAAAAAAATAGAGAAATGACATTTCCCCCCTGAACATGTCCTCCCAACTCACTTTAGCACATAAACTTAACTTTCGTTTATTTATCCCCCTTAACATCTTTAAAGTGTATTTATTTCACCCCTAACGCTGATGTGGCATTTTACAAAAAAAAGGGCGCGTTTATTTGTTAAAAAAATTAATTTCAGTAATATTATATTTAAAATATATTAAAAGATTCAAAAAAATAAAAAAATGAACATTTTTTTCTTCTTTCTTCTTCAAATCATCATAAAAAACAAAGTGCAAAATATTACAAAATGCAAAAGTACATATATATATATATCCAGCTTCAAATATCCCACCTTTTTCTTCTTGCACAGCTCCAAATAATTCTAGAGTTACATTTCACTTTCACTTTCCTCCATTAACACCACCACCCAAGAACAACACTTTCCTTTAATTTTTTTCAGTTTCCTCCATTAACACCACCCAAGAACAAACATGAAAACACTATTAAAAAAAATTTCTACATTGAATACCATGTAAACCTTTAATCCACTTTGTTGATGTGGCATTTTTAAATAAAAAAGAAAAAAATGCGTGAATATGTTTTATAGAAAAAACTACTAATATTATATATATATATATATATATATATATATATATATTTCACCTATCCCACCCCAAAACCCGTCAACAGCCCCCCCCTTCACTTCTCCTTAGCCAAATCCACCACCAAACTCGCCAACACCCTCACCCCACTTCTCCTCCAATTACGAAAACTGCCACCCCCACCTTTAATTTCTCCTCCTTCAACCCTTTAGATCAATAAAAAAAGAATGAAATTGAATTTGAAAATTAAATAAACTACATGGTTTGGATGTTTGTTTTTTGATTTTAGAGAATTTGGTGTTGATTTGATTGAATTTTTCAAGTGGGTTGAGTTTTTCGGCAAAAATTGGCAGAAAAGTCCTCCAGGTGTGGTTGTGTGGGGCTGGACGGAGGTGGATGGGGGTGTGTTTAGGTGTGGTAGTGTAGGGGGTGGACGGGGTGTATGTCTAAGTATGGGGGTAGACGGGAGGGGGGAAGGGGAAGGGGAAGGAGAAGGAGGGGTGGGTGGTTATGAATAAGATGGAAAATAGAGGGTGGAGTATTTTTTTAATTTAAAATATTTTATATATATTTAAAAATATTTATATATATAAAATATTTATAAATATTTATATATATATTTATATATATATATATATATATATTTATATATATATATATTATATATCTATATATATATATATTACAAAATACTTTATTTATGCGGCTCCGACGTGGCAGTGATGTGGCACTGACGTGTAAGCGAGTGTCATGCACTCTCCGTTATGAGAGTGGTATTATGTATTAAGGGGTGAAAGTAATTCTCTTTAAAGATGTTAAGGCGGGGGGGGGGGGGGGGGGCGGGGGGTAAATAAACTTAAGTTAAGTTTAAGTGCTAAAGTGAGTTGGGAGGACAAGTTTAGGGGGCGGGGGGGGGGGGGGGAAGATATTTTTTTTCTCAAAAAATATTCTAATCAATCATTTATTGATTTTCCATGACGTGGGATGCATATTGTCAATAGCTTATGTAGTTGTCGATACCAAGAATAATTGCCCATGGATATGTTTTTTCATCAATTTAGAACTGCATTTAGAGAACGGGATGACATGTGTGTTGTATCAGATCGAAACGACAACATTATTAAAAGTTTAAGTCTTGTGTATCCCAATGTCCCACATGTTGCATGCATTTGACATCTTTAAAAGAATGTTTGCACTCACTTTTGAAAAAGCAAGAACAGGCTTAGTTACTTATATTATTCTATAAAGAAAGGTTTTATAAAAGAGAATTTCGATTATCTTACGGCAAGGGTTGGTAAGGTGGATCATAGAGTGAAGAATTACCTAGATGAAGCTGGTTATGAAAAATGGTCTATAGCTCATTCACCGATAAATAGAGGTATAATGATGACTTCTAATATTGTCGAATGTATAAAAGGTTGTTCGCTAGAAGCTCGGGATTTCCTATATTAGGATTCTAGAAGAAGCAAGAAGCTTGTTTGGATCTTGGAACTGTAAAAATAGGAAATAGCATCATATACAAAGATGACGTTAGGAAGGAAGTGCGAGGAAATACTAACTCTTAATGGTGTGAAAACTTGTCGGATGATGGTATGCTATAAATTAAATGTATATTATCTATTTTTTATTGGGAAAAGACATGTTTTCCTTCCTAAAGTTGCAGCGAAAACTCACTTTAGCCATAAAACTTAACCTATAATTATTTACCCCCTTATGAACTTTATTATGTATTAATTTATTCCCTTGGTGGCCGTGTGTAACCCCGACAAACCAAGGCACGTTAAGAGCTGAATGAGACCCGAATTAATTTTTTTTAAAAAAAGTAATAGTCATCTTTTTTTTCTTTAAAACCCGACCCTTTATCCCAATTTCAAAAACCTAACTCCTCTTCCCCTTCATCTTCAATCAACTCAAACCTTACTTTGATTTGAAATTGCCTAAACTATCAAGAACATTATTTATTATTTTCGTGAATTTGCTCTTATTTTTTCCTTTCCAATTTCTCCATTCATTTCTTATTCCTATGAAAAAGGTAAATTCCTTATTCTTTTGATATGTCAATTTTATTGTCATTTTTTGTTCTAAAATTTGTGGACTGAATTGTTTTGTAGCATACCATGAGATTGATTAACTTGTCTAAGCTTTGTTTGGAAGAGAACAATTTTTCTTTGAATTAAGAAGTTCGTTGCAATTATGGTTTTGTAGTTCATTTGAAGATAACTTGGAATTCAACTAATTCAAGAAGAAGATATTAGGCATGTCCTTATTATGGGGTAAATATCTGAATTTTTTCTCTTTTCCTTTATCTCGATATATTCAATTGAACACTAATTCTTTCTTTAAATTTTTGAAGGGTCCAAGATCTTGTGACTTTTGGCATTGGAGGGACAAAGAGGACATTGATACGAGGTCCAAATTTGTAATTCCTAAGCTAATAGAAAAGTTAGGTGAGTTTGAGAATTTAGTGGAATCTTTTCATCAAATCATGCAATCATCAGTCAATGAAGTTTTAAAGATGGATGCTTCTGAAGAAGTTGAAAAGCCTAGCGTGTCCAAACAAAATGACAATTGTGTAGACACTAAATTGAAGAAATTAGAAGAAGAGATTGAGAAGATTAAATAAAGAGAGAAGAAGTGGATAAGTATCATGGCTAAAGAAAGGACTAGGGAGAATATTCTCATATTTATTGTGTTTTGTTGTTGCATTGTAGGTATAAGATATTGGTTTAGAATGTTCTATGTAAAGAAAAAATCAATAGAGTTACCTTTGGATTTTGGTGTGTAGCAACCTTTACTTTCATTAGATCTTTTGTAATCATCCTTGAAGTATCTTTTAAATTCTTTGTTGGGGATCCCTTCTTTGTTTGTGTATTCTATTTGCAAGTTCATAAGCATCTTGTTTGAAGTTCTTTATGTTGTTATTCTACTAGCAATTACACAAACATGGATGACAATGACAGAAATATACCCAAATATGCAGTCTTGGTTGCATGTATTGCTTGAAATATTCACCTTGCATAATTGCAGTCACAGGTGCATAATATATCAAATGTTGCAGTCACAACTGCATAATTAAGAGATAGAAAATTATTGCCATGGCTGCATGATTAAGAGATCAAAAATTGCAGTCACAGAGCATAATTGTTTGAAAAAAAAAACAGACAACATAAAGTAGTCACAGCTGCATAATTATTTTACAAAAACTTATATATCCAGGCACAAATACAAAATTTAGTGGAACAAATTAGACTTCTAACACTGGACAACTGAAGAACTTGTTTGGCTCAATTGATTCATTTCTGCAGCTTTGGTACTTGTCTTCATTTTTTTTGTGCTCTCATTTCTTGAAGTCCTTGTTGAGTGACAACAGTCTTTCCTTTCCATTTCACACCTGATCTTGGTTTATGATGCGCAAGATTTCTAGTTACTAGAGAGGAGTTCAAAGGCATTTTAGGCTGGATTAACAAAAAAATTATTAGTCTTTTGATGATAACTTGAATATTGAAAAGTGTAAAATCATTCAAGCAATTACATTGTGGATTTTAAAACCACTTTGTGTATGCAGAACACCCATCCCAACAATTTTTGGTCTTTTAAAACTTATCCCTCGACCCCTACTGGTAACACCACCAAGATTAGATGTAGGATCAACAACCCCTCTGTCCCTTCCACTAAACCACCAGTATTTGATGTTGTAGCATCACTCCCTCTACCCATTCTAATGACACCAATAGTATTTGTAACAACAACAACATTCCCTCTACCACTATAAGTCCCTCTTCCCCTTCTAGTGGCACCACCTATATTTGTTGTATGAGCAGTAGTCCCTTTACCCCTACAAGTCCTTCTTCCCATTCTATTAACACCACCTACATTAGATACAAGAGCAACAACCCCTCTACCCTTACCAGCCCTTCTCCCCCTTCCATTGGCACCATCTACATTAGATGCAAGAACAACACTCCATTTACTATTTCAAGTCCCTCTTCTGTTTCCAACACTACTAATCATATTTGCAGTAGTAGAAGTAGTTTTAATAGCCTAACAGTCAAAATAATATATATCAAGCATCTTTAATAGGCTAACAATAAAAAAATATCAAAATTTAATAAACTTAAGGCAAATTATAAATAAATTTTACCTATTTTGTAGATCCTTTTGGTCTTTCTCTTCTCTTTCTTGTGCTTACTTGAGACGGACTTGGAGCTGCAGAAGAACCAGCACTTGAACTTGGGCCTTTTCCTCTACCAGTTGTAGCTTTTTCACTAAAATGACAACTCATCTTATTGTGACCCTTTGCATGACAAGTGTTGCAGGTTATTTCAGTACCTTTTTTGGATAATTTACCTGTCTTGTTCTCAGTTTCCTCTTTATTTCTTAACTTAGGGTGCCTTCCTAGCATTTTTCTAATTTCTGGTGGTATAACAAAAAGGTTAGTTAACTATGGCCATATTTGCATTCCAGTAACATGCTGAATATAAAAGCTATAGGTCTTTTGGTATGTTTTCTTCTTATACCAATGTGAGACATAGTTAAGAGGATCTAATCTTCTAAAATGAAGTGCAACTATAGCATGACAACAAGGTATGCCTTTTACCATCCAAGATCTACAAGTAAATATTCTATTATTTAGTTACACTATAGTTGTATTGCCCCAACTATCCTTTCTCAAAACCATATTCACCATTCCATTAAAGAGTACACTTTATTGATTTTGAAGTGTTCTTAACCAATACCTTTAAAATCATTAGAGAAATGTCACTTATCCAAGTTTCAGAGAACTGGCTCAACTCTGCTATTTTTCTCATTACTTTGACCCTTATTTCCTCAACCATTATGATATTAGTCTTTTATCTTACCCCCGGAATCCATGAATTAAAACTTTCAAGCATGTTATTATCAACACTATCACAACAAGTAGAAGTACTGAAATAAACCTTGATCACCCTTCTATGTTGTACCACAGAAGATCTTCACAAATTTTATTACCTAACATTTCCATATGATCTAGATTTCATTTCAACTCTTGCTTATATGTTGACTTGGCACATTTCCAGAAGCAATTCTTTCTTTCAATGCCTCTTCAATTTTTAGACCAGTTAGCCAAAATGTGTCTTGCACACATTCTTTATTCTATATTTGGTTGTAGAATTGTTGTGTCAAAACCCTTTAGCAACATACAAAATAATTAGTTGACATGACAATATAGAAAAAAATAAAGTAGTTAAAAATAGAAATGGATAAGATAGAAAAAATTACCTTCTGTATATCAGTCATGGTTTTCAATCCTGTCCCATCACCAAGCTCTAAATCATGCCTAATAAGTGTAATAAACCATTTCCAAGTGAAAGTGTTTTCAACTTCAACACTGCCCAAGCTAGTGGTAGCATTTGGTTATTCCCATCATTACAAAGAGCTAGAAGAAATTGCCCTTTGCAAACACCTTTTAAGAAACAACCATCAAATCCAATACATCTTCTACATCCAACTTTGAATGTTTTCTACAAATCATCAAAACATATATAGAAGGATTGAAACCTTTTTCTTTCACCTTCAAAAATTTCTTCACCAAGCCTCACCACACATGTGCTGCTTGGATTAGTCTTTATTAGTTCATCTCTATAATCAAGTATTCTTTTAAATTCCTTCACATGATCACCCATTATCTGTTGCAACACCCTATTTCTTGATTTTCTTTCCACGACTCTCCCAACCTACACCTCCAGCTCTTTTTTCACTAGATTTTGCAACTGAAAAATACTAATTCCAAGCTTAAAAATAGTTCTATCCTTGTACCTCTCTGCTAAATACTTTGAATTGTCCAATTTATTTCTAGTTGTGGCAGTGCATACATGCACTATATTATACTTTTTCATAACAAAATCTCCTATCCTTGAATCATGGCTACCAAACAGTAACCATGGACAACCATCTCCACATTTTACCCTCACTCTAGTTAGTTCATTTATATACTTGTCCAGGTCTACATGTTCTTGAACTGCATATCTAGTAACAACTTCTCTAAATTACTTAACTTTTTCAAAATCTAGACCAGTTTCCCAAACAATTAACTTACTAGTAGGATAAAAAACAACTTTGTTTTTAGCTCTTTTTGCCTCCCTGCCTTTAGTGCACTTCTTACAGGATGTTGAACCTTATCCCCATCATCAAAATTTGTATCAGTATCTATTTCAAAACTAGCATTTTTATCAAAATCAAAGTATGACTCATCACCATCCAATTTATTCTACAAGTTGTTTTTTTTCTTAGAAACATACTTATTATATACCACATCAACTCCCTTTTTCCTTAAATTAACCCCTTTAGCTCCAAGCTCTCTTTCTTTCTTTTTATTTGCTTTGGAAGATCTCTTTTCTTCTCTCAACATCCTAACCTCCTCATCAGTATCACTACCATATTCATCATCACATTCAAGCTAATCACCATAATCAGAATCTTCACTATCTTGACTATCACTTTCCCAATGAGAATGTAGTACTGGAACATTTGATGTAGTAGCAGCAGAAGTTCCACCTAAATCTTCCACAACACTAGCACCACCCCTACCCAAATGTTCCTTAACACTAGCACACACCTCACCTAAATCTTTCTCAATATTAGCACCACCCCCACCCAAATCTTCCTCAACACTAGCACCACTACCACCCAAATCTTTCTCAATACTAGCACCACCCCCACCCAAATTTTTCTCAATACTAGCACCACCTCTACTCAAATCTTTCTCAACAGTAAAACTAGACCTACCCAAATCTTTCTCAATAGTAGAAGAACATCTACCTAATTCAATAGTAGAAGAAACTTCATCAACACCAACAGTAAGCTGTGCAGTTTCTTCAGCTTCTTCAAACCCTAAGTTATCCATAAAGGTTTGTGCAGGGTCTTTATCAAAAGAAGCAAAAGATTCTTTACTCACATTCTTATTATATCCAAGGGTGTGGACCACATAATCTTCGTCAATTAAGTATGACACATACAGTTCAACCACATCCCTATTTTTAAATTTAGGTATAATACCCAAAATATTCCTATCACATGTAACCTTTACCAATGAATTACACTTAGGTGGTCTCATATAAATAATATAAGAGGAACAATTATATCTAATTTCTTTAACATAGCCTAGAAACTAGAAGTAAGATAATATGTCAATATCTACGTCTAAACAATCAGTCTTCATACCTCCAATGTATTTAATATGGGGATTTTGTTGTAATTTTACTCTGGTGAAATCTCAAGGTAATATACACAAAAACCATTTTCAAATTGCAAAAAATTTAAAAAATACGAGCTTTAGTTAAAATTGAAGATTTAAACACGAGACCCTTTGAAAATATATTGGATAAAAACCCTAGATTCTAAATAAAGGTAAAATAAAGGGATTACTAACCATCAAATTGCTATAAAATTAGAAGCTCTAAGAAATGAACAGTTGATTAGGTTAGGAATTGATTAGGTTTTTGTTTTTAGTAGGTTTTTGCCCCTTTTGTTTGTGATTTCTAATTGATGGGTTAAGAATGGGAAAAGGAATGTGGGTTAGGTGCTTTTGATAGTATTAGGGTCGAGTCAGGTTGGGTCAGTTTCTATTATAAAATGGGTTGTTTTTTTTTAAAAGTTGCTCATTAATGACGTGGACCAATGAAATGGCGAGTGTCTATATAACAATGGACCGTGAATTGGTCTCGGTCACGAAGGGAGCAAATTAATACATTTTAAAGTTCATAAGGGGGTAAATAATTAAAGGTGAAGTTTAATGGCTAAAGTGAGTTTTTGTTGCAACTTTAGGGGGGGAAACATGTCTTTTCCCTTTTTCATTTGTTATATTTTACATATTTTGTAATTTTGAAATAAATACATATTTTATTTTTTATCACATGTATTGTTGTTTGAACTTTCATCAGGTTAAGTCTTCCTCGAACTATGTTACTCTGTATATGAATCTGGTAGAAGATACATTGTCGACCTTAAAAGTGAATTATGTAATTGTGAAAGGTCTCAAATTGATTAGATACCTTGTCCTTATGCAATTGCAGTACTGAAGCGTAAAAATATTGATAACTTTAGCCCATAGAGTTATGAGTACTTTAAGCCAAGCACTTTGATGAAGACTTATAAACTTTTAATTATTTTGATGCCAGATATGAAGGATTAGGATGTGCCAAAATGTGTATACGTAGAAGAAGTATTAACACCGAAATATTGAAGACCACCTGGAAGGCCAAAAAAGGAGGCATAAGAAATCAAGTAAAATTTTTCATCAAGCACAAATTGTTGTGGATGATGTGGACGAGCGGGCGCTCTTCCAATTATTTTCCTATGGAGAAATGATTTTATGATTGTAGATAGATTGTCGGGTTTATCAACCTTGTTTCATCGTCAATTTCCCTTTTTTTGTTTTGAGCACTATTAAATTGCCATTAACTTGATGTCATGTAATAACTTTGCATTCTGCTATGCAACTCTTATGAATTTTTACTTCTTACCTTCAATTGCTATATTTGTAATTTTCTTTGAAGAATGTGTAGTTTTTTCACAGCAACTAATGCACCCTTAGAAATACATAGAACTAATATAACATGTGTCACGAATCAAGCCAGGTCCCTGGTGGCGATGGGCATCCCAAACCACGAAGGATCGAGATACCCCTATAACTCCTCAACCCACAAATGATATTGTTCGCTCTGGGCCTAGGCTCGTATGACTTTAAAATGCATCGCTAGGGAGTAAGGATTTCTTACTTATATACCTAGTATCCCTCCTATGTTTTATCGATGTGGGACTCCTTCCTAAGTTGGGGTGTTACATACACCCCCTTATAAACTTAGCATCTTTGCTAAGGTTTGCCCCACCGAATGAGATTTGCCTACACTCAGAACTGAGGTTTTCCCCACCTTACTTGGATTTTCCTACACTCAGTTTGAAATCTAACCCATATTGATAGGGTTAACATAGGAACGGCTTTGATACCATTCTGTCACGACCCGAGATGGGGCCCTGGCCAAGACGGGCATCCCAAACCACAAAGTCCTAAGATACCCCTGTAACTCCCCAACCCACTAGTGAGATTATCCGCTTTGGGCCCAAGCCCGCACGACTTTAAAATGCGCCGCTAAAGAGTAAAGCTTTCTTACTTATATACCCAGTATCCCTCTTATGTTTTATCAATATGGTACTCTTTACTAAGTTGGGGTGTTACATATTGTAACGCCCTAAAATTTGATCCCAGGACGTCACACGATGCTCATGGCTATAAGTAGCCTCAATCTAACCCTTTGAGCCTGCTACTAACTATGAACTCTACTTCAAGATCATCTAATCAAGAAATAATACTGTATTATATCAAAATTGAACTGAATAAACTATAGATAATGTCTGAACAAAAAATACTGAAAGTCTGTAAAGAAACTCATAGTCCGACAAGCCTCTACTACTTTTAGGAAATCCATCATCAAATAGCATAAGAGTTTATAATTAAAACTGATTATGCTTCTCATCTTTAAATCTCAAACTATCTGGAAAAAAAGTGGATTGCTTGTCTTAGCTTAGGATCAAAAGATCAATCTTTGCTCTTGAAAGAACTTATCAAACTTTTCAATAAAACTTGATATCATAATCTCCATATAAATTCATCACTTGTACTTAGGACTCAAAATGTACAGCTTTAATGCATCAAAACCATATTTAAACTTCATGCTCATTAGTCATCTTAAAAGCTTTCAACAAACTCAATCAAGATAGTGGAAAATAACTTATAATATGAATCTCATGATTTCAAACATGGATATATGTAAATCTCTTGCACTTGAAGTCTTAAATAACATGATAATTTCATAAACAAAATAATAAGAATTGGGTAACAACCCTAACTTGTAAATCATGAAATCTTTATTAAAAATTAAGTTTTTCGGCACAAGGACGAAAGGATTGTCCTTGTTCAAACCCCACATACCTTAATTGATAATCTTTGATAAAAGGTTTGAATCTTTGATTCCTATTGATGCTTTGGAGATGATTTTTTAGTGTTCTTGTATTGAAAAATCTCAATCTTGAGTTATCTTGGAGAGTTAATAGAGGAATCTTAGATTTTTTGGGGAGGAAATTGATGAACTAGGGTTTTTGATTTGAGAGGGAATGATGAATAATGCATAATGTGCTCTCAAAAATGAGTGATCTTATGTTTTTAGACGGATTTAGGGGTTGAAGTTTTACAAAAATATCCCCTTTAAGCTTTTCAACGGAACTGAAAAATGATTAAAATCCCAATTTTTGGCCTTGGCGTGATGCACCACTATCGCTCCAAGCCACTAGAAAATGCCAATTGGGAAAATGCATGGTGGTGCGATGCGGTGGTATCGCATTTCCACCTTGGATGGGACCTGGACACTTGGTGTGACGCGCCAATATCACGGTCCTTCACTGGAATTGGACAATTGGGAATTTGGCTCTATCCGCAATGCGCCAATATTAAGGAGGGCTACTGGAAATTGACAATTAGGAATTAACACTGTTCTGCGATGCGCTAAGGGTCCAAATGATAGTGTTTTGCGACTGGAACTTAAAATAGCCATACCTTCTTCTCCATTTATCGGATTTAGGTGAATCTTATATCGTTGGAAAGCTTATTCAATTTCCTACGCAATAGAATGTCTAAATCTAAAGAATTCCATACAAAATAAATAATATTCATCTTCAAATCTATCCCTTAACATCCTAGGGACAGATTCTAGCTAGAAAAGGTATGGGGTATTACAATATATCCCCTTTGGAAACATTCATCTTCGAATATGGCTAGTTAAGTTGAAATTTCTAAGAAATCTAAGAATATAAGATAGCATGCACAACTAATATGAATTAAGCAACTGAATCTAAATCATTTTGAGCTTTTGAGTAACTTTGTGAGTGATTTAACTTACATGAGGACATCTATATTGTTGTATATCTGATTAGGAAGGAACTGAATCAAGGAAAAGTATTACCTTTGGCTACATCTAAGTTTTTGGAGAAAAGGTAAAGTTACTTGGCTCTCATATCTGCTTCTGCTTCCCAAGTAGAGCCCTCAACCGACTGATTTCGCCAAAGAACTTTGATCAAGGGAACTTCTTTGTTCCTTAGTCTTCGGATCTGATGATCTTAAATCTCAACAGAAATCTCTTAGTATGAAAGGTTGTTCTGAATTTCTGATCTTTCTAAAGGAATTACTATGGTGGAGTCACCAATGCACTTCTTAAGCATAGAGACGTGGATTACAGGATGAACAACTGACAAGTCTGCGGGCAACTTAAGCTCATAAGCTACTTTCCCAAACACGACTTAAAATGCTGAAAGGGCCAACAAACGAGGGGCTAAGCTTCTCCTTCTTGCCAAATATCTTCACCCCTTTCATGGGTGAAATATTCAGATACACTAAATCACCAACTTCAAACTTAAGATCTCTCTGTCTCATATCCACATATGATTTCTGATAACTCTGGGCTATTTTCAATCTTTCTTTAATTAACTTGACTTTCTTCATAGCTTTAAACACTCATCAAATACAAGAAAAGCAGCCTCGCCCACTTCAAACCAACCTATGGGTGACCTATATCTCCTCCCATATAGAGCCTCAAATGGGGCCATCTGAATGTTAGAACAGTAACTGTTATTATAAGCAAACTTAATCAATGGAAAATGGTCATCCAGATTACCTTTGAAATCGAGAGCACACGTTCTCAACATATCCTCTAGAGTTTGGATGGTCCTCTCTGCTTGACCATCTGTCTGTGGGTGAAAAGTTTAACTAAGATGGATTTGGGTGTAAATACCCTTCTGAAAGGCTCTCCAAAATTGGGAAGTAAACTGAGTGCCCCTATCTAAGATAATAGACAAGGGAACTACATGCAATATGACTAACTCTCGGATGTACAACTTAGCATTATCTTCAGCTGTATAAGACGTGTGAACTGGCAAGAAATGTACTGACTTAGTCAACCTATCTACAATAACTCATATCGAATCATGATGATGACACAATTGAGGTAAAACAGTTATAAAATCCATATTAACCTCTTCCTACTTCCAAGTAGGGATACTGAACTCTTACGACATACTACCAGGTCTTTGGTGCTCTACCTTAACCTGTTGATAGGTTTCACACTTTGCTACAAACTCTGCTATTTTTTTTCATACCACTCCACTAATAAATTTGCCACAAATTCTAGTACATATTGGTAGCACTAGGATGAATAAAATAACGTACGCCATGCGCTTCAGCCATAATTCTGTCTTCGATCATCTATACATGGCACACACAATCTACCCTGGTATGTCAACATGCCATCTCTCCCTTGGGAGAAAACCTCTACCTTTTAGCCTTTATCTGACTCTTTCAGTTCGACCAAACTAGAATCCATGTCTTGCTTCTCCTTCACTTCTAAAACTAGGGAAAACTCAAAACTGCTTTGAATCCAAACATTACCTTCAGCTGAATAAACCAACCTAACACCCAATCTATCCAAACGATGAACTTCTCGAGTTAATTCTTTCTTATCTTTTTCCACGAAACACTGCCCATAGACAATCTATTAAGGGCGTCTTCCACTACGTTAGCCTTGGCCAGATGATACAACATGCTCATATCATAATCTTTCAAGAACTTCAACCATCTCTTTTGATAAAGATTCAACTCCCTTTGAGTAAACACATACTGTAAGCTTTTATGGTCCATGAACACATCAACATACACAACATACAGATAATGTCTCCAGATTTTCAAAGCAAAAACACAGCAGCTAACTCCAAATAATGGGTTGGGTAATTCTTTTCATGAGTCTTCAACTGTCTAGAGGAATAGGCTATGACCTTACCTCTCTGAATCAACACACAACCCAAACCAACTCTAGAGGTATAACAATACACCACAAAACCATTGGTACCATCAGGTAATGCTAACACTAGGGCGTTCAACTCCTAAAAACTATTCTCACAGGAATCTAACCATTGGAACTTAACTTTATTTTGGGTCAATCTAGACATAAGAGATTTAATAGACGAGAAAGCTTTAACAAAATGGCGGTAATAGCCAACTAGACCTAAGAAACTCTTAATGTCTGACAGAGAGATAGGTATAGGCCAATTTCTTATAGCTTCTGTCTTTTAGGGATCAACTATAATGCTATCGATGGAAATAATATGATCGAGAAAGTCTACTGAACTTAGACAAAATTCACACTTACTAAACTAGGTAAACAATTGATGATCTCTAAGAGTTTGCAAGACTACTTTAAGATGGTCTGCATGGTCATCCTCACTATGGGAGTACACAAGGATATCATCTATGAACACTATGACAAATATATCTAGGTACTTCTTGAACACTCATTTCATGAGGTCCATGAAAGCTGCTGGAGCATTGGTTAGACCGAAAGACATGACTAGAAACTCAAAATGGCCATAACGGGTTCTAAAAGTTGTCTTCGGAATATCATATTCCCTAAATTTAAGTTGATGATAGCCGGATCTAAGGTATATCTTTGAGAAATAACTTGTACCTTGCAATAGATCAAATAGGTCATCAATTCTAGGAAGAGGATATTTGTTCTTGACTTACCTTATTTAGCTGACAATAGTCAATACACATACGCAAAGAACTATCTTTATTTCGTATGAATAGGATGGGAGCGCCCCATGGAGAAATAATAGGCCTTATGAAACCTTTATCTAAAAGATATTTAAGTTGCTCCTTCAACTACTTAAGCTCTATAGGAGCCATACGATAAGGAGGGATAAAAATAGGCTGAGTATCTGGGAGAAGGTCAATACCAAATTCTATCTCTCTATCGAGAGGTACCTCTGGAGATCTTCTGGAAAGACATCTGGAAACTCATTTACTATGTTGACTAACTGAACTGTTGGGGTCTCAGACTTAGTGTCTTTAACTCGAACTAGATAATAAATGCAACCTTTAGATATCAACCTTCTAGCCTTAAGATAAGATATGAAATGACTCTTAGGAGACATTGAATTATCGAACTACTCAAAGATTGGCTAATTTGGAAACTGAAACTTCACCACTCGAGTGTGCAATATATAAAAGCATAACAGGAATGGAGCCAATCAATACCAAGAATAAGATCAAAATCAACCATATCTAACTCTATCATGTCTGCTAACACGACTCTATAAAGAACAGTGATATAACACTTTTTTGTAAATCTGTTTGGCAACAACTGACTCACCTACTAGAGTAGAAACTAAGAAAGGCTCTAGAATCTGTTTAGAACTTGTATCAAAATTTACGGCAACTAACGAGGTCACATAAGAGAAAATTGACCCGGGTTTTAACAATACATACACATCAAAATAAAAAACATGAAGCATACCAGTAACAATAACTAGCGAATCTTCCTGCTCTTAGCGGGATAGTAGAGCATAGAACTGATTCTAGCATTGTTCGCCATCAGTACTGGATGAAGCACCCTGAAGAAGGGCTAGGCGAACTACAGGGGCTGGTTCACTGGTATCCTGAGTCTCAAGAAGAATATCTCTGTTTCCATGCTTAGCATACGGACACTCTCTAATTCTATGTCTCAACTTTCCATAACCAAAACAACCCTTTTTCTTAGCCAAGAACTCACCGGGATGTGTTCTACCACACTTAGCACATGGAGGATAATTTTTCTTACCACTCACAGTATTCTGGGATCTAGACATAGAAGACTTACCCCACTGATCCTGCCTATCTCTGGAAGTGGGAGCACTAGCTGAAGGCGACACTGGCAAAGACGAATGGTTCTGAAATTATGGACGACTCCCCCTATGGGATTTAGTCTAACCATAATCAAACTACCCTATTCTAGCCCTCTTATTTACTCTCTATCTTTTCTTCATCTTATCTGCCTCAATCTGCTGAGCATGCATCATCAATCTAGAGAAATCCATGTCTCTATTTAGCATAGCAATTCAACACTTTGCAACTACCAATCCAGACACACCAGTCACAAACTTACTCATGCGTGACCTAGGGTCAGCCATCTGATCTGGGGAATACTTAGAAAACTGGTTGAACTTGAGGTAATACTTATTGACTATCATGGAGCCCTGCCTCAAGTTAATGAAATCTTTTATCTTAGCTTCCCTCATCTAAAGTAAAAAAAAAATTGTCTAAGAACGCATCCTAAAATGTTAGCCAAGTCATAGGAGCTGCATTCTCCCCTCTAATCTTCTTCCACATCACTACCCAATCATAAGCAATATTCTTCAGCCTACATAATGGCAATTCTACACTCTCTTCTCAATAACATGCATCACTTGGGTGATCTTCTTTACCTCATCAAGATACAACTGTGGGTTCTCACCTGCGTTTGACCCAAAGAATTCTTCTGAGTTCATTCTCATAAAGTCTCAAATTTTGAATGCAGATAAATCCCAATCCTACTGAGGTGGGACTATTTCCTGATGATTACCATGAACATTAGCAGTCACAGCTTGGTCTAGTGCCTAAAAGGCTGCCTAAAACTCTGCATGTGACATATTTTTATTCAAAGGATCTGCAGGCTGAGGTGGTTGGTTATCATTTCTTCGGGCATTAGCTTTGTGAAGAAGCATATTCTGTCATAAAAAACATGAGTTAATAGTAGATAGAGACAACTGTAAGAACGATGGATTATGAAAGAAAGAGAAGATTTTCCTAAAATGCTTCATAGCCTCTTGCTCATAGATGTGGCGTGCTTCACACCGATGATCAAGACTCTATGTAACGCAAATTGTCTGACTCCCTAGGACTCTCTAAACCTTAGGCTCTGATACCAAGTTTGTAATGCCCCAAAATCTAATCTCAGGATATCACACGGTGCTCAAGGCTATGAGTATCCTCAAGCTAACCCTTTGAGTCTGCTACTAAGTTTGAACCTTACTCAGAGATCATATAAGAAAGAAATAATATTGTATTATCCAAAACTGAACTAGCTGGGGGTCTATTAGAAATAGCCTCTCTAATTCTTTACAGGTAGTGGTATGGACTGCGTACACTCTACCCTCCCCAAACCCCACTATGTGGAAATATACTGCATTTATTGTTGTTGTTGTATACCTAAATTGAACTAAGTAAACTATAGATAATGTCTGAATAATAAATACTGAGAGTCTATAAATAAACTTATAGTTTAACAAACCTCTACTACTAATGCAAAACTAAAAAGCTATTGGGAAAGACCCCCAATTGACTTGGACTAAACTGAAAATGATAACTCAAATTTGATAAAAGCTGTAAATATGAATAAGTAGGACCTCAAATCATGAGGACTCACTAACTATGGGAGCTATAATAATTTTCTCAAACTACTCATGTTGTTGATACAGATCACCTGAACCTACATTATAAGACAATGTAGCATATAGACATATATGTGGATCAGCACTTTGAGGATGTAATGGGTATATAGAGGTGTATTACATAAGTAAATATCATCATAATTAGAAAGTATATGCATATGGATGTATATGACTCACACAAGCTTGATTATCGAAAATATCAAAATATAAAATCATGTGTAACCAATCATACTTGTAAATCTAGTGAGTGATAACACTTAGTCTTATAAAAGCTTTTCTATCATTCTTTTCTTTTGAAACTTAGAAGCTTTGGGACTTAGAGACTTTGGGATTGGGAGTTTCATCTAATCGACATAAACCATGTGAGCAGACATGGAGTCCAACCTCTTGCCTACGTTGGGGAGAGTTACTCTACCCTTGCCATCGGAATAAAACCTTAACTTTAGTGATCACAATCTTAGTCATCCACGTAGAAGTGGGAATAATCTTAGTCCTATAGTGGCACATAGTTCTGGGGCATGAGACCTTGGAATCATACCTAACTCGGTGCTAAATACTACTCTCATACTTACGCTAAAAAATTTTAGGAAATCCACCTTCAAATAACATAAGGATTTATAATTAAAACTGATTATTCTTCTCTTCTTTAAATCTCCAACTATGTGAAAAAATATGAATTCCTTGTCTTAGATTAGGATCAAAAGATCAATCTTTTCTCTTGAAAGCACTCATCAAACTTGTCAATAAAACTTGAGATCATAATCTCCTTGTAAATTCATCACTTGTACTTAAGAATCAAAATATACAACTTTAATGCATCAAAATCATATTTAAAATTCATGCTCAACAGTCATCTTAAAAGCTTTCAACAATCTCAATCATGATAGTGGAAAATAACTCATAATGTGAATCTCATGATTTCAAACATGGATATATGTAAATCTCTTGCACTTGAATCCTTAAATAACATGATGATCTCATAAACAAAATAGTAAGAGTTGGGTAACAACCCTAACTTGCAAATCATGTAATCTTTAATAAAAATCATGGTTTTGGGCACAAGGACGAAAGGATTGTCCTTGTTCAAATCCCACATATCTTAATTGATGTTCTTTGATGAAAGGCTTGAATCTTTGATTCCTATTGATGCTTTGGAGATGATTTATTATTGTTCTTGTATTTAGAAATCTCAATCTTGAGTTATCTTGGAGAGTTAATGGAGGAATCTTGGATTTATTGGGGAGAAAGTTGATGGACTAGGATTTTTTTCTTTGAGAGGGAATGATGAAAAATGCATAATGTGCTATCAAATATGAGTGATTTTGTGTTTTTGGACGGATTTGGGGGTGGAGGTTTTACTAAAATATGCCCTTTAATCTTTTAAATAAAACTGGAAAATGACCAAAATTCCAATTTTTGGCCTTGGCACGATGTGCCATTATCGCGCCAAGCCACTGTAAAATGCCAACTGAGAAAATGCATGATGGCGTTATACGGTGGAATCGCGTTGCCACCTTGGATGAGACCTGGACACTTGGTGTGACGCTCCAATATCACGGTCCTTCACTGAAATTGGATAATTAGGAATTTATCTCTCTCTATGATTCAAAAATATCACGGAGGGCCACTGAAAATTGAAAATTAGGAATTAACACTACTCCGTGATGCACTAAGGGTCCAAATGATGGTGTTTTGTGATTGAAACTTAAAATAGCCATAACTTCTTACTCGATTTTTGTATTTAGGAAAATCTTATATCATTGAAAAGCTTATTCAATTTCCTACACAATGAAAAGTCTAAATTTAAAGAATTCCACATAAAATAAATAATATTCATCTTCTAAGCTATCCCTAAACATCCTAGAGATGGATTCTAGCTAGAAAAAGTATGGGATATTACAAAATTTATGTTGATACTTATGAATAGTTATGTATATGATTTGTCATACATTACCTCACTAGTATAAGGTGTGGCATATGTTACGTAAAGTTCATATACGGACATCTGTTAAGGTTGATATGTTAAAAAGAACTGATATTAATGTATATGCTTCAATACACCTAAAATATTCATATGTGTAATACCATATCCATAACACTGAGAATACAAATCTTATTATTGTATTTACTCTCCACAAATATTTTATGATATACATAACTACGATACCTAATACATAATATGTATATGACTTTGAATTCAGCTATGCAAATAATGTATAGAACCACATACATAGCAATGAGAATACATATATTATTATAGTATAAAGATTTAATTGGAAACAACTCACAGCAAATGTTGTTTTATATACATAATTACGATATTATATACATAACAAGGATATGTATATGATATATGTCAATATATTTAATACATAACAATCACATATAACATATTGTGTTATAGATATATGTATGTATATATATACATATATATATATGTATGTATATATATACATATATATATATATATGTATGTATATATGTGTGTGTGTATATATATATATGTATGTACGTATATATATGTATATGCTATTGATATGATGTTATACATAAGAATATTCACTCTGTATATGGACATGTAGTTATATATTTGTTGGATACTTTTCAACATCTCCATATACATAACTATTCCATGTGTATGATAATTAACCCACTTTAAGTTAAATTGGCTGAACACACTTCTGATTGACTAATGTCAAATTACTACATGCATACGTATTAAAAACGGTGAACAAAAGTAAAATTCATATACACTACAAAAATTAATAAAACATAGAACATTGAAGTCAATTCTTTATAAACCAAAATAAATATGTTCACCATATATTTAAATAATATGTCTTAAACAACATTCTTTGAATAAACACAATTGTAACTAAATTATTCTGAAGTCTCTACAACTTTCACCATACTTTAAACTATTCTGAACTAATAATTTCTGATTCGTCGAGAGGTGGTACATAACTTGGTCGAGGTCTTGGAGGATCATCACTGTTACTATCATATACTATTTTAGGCTTGATCACTCTATAATTTGATAATAAGGTAGCATAAATCAAGTGTTGTATTTCTGCATAAAAAAATTAGAAGAAGGGACAGACATGCCTTCACTCAAATACTCCACATATCTTACTACAAATATGCCACAGTCACTACATAGTAATAACAACTTAAAAACAACTGAGTTAAATAACTTTTTTTAGACAACAAAATATATAAGTTTGTAAGCAGTATATAAAGATAAATAAAGTTCGACTTATAGATTACTACTTGCTTGTTATGCACTTTGTTGCACATACACAATGTCAAAAGGGTGTTGGTTCACAATTTGTGTGTGTTTTCCAATTTATCCTTGTATACTTCAAGTTTTTTCCAATCAGTATGTGAAGTTTATTCTAGAAAATCACTATCAATCAAATATGTAGGCAACATCATTGCCAACTTGTGAATCTTAGGTGATGAACCCCTATGTATTAAAATGGACATTGAGTCATATACATGTATGTATCTTTCTTCAAGTACAAAAAAAAAAGTCAATACCCAATGAAACTGTCCATCACAATTTATCGGTATATACACCTCGTCCATCATATGCCAAGGCAATCCAGCGTGGATGTTGAATCATTTAATAATATTTGTAATAAATTTTGCATGTCTTGTAATAATGCATGACTGTGCATAGTATTTTTGCATAGAAATAACCATAGGAGAAACATCTGGATAGTACTACGGTATGGCTACTCAATGTAATTTTTAAAAAACTAATTGACAATTATTCTGTACTAATGATCTAATTGTTGATTTGACTTTTTGAGAAGGTGGTAGAAGGTAACATCAATATGTTGCATATCCAACAAAATAACAACACTCTCTATTATATATAAAATATTTTCTATAGCATGTATTGTTTAACAATAACTATTTAAGGTTTGAAGCGTAAGAAATAGTTCTAAACTTTTACAAATACATATGATGGATATGTATATTGAATGAATAACAGAGAATCGGATAATATAGGGTGTATTTGAACTTATATTAAGACCTAATTAAATATAGCTCAATGCAGTTTGAGTTAGCAAAATCTCAAACATATTAATTCAATTAAAATTTAAACTCAAAACCATCTAAATATTTCACAACAAAAAAGTCAATAGAAAAACGTACCTTATCGTTTCAGCAGGTGTTTGGTTGTGACATCATGTAGAATCAATTTTTGTTTTGTGGATGAGCAACTACAAAATTGAATTGTTTAAATTTAAGACCTGATTTTTTTTCTTTGTAGTTATCATTCTTTAATTTTCTATATCATAATTTATTCAAAAAAATATTAAGCAAGTATAATATCCAAAATTCGATCCTTTATACAAAACATATATGGTATATTGCCTATTTGAATGATACTTCAATAACCCTTCAAAAATTCATTTTGGTACAACATTATTAACTCACAAGGCAACTCCTCAAATACGCCGAACCAACAAATGCATGCTTCTACTAAAAATCAATATCAAGACTCTCATGTCCCTTTGAGTTTGTGCCAAATTCAATTAAATAAGTTGACATAAAAATTCTTGACTTTTATCTAATTCTTTGCGCGCATTTTTTAGGTAGCATGCATTGCAATTTATGCATTAAGAGAACTCAATGAACATTGATTATCAAATATTAAATACTAACTCTCAATCATCTGTGCAGGGATAACAACCTTAAGTGGCATTGTAGTTAGTTAGGTTGTCATCCCAGATATCAGTGTGTCTATGATATCTTGTAAAGATTTAGGTAATGCGTCTGTGAATTCATCTTGATATAGAAACTTGATCAATGAAAAATATAATATAAATAAAATTTTATAATTATGTAGGGTATGTAAACATTGAAAGGATTTTCTTTGATAGTAAAACCTTATGTGCTAAATAACAGCGGGATTTAAGATATATATTGGCAACAATGTATTAGTTAAGCAAGTTTTTATTTAAATTTTTTTGTAACATATGTATCATTGTTGTTATATCATATATATATCAGTAGTGATGTATATAAAACTTATCAATCATGTATTTGTCTAAAAGTAAGGGACATACTTTTCATGTCTATATGTATAATATATGATATAACATTTCAAAAGTTACTTAAAAAAAATTATTTACTCCGTATATTAAAAAAAGAGATAATACGCTATTTCACCCTTGAACTATACCAAAAACGGCTGTGACACGCCTCAACTTAAAGAGGGTCCTATTACCTCCCTGAATTAATTAAAAGTATAATGTTGACACCCTTAGTACCTACGTGGCACATATGTATCACATACGTGGCACAACACACTGAAAGGGCCACGTAGGCACATGTGTATGCCATGTATGTGCTATGTAGACACTAAGGATGTTAAAATTACACTTTTAATTAGTTTAGGAGGGTAATAAGACCTCCATTAAGTTGAGGGGTGTCTCAACCATTTTGAGTATAGTTCAAGGGTGAAATAGGATATTTCCTCTTACAAAAATAATGTTATAATAACAAATAACAAATGTGTTGTTATCAATATTCGTTTTGGATGTGACTAATTTATGTTTTTATTAATGTTTACATTGTCAAAATCTTGATAATTTGTTTCAATGGACTTAACACCAACATGTTCATCTGTTGAGAGTTATCTATTAGAATTTATCTATGTTTATTGAATTAACTATGAGAAGACCATTTAAAAATAGAGAAGTTTTTAGAAAAATTAAAGAATCTTTAATTTATAATTATTCAGAATATACAAGTCTAAATAAAACAAAAGAAAACCCACAAAGATTAGCCTACCTGATTACACTAATATCTAGTACTGAAGCAAAATTAATAATCCATTTAAAATCTAGTAGAATGAGACACATACTACCTAATTATGATAAAATTAGATTTAGATATCCACCAAGATATTATAAAAAATGGTTTAAATGAATAAAGTGCAAAAATACAAAGAATTAAAACAAATTATTTCTGAAAAATGTAAAGAATTAAAAATAAGAATAGAAAGACTATATTATAATATATTTGTCGGAGTTAGTGAAAATTCAATTAATACACAAAAAGATGAAATATCAAAATTAGAATCACAAATAGACAGTTTAGAATATATATATCAACATGAACTATTCACAATAAAATGAACAAAGAAGAATTTATAATAGATGAAAAAATATATGAAAATCACGAAGGATTAAAAATAAAAATAGTATTTTCTAATCTAGGAAGAAGATATAAGAAAATAGATGAACATTTATATCTAATGTTAGAAAAAGAAGAATTAAAATTAGAAGATAAATTGACAGCAATGGTGAGAATAGAAAGAGAAAATGAAGAAATAGATAGGAAAAAAGAAATAGAAAAAATTAAACAACAAACTACGGAAGAAATACGAAAAATAGAAGAAACTAAAAATAGTAGGATTGCTGAATTAGAAAAAGAACTACAAATGTTAAAAGATTTGTATGGACAAAGACAAAAAGAAAAAGAAGAAAAAGAAAGAGAACAAAAATTACTGAATGAGATAAATCAATTTAAGGAAAAATTGGAAATACAAAACAAGGAATTAGAAATAAATAATATAGATATTGAAGAGACAGATAATTATGATTCAGAAGATAGTGAAACATATACAGAAATATTAACAAATACAAAAAATTTAGAAATCAATGAAAAACAAGAAGTAATTAATGAGGAAAACTTAGAAAAACCCAACACAGAAATAAATACTCTCGATAAAAAAGAAGATGAAAATATAATACCTAGAACATCAGAAATAAGAAAACCTACATATTATACGAATAAGTTTAAAAAAATATAATGAATATGATAAATGGACACCAAAACAAATAGTTAATAAAAATTATAACTTTTTAGACCTAGATTGTGTAATAGATACAAAAAAAACAATACAATTATGGATAGGATATATGACAAAACAATTATTAGATAATAATATAAACATAACAGATGCACCAGAATATATAGAAAGAACACTAATAGGGTCAGTAAAACTATGGTTTTCAAATTTAACTGAAAATAGCAAGAAAGTATTAAGAACTAATAAACCTACAAAAGGAACATCATCAACAACAACTAAACTAACACCTATAGAATTATTAAAAAAATATGAAACAACTATAAAAGATGAATTTGGTAGTATGACAACAATAGAAGAAGAACAAAATGAAGAAAAAGATACCAATAGGAATTTAATGTTAAAATTAGCAATATGTAATATGTGTTATATAGATGAATATACTTGCGCATTTAAAGAATATTATTATAAAGGAGCATATAGTATAGAAGAAAGTAAAGAAATAAGAAAATTATATTTTAATAAATTATCCGAACCATTTAGTTCAAAGATAATAAAAAGTTGGGAAGAAGCAAAAATAGTAGATACGTTGGGAGCAAGAATAAAATTTTTACAACAATGGTATAGAAACTTATGTGAAAAATATAGAGAAGAATTAAAAATGGAAAAAACATTAATAAGAAATTTAGCATGTTGCAAAAATAAAATAGTACCCCAATTTGGATGTGAAGAAAGATATTATAAGAAAAGAAAAAGACACAAGAAATATAAGAAATATAAAAAATCAAAATATAAATATAAGAAACCAAGGAAAAGATATTATGTAAAAAATTATAAATACAAAAGACTATATAGAAAGAAGAAATCTATAAAAGAATGTACTTGTTATAATCTTGGAAAGCTAGGCCATTTAGCTAGAGATTGTAAATTACCTAAAAATTCAAAAAATAAACAAATATCAAAAATAAAAATAGATAGTACAAAATATATGCAGATAGATTATATAGATTATGAATTAGAAAGTGGGGATAGTATATATGAAATTTTAGAAAACGAAACAGATAATGAAATAAATGAATCAAATGACTGAAGAAGATATAAAAATAATAACAAAGGAAGAATATTGAAATGATGAAGGAACGGAACAAAAAATAATATTTGACAGTAACATATTTGATGAAATAAAAGGAAAAGAATTAGATTTAAGTGTAGAAAAAATATTTAAAATACCAACAATAAAAAATATTTTTACCAGGAAAAAAGACGAATATTATGTAGTATGCCAAAAAGAACATGTAATAGACTGTAGATTTGCAAAAGGCAAAGCTAGTATACCACTGGTAACAAAAACGAATAATTAATAAAGAGATAAATGATATAAAAAGTAAAGGAGATCCAATAAAATATGTACACCTTGGAGGTACAGAGATATTAATAAAAGCATGTTTTAGAGAAGGAATAGATACACCAATAGAATTATATTTAGCAGATGATAGAATTATAAAACCTATAGAAAAAAGCATAATAACTGTTGTAAAAGGAAATCTAATATATCAAAAATTCAAATTTATAATAAGTGCAAATTATTCAGTAGCGTAACAGATAAAAATATAGATAAATCAGTAGTATTATATTGGAAAATATCAGGAATAGAATTAACCCCAGGAAGTAAAATATTTACAGCAAGATGCAAAAATTTATATGTATTAACAACAAAACATAAAATAACAGGAAAAAATAAGATTAACAAAATACGAATAGAAAGTCCATTCAAACAAATTGTAAAAACAATAGATTATAATGATTATAGCTATAGAGACATAGATATAGAAGAAAATTTGAAATAGTAAATGATAGAATAAGTACAACGAAAAGAATAGCTGATGAAAAACCAGAATCATCAAGCTCATCAAAAAGAACAAGTTATGAAATAAATTCAATAAGTAATTTAAACCAATATTACATAACAGGAAAAATAAATGAAAAATAATATTTAATACTCTTAAATACAGGACAAGAAGAAAATTATATAGCAAAATATCTAGTAAAAAATGAAGAAATAAAAACTAATAATGATATATGCCCAGATCTACCAAGAAGTTTAATAAATAGTAGAAATATAGCAGAAAAAGAAATAATAATAGGAGTTAGAAAAATAAAAATAGAATTTGAAGTAAAGGACGAAATGCAAAAAGAAGATATAATATTAGGAATAAAATGGCTAGAACAAGTAAAACCATATAATATAGAACATACACAATTATCCTTAACATATAACAAAGAAAAATTATTCTTAAGAAGAGCCTTAACATAAAATGAAAATATATGCATTAATGAAGATAGTAGTAGAAGGATATTACAGTAGATATTATACGCCTATGATAGATACAGGAGCAGAAGCTAATTTTTGTAGATATAATTGCTTACCAGAAAGTAAATGAGATAAATTAAAAACACCAATAATAGTTAAAGGATTTAATAATGAAGGAAACTTAATTACTTATAAAGCTAGGAATGTAAAAATACAAGTATGGGATAAGATATTAACAATAGAAGAAATTTATAATTATGAACTAACATCAAAAGATATACTTTTAGGAATGTCATTCTTAGATAAATTATACGCACATATAATAACTAGAACAGACTGGTGGTTTACAACACCATGCAAACAGAAAGTAAGAGCAAAAAGAGTTAATAATAAAATAAGAAAGAAAACTGATTGGATAAAAGGAAGTGAAAAAATTACACAACAGTTAGAAAATATAAAAAATACTGAAGATACAATAGAACTATAGTAGTATTTTCGATAAATAAAACAGAAATAACTATATTTTCAATAAATAAGATAGAAATAATTAAGAAAAAATTAGAACAATTATATAGTGAAGATCCATTAAAAGGATGGGAAAAACATAAAACTACTATAAAAATTGAATTAATAGACAAAAATAGTATAATAACTCAGAAACCATTAACATATAATTTCGACGATTTAAAAGAATTTAAAATGCATATAGATGAATTATTAGAAAAACAATATATACAAAAAAGTAATAGTAAACATAATAGTCCAGCATTTATAGTAAATAAACATAGTGAACAAAAAAGAGGAAAAAGTAGGATGGTTATTGACTATAGAAATTTAAATGCAAAAACAATAACATATAACTATCCAATACCAAATAAGATATTAAAAATAAGGCAAATACAAGGATATAATTTTTTTAGCAAATTCGATTGAAAATCAGGATTTTACCATCTAAAGTTAGAAGAAGAATCTAAAAAATTAACCGCATTTACGTTACCACAAGGATTTCATGAATGGAACGTATTACCATTTGGATATAAAAATGAACCAGGTAGATATCAACATTTTATGGATAATTAATTTAAACAATTATCTAATTGTATAGTATACATAGATGATTTATTATTATATACAAAAATAAGGAAGAACATTTAAAATTATTGGAACAGTTTACAGATATAATAGAAAAATTAGGAATAAGTCTAAGTGAAAATAAAGCTGAAATTATGAAAAATCAGATAGAATATTTAGGAATACAAATAGATAAAAGCGGAGTAAAAATGCAACAACATATAGTACAAAAAATAATAAATTCGAAAGAAGAATTAGATACAAAAAAGAAATTACAATCATTTTTAGGATTAGTAAACCAAGTAAGAGAATATATTCCAAAATTAGCAGAAACTTTAAAACCACTACAGAAAAAATTAAAGAATGATGTAGAATATAACTATAATGAAGAAGATAAAAAACAAGTTCAAAAAATAAAATTACTTTGTAAAGAATTACCAAAATTACAATTTCCAGATGAAAATAGAAAATTTATATATATAGTAGAAGCAGATGCTAGTGAATATAGTTATGGAGGAGTACTTAAATATCGATATAAAGCAGAAAAATTAGAACATCATTGTAGGTACTACTCAGGTACGTTCAATGAGACAAAAATAAAATAGGAAATAAATAGAAAAAAATTATGTTCATTATATAAATGTTTGTTAGCATTTGAGTCATATATTGTATATAACAAATTTATTGTACGAAAAGATAATACACAGGTACGCTGGTGGTTAACAAAGAAAATCCAAAATTCAGTTACAACAAAAGAGATTCAGAGACTAGTTTTGAATATATTAAATTTCACATTTATAATAGAAGTAATTAGTACTAACAAAAATGTTATTGCAGATTACATATCAAGACAAATCTACACAGACTGAAATAATAGAAGAAGATACTCTAGAAAAAAATACTTAACACCCTAACTAAGCTTTCAATGAAAGTGGACAGTATGGGTAATGAGATAGAAAAGCTAAAGACTAATGAAGATAAACTGAAGTCTATAGCTACAAATCAGCTAACTCGGCAGTGTGCAGAGCTATGTCGATCGAAAGACATTAAAGTTCCAGAGCTAGAAGGAGACGATGGGACACTCCATAAAACCCAAAACATTTATCAATCTACTTCTGCAGGTACAAGCAAAGGAGTTAGTCGACCAAGATACCAGAACATAAATATGAATAAAATATTTGAAAAACCATTTATACCGAAAACACAAAAAGACCCTTGTTCATGCCCCCACAAATCACCACATATCGAGATAGCCTGAACCAAGATAAAAAAGTTTACAACCATACTAGCCCAGAAATACATAGAAAATATCTATAGAGTACAAACTTTTCTAAACCTTAACCCCAGAGCTACAAATATCAAAGAACCAAACACCAACTATATAACCCCAAAATTACAAGGATATAACAAGCTAATTGCACTACCCAAAACTAACCCAAGCCTAGTAAAAACTTGTTTTGACTATGGATTATTAAACACCATATACACCCAAGACGGAGAAGAACTAACAGCTATGGAAGAATTACACAAGATATTCACCACCTACAAAAGGATAACAAAAGGAAATCTATTTTATATAAAGTGTTATACTGCACCAGCAGAGATATTATACGACGAAATAAAACCAGTTATACAAGTTGTACAAATAGGACTAATAAGAGATATGATCATACCAGAAGATATTACACAGCAACAGGAGATACCCAGAATTGAGATACCCGATTTCTACGCAAATAAACGACTCATTGGACTAGCTACGATTATCCAAGAATTAGCAAATAATTATACTAATGGAAACCCAATATGGAGCTATTATTCGAGAGACCATCAAATGATTTATTCAAATTCAAAAGAGCTATGACAAGCAGATATGGAAGATGTTAGGCAATGGATAATGACATTACTTAACCCAAAAAAATAATCTACCGCAAGAGCAATTAAAAAAAGATTTATTTCAGACGGATTACTGACGAGATATCGTAAAATAATTGGACAAAAATATCCAGATCATCAATGTTCAAGATGTAATGGAGAAAATAACATTATTCCAGAAGTACACCTAGAATAAAAATCAAGAAGATGAACATGCCAGCTGAAAAGATAAGATAAGAAGAAATAATGGAGATATAGCAGATACGACAACATCAACAAAGTAATAGAAGACAAGATATTGAATTATTTATGTTAGAAACATTGTATAGATTTTTCTTTAGTCTTTATGTAGAATTATTAGGATTGTAAGCTAGCTTTTATGTAGACTTGTAGACTTTTCTTTTTTAGCGTTTTTTAAAGGCTATGTATAGACTTTTTTAGACTAGCCTTTTTGACTTTTCAAAAGGCTATAGGAATCTAGTCTTAGCATTTTCTTAAACGTGTAAAGATTGTAAAGGTTTTCGTTATATAAATGAAGAAAATCGAAGGCATTGCAAAGCAAGCCTTCATTTATTGAAGCAATACTCTCTCCAGTCCACAACAAATATTTTGCTCAGTTAATTAAAAAACAGACATATTTCAATGGAAAAAGCTATGGAGAAACAAATACTTACCATGATAAATTACATAAAATTTTTAGAAAAAGATATGAGAAACATACAGTTACTAGAAAAACAGATGAAAATAAATATAGACAAATACATGGAAAATAAAGATATAAAATGTATAGAATTTCTTAATAAAAATATGCAAAAACTACTAAGGCTTTACAAATAACTACAAAATATTATAGTAAAATCAATTTTAAAAGATAGATCATCTAGATTATCTTAAGGTCTTAATCTTATATATACTTAAAGATATAGAAATTATAGATATTAAGAAAATATTATTAGAAAAAGTAATAGGCTATGAAATTGAAACCATAAATTGGATAGAACAGTTATACCAAGAAATTTACCCAGAAGGATATTATTCAGATTAAGAGATGTTAGAATATATTAGAAAAACTAGAGAAAATCAAGATAATCTAAATAAAGAAATTAATTATGGAAACCGAATTAGAAAAATAATGGAAAATATAAAAGAAAAATTAATATGGATAGAAGAAACCTTAGAAAATTTAGAAAAAAGTACATGTGATAGTTTATATAATTTAAAAAACTCACTACGAGAAGAACAACACAAGATAATAAATAACATTGAAAATCTAGAATTAGATATACATTACAGTACAGTTAGGATAAATTATTATACAGAAATTTGTAACTCTGCAATTACTACAGGATAAGATAATAAACCAAACAAATTAATGAATACATCTTACGAAAAGAATAAATCATTAAAAAATACTGAAATAAAATTTAAGAAATATCCACGCACAAAGAAAAATAGATTCATTATATATATATATATATACTAAATCTATTTCATATGTTAGCTATTCGCCTATATCCGCACCCCCTACCTTTCATAATTCTTATAAAACATCAAACAATATATGAAATACATTGTAATAAAGTTTAATTAATTAAAAATCAATATAATTAATCTTATAATTATGAAATTTTGGACTGTTATTTCCTTCAGACTTTTTTGCGCAAAAATTTTTCTTTCCTAAATTCAACTCAAATTGTATTATCAGTCCCTTCCTCATTCTATATAAACATCAATAACATCAATTACAGAATTTAATATATTTGAATATACAAGTCGCAAAAAGTTTATATAAATGACAAGTGTTATGCATATGTACAGAAAATATCAATAAAAGTTAAACAAAGAATCTCAATTCTATACATAGTGACTATAAGCTAACTGGCTAAATAAACAACTGCTATAAAAATATGTATATGTCTCCATATACATAACAAACATTATGTTTATTACTTAAACTATGAACAAATTTGGATAGAATATTTTATCATTTTTCATTTTCTTGTTTCTATGGTAAAGCCTACACCACTTTAGCATGTTATTTAACAAGTAATTGCTGAAAAATTTTAATTTTGATATCAACCTTCATATATATACAAAAAAAAAAAAAACATATGAGTATGAGATTAAATTAATTGAATCGAAAAAATATTAGTGAAAATCTAACTTACATAGGACTGTACAATTGACTTTATCTCATTCATTTTGGCTTTCATCGTGTATTGATGCATATGCTTGCTAGAAGGTCTAGAAAAAGTCTTCTCTACATCACATGTGATGAAAAAACTTGTAAAACTTTAGAAACTTTAGTTATGGGTTCATCGTTAATTTTTATTTTCTCTGTCGAAATATTTTCTCTTGACAATTGTTGTTGATTTATCTATTCTAGCACCTCAACTGTCTTTGTATCTAAACTAATTGTCTTCCTCCTTTTGAAGTTTGTATAGATAATGTATTAGTAATGTAACCGGACCTTGATAAGAATTTCATATGGTGATAATGTACTAAACTTCTTGAAACTTTGATGTTTTGAATGCAAATCTGACATCTTGTCATCTGAAATCCTTTTTTTTTTTTTGTGATGATCAAACGAAGTGGTAGGGATCATATATTTTAATTCCTCTTTAATTGGTGAATCAAGCCTCTGAACGTCTTTAAGAACTGGGTGTAGATTCTTGTAAACAAACTGCGAACAGTATGAGAGCATATAAATATAAGAAAAATAAATGTTTTAATGTTCAAGGCTAATGAGAACTTAAAAAAATTAAAATAAAAACATAAATAGTTAAATAGTTATTATAATTTACCTTACTAAACATGCCACCCATGAACTTCTTATATTTTGGCTTGACGCCAATAACCTTTCAGTTAAAAAATTTTAAAATTATTTTTCTCTCCCACACAACTATCTTATTGTCTACCTTTGAACAATATTCATACATCTATACATTCAATACGTGAGATATTCCTCCCATCTGGTATAGATATTTTTTAATAAAACAATTGTGTTTTTATGTTGTCATCAACTTCTCAAACAAACTCTTCCCCCATTGGAATTGTTCATAATGATCATCCTCCACCATCAAGAAATCTACTCTACTAACAGTTTCATTACGTAATTTTAAAAATAAAAAAGTATGAATGAAATACAGTATAGACATGTGCAAAACATCTATACTGTTGAGGTTTTCCATTTTAAAAACTGAACAAAATTAAATTTACTTATTTCATTTTTGGAATTAGGAAAGTACTTCTCTATTAGAGCAGATTTGGAGGATTTAGGATAAAGGTAATCCTCGATATTATCAGTTCATTTAAGACCAATGATGAGAGCAAACTAAAAAATAAAAAATTTAAGGACAATTTCCTTCACAAATACATGAATTTCATCCAGGATATCTTGCTTTATCTCAAGCATGAGTAAGCATTTTGAAACTTGCTCCTAAAATTTGCACTGATGCATATTGAGAAATTACCCGAATAATGATTGAACGAAAAGCGAAGTACTCCTTCACCCAAATAATCTTTAATATTTGACCCAATTCTGTAGTTGCATGAACTGTCAAAATACGAAAAATGCAGTGAAACTTCTTTTATTTGATATTTCATATCCTGTAATAACAAAAATATGCATATCAGTTTTATTTAAATCATAAATCACACTTAGACATTGAAGGTGCAAAAACTGAACAAACTTGTTCATAAAATTAAGACATTTATAAATAAAATACATGGAAATTGTATGGATCAGAATGTATATGCCTCCATACATATAACAATGCAGGGTATATTATACCTTATATACTACATTATTGTGTATATACATCTACATACATAACAATGTTATGCATATTATACTATATACATAACAAATATTATGTATATTGATTGAAAACATCACCAAATTTTGAATGAAAAACCTCAATCCTATACTTAGTGCCCATTTGAATTGACTTATTTTAAGTGCTTTCAAGCTAAAATTGACTTTTAAGCACTTCTGAAGTGTTTGGTCTATTTAAAAAGTGCTTATAAGCACTTAATTTTTAAGCTAAAATACTTAAAATAAGTCAAAAGTCATAAGTTAGAAATCTTAACTTATGACTTATTTTTAAGTTAAGATTTCTAACTTAAAAAATGCTAAAAATAATCCAAAAGCTATAAGTTAGAATTTCTAGCTTTTGCCTTATGGCTAGTCAAAAGTCAATAGCCAATCCAAAAAGGCACTTAGTGACTATAGGTTAAAGAGTTAAGTTAACAATAACTGCTACAATGTATATTATACCATATATATTGTTATGTATATTCCTCTATATACATAACCATATTATGTATATATAACAAATACATAAGAATGATATGTATATGGACCGCAAATATCAATAAATCTCAATGACTTGAAATATGAATAAATTTTGATTGAAAATTATACGCAGACTCAAATACCAAATTAAAACAAAATAAAAGCAGATCAAACACAAGTCGCATTACCTTTGGTAGACAGGGTCGTGATGTGTTCTTTTTTTTATTCTTCCTTCTCAATTCACCGACTTATTTTTTTGAACTTCTAGCAGAAATATTCCCTCAAAATTTTAATCATGGTGGGGTCATTGCAGTGTTTTGATTGGTGTTTTCTAAACCTGGATCCTCATTATCAAAGTTTCCAAGGACAAATCCAAAAACCTAATTTCTTTGTTCAGTATGATCTAATTGAGTTAATCCTAAATTAAACGATGAAGAATCATTCGTTACTAAGTAAGATTTATTGAATGAAGCACATGCAACAACCTATTTCATCAAATTTTGATTTAGTAAAGTTGGAAAAATATTAAAATTTTACTAACCTCCAAAACAAAAATCGAAGAAGATGTTTACAGGAGATTTTCAGTAAGTTGAATGATGATGATGAGTAATTTGATTCAAACACTATTGTAAATTTAAAATTGATAACCACTTGAATGTGGCTCCTTGAATTTAGGCACCTTATAAGGATATAAAAACGTAAAATTAGGGAGGAGGAGTTGTGCATATCAATTATAGAGAGAGAAATTATTAAAATGAGATATTTATAATTAGTTTTGGATTTAAAATATTGAGTAATAAAAGAAAATAAATTTGTTTAGATAAATAAATTTTAGTTTTTAAAAAGGCAAGCTCATGTCCTTTTCCCAAAAACTTGTTACTTTTTTTTTTATATAATAAGGTTTTCAATAGGGGAAATGAAACAAATAGCACTTTAGCTAAAAAATTGACATGAAATGACCATTGAATTTAATTTAATTGTCTAGCCATTCGTTGCCACCTGACTATTTTATATAATTTTAATACATACATACATGCATAATGTATATATGTATATATGTGTGTGTCACATATACATATATTGATACAATTTCTATATACATCTTACACATATACATATTTTATACAACAATGATAAAAAATTTATGCACATCATATAAAAAAATGTATATTCTATATAACAATGATATAGTTTCTATATATATATATATATATATATATATCCTATGCATATACATATTCTATACAACAATGATACAATTCTTATACATATAATCTATACAATTTTAGACAACAATTATATAATCTTTATACATATTCTGTAATCCACTAACAATGAAATTAAAATTAAAATTGTAGATGTAGTGAAAATTTAGTACTTCCCAATTTCTAACTGATTAATTTGAAGTAAACGTTTCACAAATTTGTTGCCTTAATTTCTTATGAACTATATCAATATGATATATGAACCGTAGATGAACTACTTAGACCGAGCTGATTCAAATTAGAAAAGAGTCATTTTGTAAAATTAAAATGACCCAACGGCCATATTTTGGGTCACATTTAAAATAACTATTTTTAATGGAAATATTTTTCTCAAAGGACCATAGCGTGTCCTTTTTCCAAAACCTACAACTTTTCTTTTACTTCAAACGTTAAAATAATATTTCCTTCAAAAGGTTTCTCATTTCCACTTGTTAGGTTTTCAAAGATAAAATATTCTTTTCAATTTCCTTCAAGTTAATCAAGAGGGAAGTTTAACATTTCATGTAAAATAAATTGCATTACTCTGAGAAATTTTATATCTTTCATTCAAACTAATATTTTCCCCAAAAATGGCATTAATAATCTTTCTTTAATATCCTAATAAGTTGGTCAAAATTTTGGTCCATCACTTTGTGGATGTTTTTATTGCCTTAAAAATAGTTATAAAAAACATTATTTGAATTCTTACCTAGTATCTTTATATTAAAAGTTTTATTTCTGTTTTTTAGTCTTTTAAAGTTTCTTTAAGTTTTATTTTTTTTTATAAAAATTAAGCGACGACTATCAATTTCAAATATTTTAAAAATTTCTTGAAGTTTTTGTAGTAGGTAAATTTTGCATTTTTCAACTTATCGTTATCGGCACCCGATAGACCAGATTTATGTTTTAATTCAACAAATTGATATCTTATAGTCAAAAAATGTTATCCACCAATATAACTCAAAAAACTAGTGCTTGTGCGCTCTCCCTCACACTTAGAATATTTTTTATAATTTCTACCAATTTTTAGAATATTGTTCCCAATTTCTTCCCCCCCCCCCCCCCCCCCCCCCCCCCCCCCCCCCCCTTTTTTTTTTTTAATCTTTCTCCATAAATCTCTCTTTCATTGTACTCGTTCTATAGAGATTCTTTCATGTTATAGTCTTCATTATTTTTAAAAACTTCTCAGAGTTTTGGTCGCTGGAATTATTTAACTTTTAGTTGAATGATGTTGGATTTTTTAAAAATATTTTAAGGAGCTTAAATATCAATTTCGGGGGTATTTGAAAATTATTAGAAGGAACTGTGTTATTTTTAATATTTTTGGGTACAAGTATCTATATATATATATAGGCAACAATAACTTCAACACAAGTTCAAGTCTAAGACAAGAACACTTAAGAAGTTCTTTAACACCTACAACACAAGATTATGAATAATCTATCCAAGAAGTATGTTATTTTTCAGAAATGAGATGAAACAAAATTTTTAAGGCCAAGTACCCCGACTTCACGGAGTGTCCTTATGGAATAATTTCCTTCACTGTACCCGAGGTTGTGGAATCTTCCTCCCAGGATAAAGTGGCCAAACAAATCAACTGTAGTGGTACCTCAAACAATTGGAATCTCTTCGAACTCACTCAACGATTAGACTGATTACACGGAATATTTTGAAGACAAGAAGAGTTTGCATATTCAAAAAATTTATACCTAAACCTGTGGATAAAAGCAGGTTTATATAGCCATTAGGTGCCTCCTTTGAAAGGCGACAATAGTTCACGTAAAAGGTGTAACTTTTTCTGGAAAATCATGTGTGTTTGTCCAAAGAATGCGTCTTTTTCGAACAGGCAAACCATTTCATGAATCAATGTGCCATTTCATTAAAGGGTTACATCCCTTCCGAAGCATCAATTCGCTTCTGCACTGCATTTCGAAAAAGTGTTTCCGCTACTACATGCATGCAATAAATGCAGGATCAAAACACAGAAACAATTTGTTGTATTTTTTCCTTTGGTATTTTCGGAATAAATTTTTGGCAAATAAACTTTGTCCAAAAAGATAGATCTCATCAATCGATCATTTGACAAATCCAAATCCAAATTCGAAGCCGAGCCTAGCGAGCGATGATGACGATGGTGCGAGGCACACCTTGTTCTTGCCTCACTATCCATGTGGAGTAAGTGATTCTTATTATAAATACTTCAAAGTTCTCTTCTCCCACCAATGTGGGAGAATTAGTGAAGTTTTCCTTAAAAAAGTATACTTTTCATTTTAGTGTCTGTCTTCCTCTCAACTATTTTTCCTCCATTTTCCATTCGCACTTTTCATATATATTGAACCCAACAATACCCCACATGAATGGAGAATGACTACTTTTTCATAAAATTTTACGGACAAGTATGTGATCATCAAGCAAAGACTGATTGCATCTGGATAAGTGGGATTTCCTTTGAACTTTTCGTAGTGAACATGCATCGGATCCACTCGGTCAATTGATAGATTTGATATCTTTGAATTAACGAGCTTTAATATACACCTAGACAACACATGTCACACAACTAGCCTTTTACCGTTTATGGTTCTCAAAGTTTTTTTCTTTTAAGCCATGAACATGTCCCAATTTTATGAGAGCATAAAGAATAGGCCTTTACTAACATTCTCCTTAAAACGGCTTCCACTTTGCCCTCACATAGGTGATTTCTAAATGTTCAATCCTATATATTAAACTATTTGGTCAAATCTTCCATATTTAGATAATCATTAAAAGACTTCACACCATAAGTCGTATTCTCGTTTACTAAACATTGTCTACATCATTAGAATAGGTTGGGTATTTTACAATGTTGAACATGTCAGACACAATTTTGTTTGATCTTCTTGAACCGAGCTCTTGGGATCTCCAAACTGCTAGATAGAATTACCACTATGCTGACTTGTCCTAGGCCTTAAACTCATTTCCGTGGATGTTCTCTCAACTCCCTCAATAGATAGGCCTTTGTTAAGTCAATCCGACACATTATCCTTTGACTTCAAATAGGTAATAGTGATAATTCCACTAGAGGAAAGTTCTCTAGCAGTAATATGTCTACATCTTATGTGACGAGATTTACCATTGTACATAAATGCTCCCTGCCCTACCTATTGCTGCTTGTCTATCACAGTGTATACATACTGGTGGCACTAGTTTGGACAAATAAGGAATATCTTCAAAGAAATTCTGAAGTCATTCTTTTTCTTCACCGACTTAATCCAATGCGATAAATTCATATTTCATTGGAGAGCGAGCACTACAAGTCTGTTTGGATGATTTCCAAGAGACCGCTTTTCCACCGATAGTAAATACATATCCCCTTATGGATTTTACTTTGTTCGATACGATGATCCAATTTGCATCACTATATCTTTCAAGACCACTGGATATTTATTATAATGCAAAGTGTAGTCTTGAGTGTATTTAAGATACCCCTAAAATCTTTTCATTTCCATCCAATGAGTTTTATAAGGATTACTCGTGTATCAACTCAACTTACTTATAGCGCATGCTATGTCTGATTGTGTACAGTTCATTATATACATTAAACATCCCAATACTCTTGCTAACGCCAATTGTGAGTCACTTTCATCTTCATTCTTTCGAAGTGCAAAGCTTATATCCAATGGAGTCTTGGCAATACTAAATTTTATATACTTGAATTTGTCAAGTACCTTTTAGATGTAATGAGACTGTGACAATGCCAACCCTTTTGGAGTTCTATGGATTCTTATCCCTAAGATCACATCCAAAAATTCGTGGTCTTTCTTATTGAACTTGACCTCGAGCATTTGTTTTGTTACATTTATGTCTTAAATGTCTCTACTGATGATCAATATATCATCCACATGTAAATACACAATGACTTAGTGATTTGGAGTATCTTTAATATAAACACATTTATCACATTCATTAATTTTGAATCTGTTTGCCAACCTAGTTTGGTCAAACTTTGCATGTTATTGCTTATGTGCTTGTTTTAGTCCATAAAGTAACTTAACAAGTTTACACACCTTTTTTTTTGGAACCACAAAACCCTCAGGCTGATCCACATAAATTTCTTCCTCTAATTATCCATTTAGAAATGTAGTTTTCACATCCATTTGATCGATTTCAAGATCATATACCACCGCCAAGTCAATTAACATTTAAGTCGATGTTATCCTTGTTACCGGTGAGTATGTATCAAAGTAATCAAGGTATTCTTTTTGTTTGAAGCCTTTTACTACAAGTGTTGCCTTGTATTTGTCAATAATACTATCCACTTTCATTTTCCTTTGGAAGACCCATTTAGATCCTAAAGGTTTGTTTCCTGGAGGAAAATCATCCAATTGCTATGTATGGTTGCTTAAGATTGAATAAATCTCACTATCGACTGCCTCTTTCTAAAAGGATGAGTCCGAAAATGCCATCACATTCTAAAATGTTTGAGGCTCATTTTCTAAGAGAAATATTACAAAATCAGATCCAAACGAAGTTGACGTATACTACGTCTTGGATTCTCATTATTATGTACATTCCCACTTGGTTTATCTCGTGGTCATTTAGAACCTCCACAAAACTGTTTATGTATAGTTTTATATGGATAAATGTTTTCAAAGAATTCAGCATTATCTGATTCAATTACCGTATTTTCATTAATATCCATATGTTTGGATTTATGAACCAAAAACCGACTTGGTTTACTACTTTTAGCATATTCTATGAACACGCAGTCCACCATCTTAGGTCCTATCTTAACCCTTTTAGGAATAGAAACTTGGACCTTTGCTAGATACCCCCACACATTGAAATATTTCAAGTTAGGTTTCCTTTCTTTCAAATTTTCATAAGGAATTGATTGTGTCTTACTATAGGTAACTCTATTGAGTGTTCAGTTGGCCGTAATAATAGCCTCCCCTACAAGCTTTGCAGTAAATATGAACTTATAAGTAAGACATTCATCATTTTCTTCAAAGTTTGGTTTTTCCTTTCTACAATTCCATTAGATTGAGGTGAATATGGGGTCGTAGTTTGATTGACAATTACATTCTCTACACATATTTCGGCGAACGGAGATTCATATTCTCTGCCCCTATCACTTCTTATAGTTTTGATCTTTTTCTCTAACTGATTTTCAACTTCAGTTTTTTTGCCTAAACACATCTATTGCTTTATCCTTACAATTTAGTAAGTAGACATAACAATATCTAGTGCAATTGTCAATAAAAGTTATGAAATACTTTTTCCCACCACGTGATGGTGTTGACTTTATATCACAAATATTAGTGTGGATTAAGTCTAAGAGATTTCTTTCTTAGACTCAGTCAAATTTTCTTGGTCCTTCTTCTTCCCTTTCTTTGGGGTACGACAATCCCTAGAATTGAGGACAATCTTGCCACAGTTGAAGAACTTTCCCTTGAATTTCTTCTTGGGTTGATTGCTTTCATTTCCAATTTTCTTTCGCTTTATGGTGTTATTTTGGTCATCTTCTACAGTGTTTGCTCCATTCATTGCAGAATTTTCTCTTGACCTTCTTTCCATAGTCTTATTATCTTCTTCAATGTGTAGTTATACAATCAGATCTTCGACTAACATTCTTTACATTTGTGTTTCAAACAGTTCTTGAAGTCTTTCCACAAAGGTGGTAACTTCTTTATTATTGCTGCTACTTGTAATGCCTCATTCATGATCAGACCTACTATAAAGGTTAAATGAATATTAAGACCATTTTTAAATGGTTCAAAAAAGGTATTTGTCAAAATTATACCTTTCTTAAGGAGATCATGGATGATCATTTGCAGTTCTTTCATTTGGAAAACAACAGACTTGTTGTCTACCATTTTATACTCCAGGAATCTTGCAACAAAGAACTTTTTAGTTCCTGCATCCTCTATTTTGTACATTTGTTCTAGCGCTCCCCATAACTTTTTCGATATCTTTATTCCACTATACACATTGTAAAGGTCATCTTGGAGACCACTCAAGATGTAATTCCTGCAAAGGAAATTTGAGTATTTCCAAGCCTTCACAATCATGAAGCGTTCCTTTTCAAAGGTTCCTTCGGGCACCTTCGGAGCTTTCTCAACCATGAACCATTGATGACAGAGAGTTTTGATGTAGAAAAATATTTTTTGCTTCCATGTCTTGAAGTCAATACCCGCGAACTTTTTGGGTTTCTCCGCCAGTGCCATAGCTTGCGGAACATTAGTAAGACTTGCCGTGGAAATACTAGTTACCGCCATTGCCATTCCAGCATCATGCATTTGACTATCAGTCACCATTTTCCTGTCACCACAAGATAGTACCTTTAGTGTATTGAAATACTTAAAAAAAATTGCAGCAACTTTAAACACTTCTATTTTCTAGTTTAACGATGTATTTTTTATCACTTCCAATCATCAACAGAGTGATCTTTAAATTCTTATGAAGATTTTATGTCTTCAAATAACTAGTTAAGTTCAACCGGAGTACAAAGCTTAAAGGTTTAATCTCCAAAAAAACGTTATACAGATTCCGAAAGTATTATTCCTTAAGATTGTTATTTTCAATATTTTTTGTAGACTCTATATATATATATGCAGCAATAACTTCAATACAAGTTCAAGTTTAAGACAAGAACACTTATGAAGTTCTTTAACACCTTCAACACAAGATTATGAATAATCTATCTAAAAAGTATGTTATTTTTAAGAATTGAGATGAAATAGAACTTTAAAGGACAAGTCCCCTGACTACATGGAGTGTCTTTGAGGAATAATTCCCTTCACAGTACCCGAGGTTGTGGAATCTTCCTCCCAGGATAAAATATCCAAACAAACCAACTGTAGCAGTACCTCAAAAAATTTGAATATCTTCGAACTCACTCAACGATTTGATTGATCACACAGAGTATTTTGAAGACAAGAAGTGTTTGCATATTAAGAAAATTCATACCTAAACCTCGGGATAAAAGCAAGTTTATATAACCATCAGGTGTATCTTCTCAAAGGTGGCAATAGTTCATGTAAAAGTTGTATCTTTTACTAGAAAATCATGTCTGTTCGTCTAAAGAATGCATCTTTTCTGAACAGGCATACCATATCATGAATCAGTGTGTCATTTCATTGAAGGGTTGCATCCCTTCCGAAGCATCAATTTCTTCTGCACTACATTTTAAAATAGTGTTTCCGCTACTACATGCATGCATATAAATGGAGGATCAAAACACAAAAATAATGTGTTACATTTTTCCTTTGGGATTTTTAGATTAAATTTCTATCAAATAAACTTTGTCCAAAAAGATATATCTTATCGATCGATCATTTGAAAAATCCAAATCCAAATCCAAATCCAAATTTGAAGCCGAGCTGAGCGAATAACGATGACTACGGCATGAGGCACCACCTTGTTCTTGTCTCACTATCCATGTGGAGTAAGTGCTTCTTATTATAAATAATTCAAAGTTCCCTTGTCCTATCAATGTGGGAGAATTAGTGAACTTTCCCTTAGAAAGAGTACATTTTCCAATTTAGTGTCACTCTTTCTCTCCACTATTTTCCCTCCACTTTCCATTCACACTTTTCATACATATTGAACCCAACAATCCCCTACATAAAAGGGGAAAGACTACTTTTTCATAATATTTTATGGAAAAGTATGTGATCATGAAGAAAAGACTGATTGCATCTAGATAAGTGGGTTTCCCTTTGAACTATCCATAGTGAACATGCATTAGATACACTCAGTCTTTTGGTAGATTTGATATCTTTGAACCGTCGAGCTTTAATATGCACCTAGACAACACATGTAACACTACCAGCCTTTTACCATTTATGGTACTCACGGTTTTTTTCTTTTCAGCCATGAACACATCCCGATTTCATGTGAGCATAGAGAATAGGCCTTTACTAACATTCTCCTTAAAGCGGCTTCCACTTCGCCCTCACATAGATAATTTCTAAAATTTAAATCCTATAGATTAAACTATTTGGTCAAATTTGCCAAATTTAGATAATCATTAAAAGACTTCGCCCCATAAGGCTTTTCATTGTTTAATAAACAATGTCTACATCATGATAATGGGTTCGGTATTTTACAATGTTGAACCTGTCAGACACAACTTTGCTTGATCTCCTTAAACCAAACTCTTGGGGATCTCCAGACTGCTAGATAGAATTACCGCAATGCTGACTTGTCCTTGGCCTTAAACCCATTCCCTTGGATGTTCTCTCAACTCCTTCTCTAGATAGTCCTTTTGTAAGTGGAACTAACATATTATCCTTTGACTTCACATAGTTCACAATGATAATTCAACTAGAGGAAAGTTTTCTTATAATATTATGTCTCTATCTTATGTGATGAGATTTACCATTGTACATAAATTCTCCCTGCCTTACCTATTGCTTCTTGGCTATCACAGTGTATATATACTGGTGGCACTAGTTTGGGCCAATACGAAATATCTTTTAAGAAATTTTGAAGCCATTCTGCTTCTTCATCGACTTAATCTAATGTGATAAATTCAAATTCCATTGGAGAGAGAGCAATATAAGTATGTTTGGATGATTTTCAAGACACCGCTCCTCTACCAACAATAAATACATATCCACTCATGGATTTTAGTTTGATCGATCCGATGATCTAATTTCATCACTATGTCCTTCAAGTACAGCTATATATTTATTACAATGCAAAGCGTAGTCTTGAATGTATTTAAGATACCCCAAAACTCTTTTCATTTCCATCCAATAAGGTTTATTAGGATTACTCGTGTACCGACTCAACTTACTTATAGCGCATGATATGTCTAGTCATGTACAGTTCATTATACATATTAAACATCCTAATACTCTTGCATACTCCAATTGTGAGTCACTTTCACCTTCATTCTTTCGAAATACAAAGCTTACATCCAATGGAGTCTTGGCAATACCAAATTCTATATACTTGAATTTATCAAGTATCTTTTCGATGTAATGAGACTCTGATAATGCCAACCCTTATGGAGTTCTATGGATTCTTATCCCTAAGATCACATCTGCAACTCCTAGATATCGAAATTGTTCTTGATCATTATTTTCGTTGCATTTATGTTTGAAATGTCTCTACTGATGATCAATTTCTCATCTACCTATAAACATACAATGACTTGGTGATTTGGAGTGTCTTTAATAGAAACACATTTATCATATTCATTAATTTTGATTCCGTTTGCCAACATGGTTTGGTAAAAATTTGCATGCCATTGGTTAGGAGCTTGTTTTAGTCCATAAAGTTACTTAACAAGTTTACACACCTTTTTTTCTTTTCCTGGAACCACAAAACCCTCAGGCTACTCCAAGTAAATTTCTTCCTCCAATTCTCTATTTAGGAATGCGGTTTTCACATCCATTTGATAGATTTTAAGATCATATTCCTCCTCCAAGGCAATTAACATCCAAATCGATGTTATCCTTGTTACCGGCGAGTATATATCAAAGTAATCAAGGCCTTCTTTTTGATTGAAGCTTTTTACTACAAGTCTTGCCTTTTATGCGTCAATAGTACCATCCACTTTCATTTTCCATTTGAAGATCCATTTAGATCCTAAAGGTTGGTTTCCTGGAGAAAGATCAACCAATTTCCATGTATTGTTGCTTAAGATTGAATCAATCTCACTATCGACTACCTCTTTTAGAAAGGATGAGTTCGAAGATACCATCACTTCCTAAAATGTTTGAGGCTCATTTTCTAAGAGAAATGTGACAAATTCTAACCAAACGAAGTTGTCATTCTTTGATGTGTACTTCATCTTGGATTCTCATCATTATGTACATTCTCATTTGCTTCATCTGGAGGTCGTTTTGACCCTCCACTCGACTGTTCATGTCTAGTTTTATATGGATAAATGTTTTCAAAGAATTCAACATTATCTGATTCAATTATCATATTTTCATTAATATCCGGATGTTCGGATTTATGAACCAAAAACTTACATGATTTACTACTTTTAGTATATCCTATGAACTCGCAGTCCACTGTTTTAGGTTCTATATTAACCCTAGGCATTGGAACTTGAACCCTTGCTTGACACCACCCACTTTGAAATATTTCAAGTTGGGTTTCATTCCTTTTAATTCTTCATAAGGAATCGATTGTATGTTACTATGGGGAACTCTATTGAGTATTCAGTTGGATGTAATCATAGGCTCCCCCCACAAGCTTTGCAATAAATATGAACTTATAAGTAAGACATTCATTATTTCCTTCAAAGTTTGATTTTTCCTTTCCACAATTCCATTAGATTGAGGTGAATATGGGGCCGTAGTTTAATGGACAATTCCATTCTCTACATATATTTCGATGAAGGGAGATTTATATTCTCTGCCCCTATCACTTCTTATAGTTTTGATCTTTTCTCTAACTGATTTTCAACTTCAGTTTTGTATTGCCTAAATATATTTATTGCTTCATCCTTACTATTTAGCAAGTAGACATAATAATATCTAGTGCAATTGTCAATAAAATTTATGAAATACTTTTTTCCACCACGTGATGGTGTTGATTTAATATCACAAATATAAATGTGGATTAAGTCTAAGGGATTTAAATTCCTTTCAACGGACTTATACGAATGCTTAGCATACTTTAATTCCAAACAAGTTTGACACTTTGATTTATTGCGCAGTTTAGCAAAACTTCTAAGTTAATTAATTTTCATAATGTTTAGTAACTAACATGGCCTATTCGTTCATGCCACAAATTGGGAGACTCAAGTAAGTACGAAGAATTTGAACTTTTATTGATTTTAACATTCATTAAATTCATTTTGAATAGGTCCTCATTGAGGTAGCCTTTTCCTACTTAAACTTCTCCTTTACTAAGTACAATTTTTCGGGAATCAAATACACATTTGAATCTGTTTTTGTCTAGATGTGAAATAGAAATCAAATTCTTCTGTAACTCCGGAACAAACACGACATTGTTAAGTGTCTACACTTGGCTGGAAGTGACCTTCAAGCACACTTTTCCTGTTCCTTCTACTTTTTTAGTAGCAGAGTTTGCTATGTAGATCTTTTCTTCTACTCGAGCCATAGTGAACGTCGAAAACAACTCCTTGTTAGCAAAAATATGGTGGGTTACACCAAAATCCATCCACCACAAAGATTTCCCACAAAGTTCCATTCAGAAAACATAGCACACAGGTCATCTGTTTCTTTCTTAGACACAACCAAATTTTCTTGGTCCTTCTTTTTCCCTTTCTTCGAGGAACGAAAATCCATAGACTTGTGGAAAATCTTGCCATATTTGAAGCACTTTTCCTTGAATTTCTTCATGGGTTGATTTCTTTCATTTCCTCTTTTCTTTTGCTTTTTGGAGTTGTTTTGGTCATCTTCTACAATGATTGCTTGATTTATTACTAAATTAACTCTTGAACTTCTTTCCGTAGTCTTATTATCTTTTTTAATGCATAGCCGTACAATCAGAACTTTGACTGACATCTTCTTACGTTTGTGTTTCAAATAATTTTTGATGTCTTTCTACAAAGGTCTTAGCTTCTCTATTATTGCTACTACTTGAAATGCCTCTATCACGATCCGACCTACAATAAAGGTATTTGTCAAAATTATACCTTCCATAAGGAAATCATGGATGATCACTTGCAGTTCCTGCACTTGGGAAACAACATACTTGTTGTCTACCATTTTATATTCTAGGAATCTTTCAACAAAGAACTTTTTAGTTCCTGCATCCTTCATCTTGTACTTCCATTCTAGCACTCCCCATAACTCTTTCGATGTCTTTGTTCCACTGTACACATTGTAAATGTCATCTTGGAGTTCACATAAGATATAATTACTGCAAAGGAAATCTGAGTGTTTCCAATCTTCCACAATCACAAAGCATTATTTTTCAGAGGTTCCCTCGGGAACCTCTAGAGCTTTCTCAACCGTGAACCTGTGAAGACAGAGAGTTGCGAGGTAGAAGAACATTTTCTGCTTTCATCTCTTATAGTCAATACCCGCAAACTTTTTGGGTTTCTCCGCCGGTGCCATAGCTTATGGAGCATTAGTACGACTCGTCATGGGAATACTAGTTGCCTCCATTGTCATTCCAGCATTATGCATTTGACTATCACTTGTCGTTTTCCTATCACCACAGGATTGTACCTTTAGTATATCAAAATTCTTTTTAAAAATTTTCATCAACTTTAAACACTTATTGATTCTAGTTTAACAGTGAAGTTTTTATGACTTCCAATATTCAACCAAGTGATCATTAACTTGTAATGAAGATTTTAGGTCTTCAAATCACTAGTTAAGTTCAAACGGAGTAGAAAACTTAAAATTTTAATCTCCAAAAAGAAGCTATACAAATTCCGAAAGTATTATTCCTTAAGATTGTTATTTTTAATATTTTTGGGTACAAGACTCTGGGTATATATGCAACAATAACTTCAATACAAGTTCAAGTCTAAGACAAGAACACTTATGAAGTTCTTTAATACCTTTAACACAAGATTTCGAATAATCTATCAAAGAAGTATGTTATTTTTCTGAAATAAGATGAAACAAAATTTTTAAGGACAAGTCCCTCGACTACATGGAGTGTCCTTAATGAATAATTTACATCACTGTACCCATGGTTATGAAATCTTCCTCCCAGGATAAAATGGCCAAACAAACCAACTGTAGTGGTACCTCAAATAATTGGAATCTCTTCGAACTCACTCAACGATTTAATTGATCATACAAAATATTTTGAAGACAAGAAATGTTTGTATATATTTAGAAAATTCGCACCTAAACCTGTGGATAAAAGTAGGTTTATATAGCCATCAGGTGCCTCTTCTGAAAGGTGGCAATGGTCACTTAAAAGGTGTAACCTTTTCTAGAAAATCATGTCCGTTCGTCCAAAGAATGCGTCTTTTCCAAACAGGTATACCATTTCTTGAATTAGTGTGTCATTTCATTGAAGACCTTATGAAGCATCAATTTACTTCTGCACTGCATTTCAAAATAGTGTTTCCACTACTGCATGTATGCATACAAATGGAGGATCAAAACACAAAAATAATTTGTTGTGTTTTTCCCTTTGGTATTTTTGGATTAAATTTCTATAAAATAAACTTTATTCAAAAAGATAAATCTCATCAATCGATCATTTGATAAATCAAAATCCAAATCCAAATCTGAAGCCGAGCTGAGAGAGTGACTTCGATGACGGCGTGAGACACCACCTTGTTTTTGCGTTACTGTCCATGTTTAGTAAGTGCTTCTTATTATAAACACTTCAAAGTTCCCTTCTCCCACCAATGTGGGAGAATTAATGAACTTTCCCTTAAATAGAGTACACTTTCCATTTTAGTGTCACCCTTTCTCTCCACTATTTTTCCCTCAATTTTCAATGCACACTTTTCATACATATTGAACCCAACAATTCTAACATGAATGGGGAATGACTATATTTTCGTAAAATTTTATGGACAAGTATGTGATCATCAAGCGATGACTGAATGCATCTAGATAAGTGGGTTGTCCTTTGAACTTTTTGTGGTGATCATGCATCAGATGCACTTGTTCAATTGGTAGATTTGATATCTTTGAACCGTCGAGCTTTAATGTACCCCTTGACAACAAATGTCATACAACCAATATTTTAATGTTTATGGTTCTCACGATTTTGTTCTTTTCAGTCATGATCAGTTCTTAGTTTCATGAGAGCATAGAGAATAGGCCTTTATCAACTGTAATGCCCCGAATCTGGTACCCAAAATACTACATGGTGCCCATAACCCCAAAGTACCATAAGCTAACCTATGACTTATATCTGTAAACTAAGAACTGAATAATAGTAATAATATCATTAATGCGGAAACATGAACTGAAAGGCCATAAGGTTCACTACTAGTACATAACTAAAAAGTATGGTATAACAATACCAAAATAGCTGAGATAATTATCTGAACATACTGTAGTCTGAAAGCCTGAATAAGGAGTTGATGGGACATGTCTCCAACTAACTCCAACTACTGAAATAAACTAAAAACTGAAATAGTAATGTGATCATCATATCCTCAAATGATGAGGACATACTGCTAACTCTAATAACCGAACTGGGATACTGTTGGTTCTCTGGAGCTCATGCTTCTAAACCTATGGTAAAGACACCATAGCACAAATACGTCAGTACTTTGAATGTACTGGTATTCAAGTGAGGTAGGATGAATGCAATAGGTTAATATGCATGAACAATACTAACTAACTGACTAACATGAAAGTGAGAATACATGTATGTATACGTAACTGTAACTGAGATCGTGCTAGGACTAAATACTGAGTTCTGACTACTGTGTTTTTCTAATAACATGGAATTTCTGATATATGAGGCACTGATACTATGTTACTAATACATGAATAACTGTGTCTGACAGTTCTAATTATAAAGAACTAGTCTGGTTGACTGTATCTGATAGTCCTAAAGATGAATACTAATAATATGAGTTTTGATAACTGATATAACTGATTACATGAATAACTATATCTGATAGTCCTGAATCTGATGGAGCTATCTGAGTTTTATTCTATATCTAAGTTGTCTATATCTGACAGTCCTGAAATCTGAAGAACTATCTGAGTTCGTTAATTGAGACTAAGACTGAGATTGAAACTATAATTGTGGGAAGTAGTCATATAACCCACATGCCCTATATATGCTATTATAGCTAAGCTAGGGTCCAATCTTTGCCCTGACTGGAAAGGCATTAATATTGTGCCACTGGTAAAAACAACTGTGAGTAGCCCTCATATAACAGGTTACTCTAATGAGAATAGTAGGAACCCTCATATAGCAGGTTAGGACACCTCATCTACCCTCATATAACAAGCTATGATATCTCAGCCTATGCTGGCTAAGTAGTTCTTGAATGCAAGGATGACATCTAAGAATCACACCCTTAAAATAACAGGTGATTTCCCATCTTTGGGCTCACTTGGTGCTAACTCCTACTCCCATCTGAATAGACTGATCAAGATTAACTGAACTGGTTAACTGAACTGAACTGATACTAATGGTATTGCTTAGCTGAACTGAGCAGAGTTCACTGAGTTCTGTGGACTGACGGAATACAACTGAGATCTGAGGACTGACTGAGAGTACTAATGTTATTGAAAGTACTATGATTTTTGAAGTTCCCAAGATCACTGAGTACTGAAATCATTGAGATTACTGAACTACTGAGATTTTCTGAGGTTACTGAGTTACTAAACTTTCTTGAGTCATATGACTGACTAAATTTTATGAAGCATGGATTGACTGAGGATATCGTGAAGACGTAACACTGGTTATTTTTCAGGTATAAGTACCCCCAAGACTTGATAGAAGGAAACTAATACAACATGACACTTCTTGATCATAAGAATAAAGTTCACAATTCATAATGCCATAAGTAGGGGATTCATACTACACATGATTCTCAAAATCTTATACATAAAAGGGAATGCATGTAACATGTACATACTTTCATAACTTCAATGTCATGGGCATTCCACATCACAACAATCAATACACAATAATGGCATGGAATTCATGTTGAATCATAAGGGATAGAGCATGGACTTGTCATTTAAGCACTATTGAGTCATTAAAACATGGGTTTTATCATTCTAGGTATTTTAGCAAACACCTTACATGCACAACTTTGGGCATAGGTATACTTATCAATTTAATAATCTTAAGTTACACAAACTCATGGATTTCAACTAACATGCTCACATATTTTATGAAAATATATTAAGAAACTATATTGAAACCCAAATAACAACCATCAACATGAACTTAATCATATCACATCAAGATAATCACAATTTATTATTTAGAACATGATTCTTGAGCTCCATGGATGAAAGGGATCCATGGATGAACACTACGCATACCTCAGTTCATGATTTTGTAAAGATGACGGTGAAACCTTCTTAAATTTGAATCCCCAATAGAAACTCTAGCTTGTTCTTAAGAGACAATTGAGAGAAACTTGTATATTTTGGGTGAAGAATGGCTAAATCACGTGTTATTGGGTTTACATAGGGTTGAGAAATTAACCCTTTTAACCCTTGGATGCGTATTTTATTTCTGAGAAAATTTATTGATTTGGCAGGCTAGCACAATGCGGTGCAATCACACCGTGTCACTAGAAATTGCCAACTGAGAACTAGGCTGACGGCGCAATATGGTGAAATCACGTTGCAATACTGGATGGGACCTAATAGTTTACCGCGATGCGGTGGTATCGCACTGAGACACTGGCAAAAGGATGATTCTGAATTTGATCCCTGGCACGATGCTCCATAATCATAGAGGCTCACTGAATTTTGATCATTTCCATTATGACCTACTCCGCGATGCACTGATGGCTCAGGTGGTACACTGTCTCACTTAAAAGGCTCTAACTCTTTGCCCGGGTGTTGGATTTGGGAGAATTTGGTATCAATGGAAATTTTATTAAGTTTACCACTTGAAAAAAGTGAAAATATTGAAAATAACATATGCATAAAAGTCAATTCATCTTTGAAACAAGTTTTTAACATTTATGGGATGAATTTAAGTTAGGTAGAAGTACGGGGTATTACACTAACATTCTCCTTGATGCGACTTCCACTTCGCCCTCACATAGGTGATTTCTAAACATTCAATCCTATAGATTAAATTATTTGGTCAAATCTGCTAAATTTAGATAATCATCAAAAGTCTTCACTCCATAAGTCTTATCCTCGTTTACTAAGCATTGTCTACATCATGAGAATGGGTTGGGTATTTGACAATGTTGGACCTGTCAGGCACACATTTATTTGATCTCTCTGAACCTAACTCTTGGGATCTCCATTCTTCTTGAAAGATTTACCGCCATGGTGACTTGTCCTAGGCCTTAAACCCATTCTCTTGGATGTTCTATCAACTCCTTATCTAGATAGGCATTTTGTAAGTGGATCTGACACATTATCCTTTGACTTTATATAGCAAAACAGTGATAATTCCACTAGAGAGAAGTTCTCTAACAATATTATCTCTCCATCTTATGTGATAAAATTTACTATTTTACATTATACTCCCTGCTCTACCTATTGCCGCTTGGCTATCACAGTATATACATATTGGTGCCACTGATTTAGGCCAATAAGGAATATCTTCCAAGAAATTCTGGAGCCATTCTTCTTCTTCACCGGCTTTATCCAATGTGATAAATTTAGATTCCATTGTAGAGCGAGCAATACAAGTCTATTTTGAGGATTTTTAAAAGACCGCTCCTCCATCGATAGTAAATATATTTCCACTCATGGATTTTACTTCGTTCGATCCGGTGATCCAATTTGCATCATTATATCCTTAAAGTACCACTGGATATTTATTATAATGCAAAGTGTATCCTTGAGTGTATTTAAGATACCCCAAAACTCTTTTCATTGCCATCCAATTAGTTTTATTAGGATTACTCGTGTACTGACTCAACTTACTTATAGTGCATGCTATGTATGGTCGTGTATAGTTTATTATATACATTAAACATCCTAATACTCTTGCGTACTCCAATTGTGAGGCACTTTTACCTTCGTTCTTTCAAAGTGCAAAGCTTACATCCAACAAAGTCTTGGCAATACCAAATTCCATATACTTGAATTTGTCAAGTACCTTCTAGATGTAATGAGACTGTGGTAATGCCAACCCTTGTGGAGTTCTATGGATTTTTATCCCTAAAATCACATTAGCAATTTCAAGGTCTTTCATATCAAACTTTCTCTTGAGCATTCATTTTGTTGCAATTATGTATGAAATGTCTCTACTGATGATCAGCATATCATCCACATATAAACATACAATGACTTGGTGATTTGAAGCATTTTTAATATAAACATATTTATAACATTCATTAATTTTGAATCCATTTGCCAACATGGTTTGGTCTAACTTTGTATGTCATTTCTTAGGTGCTTGTTTTAGTCCATAAAGTGACTTAACAAGTTTACAGACCTTATTTTCTTTTCCTAAAACCACAAAATCCTTAGGTTGTTCCATATAAAGTTCTTCCTCTAATTCTCTATTTAGGAATGTTGTTTTCATATCTATTTGATGGATTTCAAGATCATATACCTCTGCCAAGTCAATTAACATTCGAATCGACGTTATCCTTGTTACCGACGAGTATGTATCAAAGTAATCAAGGCCTTTTTTTTGTTTGAAGACTTTTACTACAAGTCTTGCCTTGTATTTGTCAATAGTACCATCCATTTACATTTACTTTTTGAAGATATATTTAGATCCTAAAGGTTTGTTTCCTGGAGGAAGATCAACCAATTCCCATGTATGGTTGCTAAAGATTGAATGAATCTCACTATCGACCTCCTTTTTCCAAAAGGATGAGTCCAAAGAAGCCATCGCTTCCTTAAATGTTTGAGGCTTATTTTCTAAGAGAAATGTTACTAAATCTGATCGAAATAAAGTTGACATTCTTTGACGTGTAATACATCTTAGTTTATCATCATTATATACCTTCTCACTTGGTTCATCTTGAGTTCATTTAGACTCTCCACTAAACTGTTCATGTTTAGTTTTATACTGATAAATGTTTTCAAAGAATTCAGTATTATCTGATTCAATTAATGTGCTTTCATTAATAATCGGATGTTAGGATTTATGAACAAAAAATCTACATGATTTACTACTTTTAGCATATCCTATGAATATGCATTCCACCGTCTTAGGTCCTATCTTAACCCATTTATGCATAGGAACTTGGACCTTTGCTAGACACATCCATACTTTAAAATATTTCAAATTGGGTTTCCTTTCTATTTTTGATAAGAAATTGATTATGTCTTACTATGGGGAACTTTATTGTGTATTTGGTTGGCTGTAATGATAGCCTCACCCCCCCAAGATTTGCTATAAACCAGAACTTATAAGTAAGGTATTCATTATTTTCTTCAAAGTTTGGTTTTTTCTTTCCACAATTCCATTAGATTTAGGTGAGTATGGGGTCGTAGTTTGATGGACAATTCCATTCTCTATACATATTTTGGCGAAGGAAGATTCATATTCTCCACCCATATCACTTCTTATAGTTTTGATATTTTCTCTAATTGATTTTTAACTTCAGTTTTTTTGCCTTAACGCATCAATTGTTTCATCTTTACTATTTATCAATTAGACATAACAATATCTAGTGTAATCGTCAATAAAAGTTATGAAACTCTTTTTCCCATCACGTGATGGTGTTGACTTCATATCACAAATGTTAGTATGGATTAAGTCTAAGGGATTGAAATTCCTTTCAATGGACATATACGGTTGCTTAACAAACTTTAATTCCACACAAGTTTGACACTTTGATTTACTGCACTCAAAGTTTTGCAAAACTTCTAGGTTAATCAGTTTTTGTAATGTTTTGTAATTAACATGGCCTAGTCGTTCAAGCCACAAATTGGGAGATTCAAGCAAGTAAGAAGAATTTAAAATTTTATTGATTTCAATATTCATTACATTCATTTCAATTGGCCCTCATTGAGGTAGCCTTTTCCTACTTACACTTCTCCTTTACTAAGTATAATTTTTCCAAAAATAAATACATATTTGAATCCATTCTTGTCTAGAAGTGAAATAGAAATCAAGTTCTTCCATAACTCTGGAATATACAAGACATTGCTAAGAGTCAACACTTTGCCAGAAGTCCCCTTCAAGCACACTTTTTTTGTTCCTTCTACTTTTTGTAGTTGCAAATTTTACAATGTAGATCTTTTCTTCTACTTGAGCTGAAGCAAACTTCGAAAACAACTCCTTGTTAGCACAAACATGGCAGGTGGCACCAGAATCCATCCACCATTTGTGAGGATGTCCCAGCAAGTTGTATTCGGAAAGCATAACACACAGATCATCCATTTCTTTCTTAGATTCAGCCAAATTTGTTTAGTCCTTCTTTTACCTTTATTTGGGGAATAACAATCCATAGACTTGTGGAAAATCTTGCCACAGTTGAAGAACATTCCCTTTAATTTCTTCTTGGGTTGATTGCCTTTATTTCTAGTTTTCTTTTGCTTTTTGGAGTTGTTTTGGTCATCTTCTGCAATGTTTGATCCATTCATTGCAGATTTTCCTCTTGACCTTCTTTCCGCAGTCTTATTATCTTGTTTAATGCATAGTCATACAATCATCTCTTCGACTGACATTTCTTTACATTTTTGTTTCAAATAGTTCTTGAAGTCCTTCCACAAAGGTGGAAGCTTCTTTATTATTGCTGCTACTTAAAATACCTCATTCATGATCAAACCTAAAATAAAGGTCAAGTGGATATTAAGACTATCTTTAAATGGTTCAACAAAGGTATTTTTCAAAATTTAACCTTCCGCAAGGAGATCATGGATGATCACTTGCAGTTCCTGCACTTGGGAAACAATAGACTTGTTGTCTACCATTTTATACTCCAGGAATCTTGCAACAAATAACTTTTTAGTTCCTGCATTCTCCATCTTGTACTTCCATTCTAGCGCTCCCCATAACTCTTTCGATGTCTTTGTTCCGTTGTATACATTATAAAGGTCATCTTAAAGACCACTCAAGATGTAATTCATATAAAGAAAATCTGAGTGTTTCCAAGCCTCCACAATCACGAAGCATTCTTTTTTCAGAGGTTCCCTTGGGCATCCCCGGAGCTTCCTCAACCGTGAACCTTTGAAAATAGAGAGTTGTGAGGTAGAAAACTATTTTCTTCTGCCATCTCTTGAAGTCAATATCTACAAACTTTTTAGGTTTCTTTGCCGGTGCCATAGCTTGTGGAGCATTAGTACGACTCTTCATGGACATACTAGTTGCCTCCATAGTCATTGCAGCATCATGCATTTGATTGTCAGTCATCATTTTTCTATAACCACAAGACTGTACCTTTAGTATATCAAAATACTTATAAGAAATTGCAGCAACTTTAAACACTTCTTCTTTCTAGTTTAACGATGAAGTTTTTATGACTTCCAATAATAAACCGAGTGTTCTTTAACTTGTGATGAAGATTTTATATCTTTAAATTACTAGTTAAGGTCAAACGAAGTAGAAAGCTTAAAGCTTTAATCTCCAAAAAAAAAGCTATACAAATTCTGAAAGTATTATTCCTTATGATTGTTATTTTCAATGTTTTCGGGTACAAGACTCTGTATATATACATACAACAATAAATTCAATACAAGTTCAAGTCTAAGACAAGAACACTTATGAAGTTCTTTAGCACCTTCAACACAAGATTGTGAATAATCTATCCAAGAAGTATATTATTTTCAGAAATGAGATGAAACAGATTTTGTAAGGCCAAGTCCCCCAACTACACGGAGTGTCCTTAACGAATAATTCCCCTCACTGTACCCGAGGTTATGGACTCTTCCTTCCAGGATAAAATGTCCCAACAAACCAACTGTAGCGGTACCTCAAACACTTGGAATCTCTTTGAAATCACTTAATGATTTGATTAATCAGACGAAATATTTTGAAGACAAAAAAAGTTTGTATATTCAGAAAATTCGTACCTAAATATGTGGATAAAAGCAGGGTTATATAGCCATCAGGTATCTCTTCTGAAAGGTGGCAATGGATCACTTAAAAGGTGTAACCTTTTCTGGAAAATCATGTCTGTTTGTCCAAAGAATGCATTTTTTCTGAAAAAGCGTACCATTTCATAAATCAGTTGTTATATTCGTTGAAGCCCTTTCAAATAATCAATTTTCTTCTGTACTACATTTTGAAACAGTATTTCCGCAACTGCATTCATACATATAAATGGAGAATCAAAAAACAAAAACAATTTGTTGCATTTTTTCCTTTGATATTTTTGGTTTAAATTTCTGTCAAATAAACTTTATCCAAAAAGATAGATTTCATCAATCGATTATTTGACAAATCAAAAACCAAATCCAAATCCAAATCCAAAGTCGAGCCGAGCGAGTAGCGACAATGATGGAATAAGGCACCACTTTGTTCTGGCTTCACTATCCATGTGGAGTAAGTGATTCTTATTATAAAGACTTCAAAGTTCCTTTCTCCCACCAATGTGGGAGAATTAGTGAACTTTTCCTTAAAAAGATTACACTTTCCATTTTAGTGTCTCTCTTTCTCTCCACTATTTTCCCTCCATTTTCCATTCACACTTTTCATACATATTGAACCCAACAATCCCCTACATGAATGGGGAATGACTACTTTTTTGTAAAATTTTATGGACAAGTATGTGATCATCAAGGAAAGACTAATTGCATCTGGATAAGTGGGTTATCCTTTGAACTTTTCGTAAGGAACATGCATCGAATGCACTCGTTCAATCGGTAGATTTGATATCTTTGAATTTTCGAGCTTTAATGTACACCTAGACAACACATGTCACACGACCATCCTTTTACCATTTATGGTTTTTATGATTTTATTCTTTTCAGCCATGAACACATCTCAGTTTCATGAGAGCATAAAAATTAGGCCTTTACTAACATTCTACTTGAAGTGGCTTCCACTTCGCTCTCATATAGGTGTTTTCTAAACATTCAATCCTATAGATTAAACTATTTGGTCAAATCTTCCAAATTTAGATAATCATTAAAAGACTTCACACTATAAGTCTTATCCACGTTTACTAAACATTATCTACATCATGAGAATTGGTTGGGTATTTGACAATGTTGAACCTATCAGACACAACTTTGTTTGATCTAGGTAGAGTTACCACTATGCTGACTTGTCCTAGGCCTTAAACCATTGCCTTGGATTTTCTCTCAACTCCTTCTCTAGATAGGCCTTTCATAAGTAGATACGATATATTATCCTTTGATTTCACATAGTCAACAGTGATAATTCCACTAGAGAGAAGTTTTCTAATAGTATTATGTCTTTGGTTTATGTGAGAAGATTTACTGTAGTACATCATGCTCCCTGCCCTACCTATTTTTGCTTGGCTATCATAATGTTTATATACTGGTGCCACTAGTTTGGGCCAATAAGGACTATCTTCCAAGAAATTTCGAAGCCATTCTGCTTCTTCACCGACTTTATCCAATGCAATAAATTTAGATTCCATTGTAGAGTGAGCAATACAAGTTTGTTTGGATGATTTCCAAGAGACCTCTCCTCTACCGCTGGTAAATACATATCGACTCATAGATTTTACTTTGTTCAATCCTGTAATCCAATTTTCATCAATATATCCTACAAGTACCGCTGGATATTTATTATAATGCAAAGCATAGTCTTGAGTGTATTTAAGATACCCCAAAACCTTTTTCATTGCCATCCAATGAGTTTTATTAGGATTACTTGTGTACCGACTCAACTTACATATAGCGCAGGCTATGTCTTGTCGTGTATAGTTCATTATATATATATATATATATATTAAAAATCCCATTACTCTTGTGTACTCCAATTGTGAGTCACTTTTTCCTTCATTCTTTCGAAGTGTAAAGCTTATATCCAATTGAGTCTTGGCAATACTAAATTCCATATAGTTGAATTTATCAAGTACCTTTTAGATGTAATGAGACTGTGATAATGCCAACCCTTGTGGAGATCAATGGATTCTTATCCATAAGATCACATTTGCAACACCAAGGTCTTTCATATCAAACTTACTCTCGAACATTCATTTTGTTTCATTTATGTATGAAATATCTCTACTGATGATCAACATATCATCCACATATAAACACACAATGATTTGGTGTTTTGGAGTGTCTTTAATATACACACATTTATGACATTCATTAATTTTGAATCCGATTGACGACATGGTTTGGTCAAACTTTGCATGACATTGCTTAGGTGCTTGTTTTAGTCCATAAAGTTACTTAGCAAGTTTACAAACGTATTTTCTTTTCCTGGAACCACAAAACCCTCAGGCTATTCGATGTAAATTTCTTCTTCCAATTCTCTATTTAGGAATGCGGTTTTCACATCTATTTGATGGATTTTAAGACCATATACCGCTGCAAAGGCAATTAACATTTGAATCAAGGTTATCTTTGTTACCGGCGAGTATTTATCAAAGTAATCAAGGCCTTATTTTTGTTTGTAGCCCTTTACTACAAGTCTTGCCTTCTATTTGTCAATAGTACCATCCACTTTCATTTTCTTTTTGAAGATGCAATTAGATCCTAAAGGTTTATTTCCTGGAGGAAGATCAACCAATTACCATATATGGTTGCTTAAGATATAATCAATCTCACTATTAACTGCCTCTTTTCAAAAGGATGAGTCCAAAGATGACATTGCTTCCATAAATGTTTGAGGCTCATTTTCTAAGTAAAATAGTGTAAAATCTGATCCAAACGAAGTTGATGTTCTTTGATGAGTACTACGTCTTGGATTCTCATCATTATGTACATTCTTACTTGGTTCATCTCGAGGTCGTTTAGACCCTCCACTAGACTGTTCATGTCTAGTTTTATATAGATAAATATTTTTAAAGAATTCAACATTATCTGATTCAATTATCGTGTTTTCATTAATATTCGGATGTTCAAATTTATTACCCAAAAAATGACATGCTTTACTACTTTTAGCATATCGTATGAACACACAGTCCACTGTCTTAGGTCCTATCTTAACCCTTTTAGGCACAGAAACTTGGACCTTTGCTAAACACCCTCGTACTTTAAAATATTTCAATTTCAGTTTCCTTTCTTTTCATTTTTCATAGGGAATTGATTGTGTGTTACTATAGAGAACTCTATTGAGTATTTGGTTAGCTGTAATAATAGCCTCCCCCACAAGTTTTACGGTAAACCTGAACTTATAAGTAAGGTATTTATAATTTCCTTTACAGTTTGATTTTTTCTTTCTACAATTTCATTAAATCGAGGTGAGTACGGGGCCGTAGTTTGATGAACAATTCCATTCTCTATACATATTTTGGCATATGGAGATTCATATTCTCCGCCCCTATCACTTTTTATAGTTTTGATATTTTTTTCTAACTGATTTTCAACTTCAGTTTTGTATTGCCTAAATGCATCTATTGCTTCATCCTTACTATTTAGCAAGTAGACATAACAATATCTAGTGCAATCATCATTAAAAGTTATTAAATATATTTTCCCACCATGTGATGGTATTGACTTCATATCACAAATATCAGTGTGGATTAAGTCTAAGGGATTGGAATTACTTTTAATGGACTTATAGGGATGCTTAACATACTTTGATTTCACACAAGTTTGACACTTTTAGTTATTGCACTCAAAGTTTGGCAAAACTTCTAAGTTAACAGTTTTTGTAATGTTTTCTAATCAACATTGCCTAGTTGTTCATGCCACAAATTGGGAGATTTAAGCAAGTAAGAAGAATTTTAACTTTTGTTGATTTCAACATTCATTACATTCATTTTGAATAGGCCCTTATTCATGTAACCTTTTGCTACATACACTTCTCCTTTACTAAGTACAATTTTTTTGAAAAAAAAAATACATACTTGAATCCATTTTTCTAGAAGTGAAATAGAAATCATGTTCTTTGGTAACATCAGAAAATACAAGACATTGTTAAGTGTCAACACTTTGCCAGAAGTTTTCTTCAAGTACACTTTTGATGTTCCTTCTATTTTTGCAGTAACGGAGTTTTCCATGTAGATCTTTTCTTTAACTTGAGCTGGAGCGAACTTCAAAAATGACTCCTTGTTAGCACAAACATGGCGGATGGCACCAGAATCCATCCACCATTCACGAGAATTTCCCACCAAGTTGCATTTGGAAAGCATAGCACACAAATCATTCGTTTCTTTCTTAGACTCAGCCAAATTTTCTTGGTTATTCTTCTTCCCTTTTTTCAGGGCACGGCAATCCGTAGACTTGTGGACAATTTTCCCCTAGTGTAAGCACTTTCCCTTGAGTTTCTTCTTGAGTTGATTGCTTTTATTTGTATCTTTCTTTTGCTTTTTAGAGTTGTTTTGGTCATCTTCTACAATAGTTTCTCCATTCATTATAGAATTTCCTCTTGACCATCTTTCCGCAGTCTTATTATCTTCTTTAATGAGTAGTCGTACAATCAAATCTTCGACTGACATCTCCTTATATTTATATTTCAAATAGTTCTTAAAGTTTTTCCACCAAGGTGGTAGCTTTTCTATTATTGCTGCTACTTGAAACACCTCATTTACAATCAAACATACAATAAAGGTTAAGTGAATATTAAGACCATTTTTAAATGGTTCAACAAAGGCATTTGTCAAAATTATACCTTTCGCAAGGAGATCATGGGTGATCACTTGCAGTTCCTTTACTTGGGAAACAACATACTTGTTGCCTACTTTTTGAAACAAGTATACTATTTCATAAATTAGCGTGTCATTTCATTTAAGGGTTGCATCCCTTTTGAAGCATCAATTTGCTTCTGCAGTGCATTTCAAAATAGTGTTTCTACTACTGCATGCATGCATATAAATAGAGAATCAAAACACAGAAATAATTTTTTGCATTTTTCCCTTTGGTATTTTTGGATTAAATTTCTATCAAATAAACTTTGTCTCAAAATATAGATCTCATCGATCCATCATTTGACAAATCCAAATCCAAATCCAAAGCTGAGCGAGCGACGACAACGAAGGCGTAAGGCACCATCTTGTTCTTGCCTCACTATCCATGTGGAGTAAGTGCTTCCGATTATAAACAATTCAAAGTCCCCTTCTCCTACCAATGTGGGATAATTAGTGAACTTTCCCTTAAAAAGAGTTCACTTTCTATTTTAGTGTCTCTCTTTCTCTCCACTATTTTCCCTCTATTTTCCATTCACACTTTTCATACATATTAAACCCAACATTATGAGATGATTTTTTTTTTTAAAAAACCCAAGGTTGACAAAAACTCTATCCATACATGCCTCATTTATCCATGCATATTACCAAGGAACTTGAATATAAATTTCAGAGTTGTCTGAAAATTATTTGAAGTGAAATGACGTTATTGTTTGATTGAAAATTCAAAGTTGAAGAAAACTCTATCTGTGTATCTCATGTATATCAATTTTGATGTTCATTGGAATTGATTTGGGATGGATTTACATTGTCCAAAAAGATAGATCAAAATTCATCTCCGAAGCCGAGCCGAGCGAGTGACGACGATGATGGCGCGAGGCACCACTTTGTTCTTGCCTCACTATCCATGTGGAGTATGTTCTTCTTATTATAAACACTTCAAATTTCACTTCTCCCACCAATGTGGGAGAATTAGTGAACTTTCCCTTAAAAAGAGTACACGTTCCATTTTAGTGTCTCTCTTTCTCTCTACTTTTCCATTCACACTTTTCATAAATATTGAACCCAACATTATGAGATTTTTTTTTTGAAACTCAAGGTTGATGAAAACTCCATCCATATATCCCTTATTTATTCGTGCATATTACCAAGGAGCTTGAATATAAAGTTTAGAGGTCTTTGAAAATTATTTCAAGAGAAATGACGTTATTTTTTGATTGAAAATTCAAAGTTGAAGAAAACTCTATCTATGTATCCCATGTATATAAATTTTGAAGTTCATTGGAATTGATTTGGAATGGATTTGATATCTGAGTCATTTGGTTGGGAAAGAATTATCCTAGAATAAGTAATCTTGGGATTAGTTATCCCACCATGTGTTTGAGATAACTTATCCTATCACTATGGTGTAAATGGTGGAATAAATAATCCCAGTACTAACTATTATCTGACATCATGATAGTCATTCATTTTATGTCAAGACTATTTATCCCTTATACTTCGTACCAAACAACCAGATTCAAAACTCTAGGTTGAAAAAAGACAATTTTCTCATGTTTATCTGTGTATCTCAACATATATATTAACGTATATCACCATATATCTGAAGTATATCTGCTATATCAATGAGAATTCTTTGTGATATAGACAAATATACATAATAAACAAAGTGGTATACATATCTCATATTGGCATGGAATCTTCTGAACCCATGTATATCTACTGGAAATTATTTTTGTTCTATAAATAATGATTTGAAACTATAAGTTGGTAGGTTTGCATAATTTTGATCTTTAATGGTTGAATTCAATTGCTCTCTATAATAATTCTGGAAAATAGAGCTCTGCATTTTTTTTGAGTATTTGAACAACTGGATTTAATGGTTTTTGGGTTATTATACTATTTTTATCTATTAATTAAATTTTTATGGTAGTTTTATGTTTTTCCCATCCTTTTAATGGATCTTCACTATATAATTGTTCTAATTTTTTCTTAACTATTTCTATCTTATTTATTGAAAATATAGTTATTTCTGTTTTATTTATCGAAAATACTACTAATTCTATTGTATCTTCAGTGTTTTTTATATTTTCTAACTTTTGTGTAATTTTTTCACTTCCTTTTATCCAATCAGTTTTCTTTCTTATTTTATTATTAACTCTTTTTGCTCTTACTTTTTGTTTACATGGTGTTGTAAACCACCAATCGTTTATAGTTATTATGTGTGGGTATAATTTATCTAAAAATGGCATTCCTAAAAGTATATCTTTTGACGTTAGTTCATAATTATAAATTTCTTCTATTGTCAATATCTTATCCCATATTTGTGCTTTTACATTCCTAGCTTTATAAGTAATTAAGCTTCCTTCATTATTAAATCCTTTAACTACTATTGGTATTTTTAATTTATCCCATTTACTTTCTGGTAAGAAATTATATCTACATAAATTAGCTTCTGCTCCTGTAGCAGAAGCTAATTTATGTATAATTTCTTACCAGAAAGTAAATGGGATAAATTAAAAATACCAATAGTAGTTAAAGGATTTAATAATGAAGGAAGCTTAATTACTTATAAAGCTAGGAATGTAAAAGCACAAATATGGGATAAGATATTGACAATAGAAGAAATTTATAATTATGAACTAACGTCAAAAGATATACTTTTAGGAATGCCATTTTTAGATAAATTATACCCACACATAATAACTAGAAACGATTGGTGGTTTACAACACCATGTAAACAAAAAGTAAGAGCAAAAAGAGTTAATAATAAAATAAGAAAGAAAACTGATTGGATAAAAGGAAGTAAAAAAATTACACAAAAGTTAGAAAATATAAAAAACACTGAAGATACAATAGAATTAGTAGTATTTTCGATAAATAAAACAGAAATAACTATATTTTCAATAAATAAGATAGAAATAGTTAAGAAAAAATTAGAACAATTATATAGTGAAGATCCATTAAAAGGATGGAAAAAACATAAAACTACCATAAAAATTGAATTAATAGATAAAAATAGTATAATAACCCAAAAACCATTAACATATAATTTTGACGATTTAAAAGAATTTAAAATGCATATAGATGAATTATTAGAAAAACAATATATACAAAAAAGTAATAGTAAACATAATAGTCTAGCATTTATAGTAAATAAACATAGTGAACAAAAAAGAGGAAAAAGTAGGATGGTTATTGTTTATAGAAATTTAAATGCAAAAACTAAAGTTAAATGCAAAAACTATAACATATAATTATCCAATACCAAATAAGATATTAAAAATAAGACAAATCCAAGGATATAATTATTTTAGTAAATTAGATTGTAAGTCAGGATTTTACCATCTAAAGTTAGAAGAAGAATCTAAAGAATTAACCGCATTTACGGTACCACAAGGATTTTATGAGTGGAATGTATTACCATTTGGATATAAAAATGCACCAGGTAGATATCAACATTTTATGGACAATTATTTTAAACAATTACCTAATTGCATAGTATACATAGATGACATATTATTATATACAAAAACCAAAGAAGAACATATAAAATTATTGAAACAGTTTACAGATATAATAGAAAAACAGGAATAAGTCTAAGTGAAAAGAAAGCCGAAATTATGAAAAACCAGATAGAATTTTTAGGAATACAAATAGATAAAAGTGGAGTAAAAATGCAACAACAAATAGTACAAAAAATAATAAATTCAAAAGAAGAATTAGATACAAAAAAGAAATTACAATCATTTTTAGGATTAGTAAACCAAGTAAGAAAATATATTCCAAAATTAGCAGAAAAATTAAAACCACTACAGAAAAAATTAAAAAAGGATATAGAATATAATTATAATGAAGAGGATAAAAAACAAGTTCAAAAAATAAAATTACTTTGCAAGGAATTACCAAAATTACAATTTTCAGATGAAAATAGAAAATTTACATATATAGTAGAAGCAGATGCCAGTGAATATAGTTACAGAGGAGTACTTAAATATAGATATGAGGCAGAAAAAATAGAACACCATTGTAGATACTACTCAGGTACGTTCAACGAGACAAAAATAAAATGGGAAATAAATAGAAAAGAATTATGTTCATTATATAAATGTTTGTTAGCATTTGAGCTATATATTGTATATAACAAATTTATTGTGCGAACAAATAATACACAGGTACGCTGGTGGCTAACAAAGAAAATACAAAACTCAGTTACAAAAAAAGATATTCGGAGACTAGTTTTAAACATATTAAATTTCACATTTATAATAGAAGTAATCAGTACTAACAAAAATGTTATTGCAGATTTCATATCAAGACAAAGCTACACAGACTGAAATGATAGAAGAAAATATACATGAAAAGATACTCAACGCCCTAACTACGCTTTCATTGAAAGTGGACAGTATGGGTACTGAGATAGAGAAGCTAACGCTAAAGACTAGTGAAGATAAACTGAAGTCTATAGCTATGAATCAGCTAACTCAGCAATGCGTAGAGCTATGTCAATCGGAAGACAATAAAATTCCAGAGCTAGAAGGAGACGTTGGGATACTCCATAAAACCCATAACGTTTATCAATCTACTTCTGCAGGTACAAGCAGAGGAGTTAGAAAAAATATGAACCTAAACAAGCTATTTGATAAACCATATACCCCAAATACATCAAAAGATCCCATGTTTATACACCCACAAATTACCACATACCGAGATAGTCTAAACCAAGACAAAAAGACTTACAACTATACAGCCCGGACATACATAGAAAATATCTACAATGTACAAACCTTTTTAAATAGCAACCCCAAAGCTACAAACATCCAAGAACCAGATACGAACTATATAACCCAAAGATTGACCGGATATAATAAGCTAATTGCTTTACCTAAAATCAAACCAAGCTTAGTTAAAACTTGCTACGAATATGGAATACTTAGTACTGTATATACCACGGACGGAACTGAGATATCCACCATACCAGAGATATATGAAGCATTTATCACCTTTAAAAGAATAACCAAAGGTACCTTATTTTTTATAAAAATTTACACGGCACCAGCAGAGATATTATTTGATGAAGTTAAAAAACCTATACAAGTTGTAAAGATAGGAATGACACGAGATATGATTATACCACAAGATATTATTTCACAGCCAGAGATACCTAGAATTGAGATACCAAAATTTTATGCGAACAAAAGGATTATTGGACTATCTACAATTTTTCAAGAGCTAGCAAATACATATTGCAACCAAAATCCTATATAGAGCTACTATTCAAGAAATCATGTACTTATATATTCAAATTCAAAAGAGTTACGAGAAACAGATATGGAAACTATTAGGCAATGGATTATCACGTTGCTTAAACCAGAGACAGAACCTATCGCCAGAGCTATCAGAGAAAAAATTTATTTCGGAAGAATTATTAACCAGATATTGCAAGACTATTGGACATAAATATCCAGATCACAAATGTTCAAAATGTAATGGAGGAGATAATGATGTCCCAACAGTTCAGCTAGAATAAAAAGAGATAAGAACGCCAGCTGGAAAGATAAGAGCAGAGCAATGATGGAGATACAACAGATATGACAAAATAAACGGAAGAAAAGATATTTAATATATTGTATCTTTTTATGTAAAAGATAAGATAGTAATTAAAAAAAGTAGTTGGTAGATTGGTAGCATTTAGTGTAAAGTTTGAATTGTTAGCTTTATAGGCTTAGGTAGGCTTTATAGAGTAGAAGACTTTTTAGTCTTTTCTTTGTTTGTTTTTTGTGTCATTAAGGCTTTTTTGACTTTTTGTAGAAATAAGAAAAACGTGTACACAAATGTACACAAATGTAAAGATGTATTCTTTTCTATAAATAAAAGATAAGAAGGCATTGCAGAAGGCAAGCCTTCTCACATTCAAGCCAAAATCCTCTCCGTTCAAAAATATTTAGCCCAGTTAATTAAATATATACATTGCAATGGAAAAATCTATGGAGCAACAAACCTCAGAAATATCAAAGCTACCGGAACAGGTATATCTATTTATGATTATGAATAGCTAAATTCATAATTCCCGACAATCATGATATGATAAAATAAATTCATATTAGTTACTTTATAGTAGAATTATTCGAAAAATAATATGTTAAGAAGTTTATTAGCAAAGTGGAAACGGAGAAAAATTCCTAAGAACTATGCCATCCTAAAGGTGAAACCAATGAGGCAAGAAGCTGTGGCGGGGAGTAACCAGAGTCGAGGCGCTGTTTAAGGGAAAAAGTATCCGAATTACCATGCTAATAGTGACCGAATAACATGTTATTTAAGAATAATCTAGTATATAGTAATCTGAGATGACCATATTTTATTATGTACATGGTTGAAGGGAATATTTTGAAAAAGCAATTTTATGATAATGAATAATAATTTATCTAATGTCATGGTAGATAAATTTAAGATACTTATTTTGTATGCACTTAGAGATATAAATGTTGTAGATATAAGAAAAATTATATTAGAAAAAAGCATTTGGAGAATATTACATGACTAGAGTAAATTATATACCATTTCTACCTAGCTACTCTTATAAATACTTATTATGTTAAAATCACGTAGAATTTTTAAAGATATGCGAAATATACAGTTACTAGAAAAACAGATAAAAATAAATATAGACAAATACATGGAAAATAAAAAATACATAAAATCTCTTAATAAAAATATGCAAGAACTACTAAGGCTAAAACAAATAACTATAAAATATCAATTTTAGAAAATAGATCATTTAGACTACCTTAAAATTTTAATCTTATATATACTTAAAGATATAGAAATTATAGATATTAAGAAAATAATATTAGAAGAAGTAATAAACTACGAAATCGAAACAATAAATGCGTTAGAACAGATATACGAAGACATTTACCCAGAAGGATATTATTCAGATCAAGACTGTGGATGTTAGAATATATTAGAAAAACTAGAGAAAACCAAGATAATCTAAATAATGAAATTAATTATAGAAACAGTATTAGAAAAATAATGGAAGATATAAAAGAAAAGTTAATATGGATAGAAAAAACCTTAGAAAATTTAGAAAAAAGCACATGTGATAGTTTATATACTTTAAAAAACTCACTACGAGAAGAACAACACAAGATAATAAATGACATAGAAAATCTAGAATTAGATATATACTACAGTACAGATAGAATAAATTATTACACAGAAATTTGTAACTCTGCAGTTACTACAGGATAAAATAATAAACCAAATAAATTAATGGATACATCTTACAAAAATTTAAGAAATAACCACACACAAAAAAGAATAGATTCATTACCTACAATAAATCTATTTTATAATCGATTATTTATATGTGTTTTCTTATTATTCACCATTTATATGTGTTTTCTTATTATTCACCATGATTAAAGTTGTCTTAGGAGGCTTTATCTATGTTATTGTGTGTATCTACTTCTATGGGTGATCTTTTAGTAGTGGATTGAGTTTATAGAATGTGTGTCGTGATCGTTTAAGAGTTTGATACATGGGATGATCTTATTATGTTAGATATGGTAGACTTGAATGTGATTTTTGGAATGGATTGGTTATCCCCTGATTATGTAGCCTTGGATTATTTTTCTAAAACTTTTACCTTATCCAAGCCCGACATACCTCCAACAGTGTAGTAGGTATCTATAGTCATGCACCGATATGGATTATTTCTTATATTTGGGATAGGAGACTGATATCAAGGGGTTATGAGTCTTATTTTCCATATATTCATGATGTCAATATGGAGAGTCCTTCTCTTGATTATGTTTCTATAGTCTACGATATGATTTTCCTACCAATCTACCTAGCCCTCCTCATGATATTGAGTTCGTTATTGAGCTTGACCTGGGAACCTGCCCTATTTCTATGGAACCTTATTTATGGATCTTATGAACTTAAGGAGATGAATTATCAACTTCAGGATCTTCTAAGTAGGGGTTTTATTTGTTCGAGTTTATAGCCTTACGGTGATCTTGCCTTGTTCATGAAAAAAAAGATGGTTCTATAGGTATGTGTGTTAACTATATGCAACTGAATAAGGTGAAAGTGAAGAATAACTAGAGCATGTTTGACTGGGTGATTATATTTCTCTTTTAGACCACAATTAAGCTTAAGTTCAAAAAAAGGTCAAGGCTTAAGTTCATTAAAGGACTTGTATTAAGGTAGGTCATAGTATTGAGTTAAAAACTCAATTTGGTTTATATGAGCATGTTAATTTCCTATTTATCTATTTATGGTAATGCATGCTATTAATGTTGACTGTTAGATGATTTTACAAGTTATTTGATCACCTAAATTGAGATGATATAAAAAGGTCTTGTTTTAAAACTTAGGTATGGTTGAATTATCCTATTATCTGACTGTACATATCATGACATGGGTTAATATTATGAGATGAAACTATAAAGGTTAATCATCACAAAATTGGCAAATTTTAGGAAGTATAAAGGTAGAGACATCACAATACGAGCGATAAATACTTGATTTAGGGTCAGGGTGACATACACTAGTTCTATAAGTTATTTGATGCATGGAATGAGTTCATCCCTTGAAGTTCATGGAAAGTAGGCATTTATACGACCGTCGATATGTGTGTACAGGGTATTAAAGAGTTTGACGGTTCGATGAATGAACCAGGTTATATTGTTTTATTATTTTGGTTGCTTTAGTGAACTAATTTATATTATCTTTGATGTTTTAGATCCTTGTGTGGTCCAGGCCATTGATATATTTGAATTAACTTAACACTATTAACTTTCTATATTGAGGAAATTGTTAAAGGGATGAGTTATCTATTAACGAGTCTTGGTAATTGACTTGATCGAATATTTATACTTGTAATATCCTTTCCTTGTTTACTTGATTGATTGCTTAATGAATCTATAAGGAAAGATTAAGTAAAGGCATAATTATTAGTGTTACATGGTTGATCCTATTTACAAATTGTTGGTTACATGATCACATTTATTATGTTGAGTTGGCCTATGACCCTACTAGTGCATAATAGTTTTGTACTAATACCATCCCGTGCTTTTCTTTTTGTTTAGTGCAGAGCATATTTTAGTGGGTCAGATGAGACCTCATCTGCAGATAGTGAATGATTTTAAATCGAAGGGTGACCTTTGTCTTTCAAATAGCCGTAGTTTTTTTGCACTGTGTTCTTGTCCATTTGTTTTGTACAAAAATATTTTAGTTATTTCTAGTGTTTTGATCGTGCCTATAGATTTTTTTTTATTTAGATATTTTGGTACGACGACCTTTATTTTCTCTATCATTTTGGTTGTTTTGATATTATTCTATATTATTTTATTGAGAACTACTTTAAATAATGCTATTGATATAGAGTTGCCTTATTTTGTATTAAAATGATTGTCGGTAATGGCTATTCAAGTAGATGGTTTTCCCATTGGAAGGGTAGTGTAGGTGCCACTTATGATGGGGTTTGATTTGAGACAAAAATTAGTATTAAAGCCCTAGGATCATTGATCTCATAATACCAAAATGAGTCTAGTAGATTCTTTTAAAATAACATGGAGATGTCTGTACTTTTCTTTGAGAGGCTACAAGACTTTAGGAAAAAAAATTCTTTCTTCCATATTTCATGATATGACTTGATTCCAATTTGTTTCTTCAAATCCAAATTGGTATTTGACCTATTAGCTATATTATTTCATAGATGGTGAAGATGAGTTAATGGAGTTAGAGAGGGAGCTCTAGCACTATCAATTCTAGTTGTAGAATCCACCACCAAAGGGAGATGATGAGGTAAAGGAAGAGAAATGGGTAGGGCAACACCCGCCAGGGCTGGAGTTCAGGCTACAACCAATCCCACTAGATAGAAATATGATACATATGCCCTGCTCAATAATCATTATGATGAGGTTATGAATAAGTAGATCCCAGAACATAAACAGGTTACACTAGTTTTGATAGGTGCGGCCCCTCCCTATTTGTCCTCTAAGTTGATTCAGTAGGATTTTTGTTTTCTGAATGGATTGGCTGGTACTAGGCCCATGCATATAGTTCATACTGACCATTATTCGGGGTTGTAGCCTACTTTTGTTATATCCCCTTAGATATATGAGTTGTCTGAGATAGAATTTTTCCATTGTCTGATATTTGGTTCTAATGTGAATGAGACTGAGCATGATATATTGAGCAAGTTTCTAAAGATAAAACCCCTATATTCCTAGGGTCTGAGTCAACATATGCCTTTGATTTTATCTTAGACTTCCATGAGAGGTTACACAAGCAGGGTATTTTGGAGAAACATAGTGTAGAATTTGTGAGCTTTCAACTACATAGTGATGCTAAGCAGTAGTGGAGGGATTATATAGAGGTTCGGTCTTCAGCTTTACCTTCCTTTACATGAACTCATTTCCATACTTTTTTTTCCTGAGAAGTATGTGCCACGCACCTTACATGACAAGAAAAAAGATGAGTTAATTTTTCTTAAGTAGGGAAGTATGACAGTTCTATCCTACAAATATAAGTTCCATGCCTTGTCCATATATTCCAACTAGTTGCATTGATACTAAAGATGAGAGGATTCACCTTTGCATGAAAGTTTTTAATACTAACATGCAAGTTATGACATTGTAGATGACTTTTTCAGGGAAGAATTTTAATAATGTGTAACATTTTGAAGAAGGTAGGAGTTAAATAAGTCAGGCATACAACTATGGTACCGAAGAAAGCCCAGAATGCAGACAACTTCAGTAAATCTTACTCCAACAACCATGGTTATCAGAACTACCCTGCATGTTTGATATAGTCAAATCTTCTAGTATTTATAGAGGGTCCATTGGGCACTACATAGTAGGCTTCAAGTATGGAAAGTCAAGTGGCTTTATATTTACTTCTAACTGGCCTTCATTAGATCGAGCTTGTTTTACTTGCGACAGTGTTAGGCATTTAAAAAGGAATTATCCAAATGGTAAGCAGACAAGATTTCAAGGTCAGTAGTAATCCAAAGCTATGATTTTGGCCAAGAAAATAGGTCATGGAAATGGTAAGGGTTATCAACAGGGTAGGCAAGGTAGTTATCAGGATAGTCATAGTGGTAATCGAGATGGTGGGAATACAGAGTTGCTTAAATTATTGATAGATCCTATTTTTTATGCCTTTCTACGCAATTTGAGGTAGACGATTCAGATTCAATCATTGCAGGTACCATTCTTCTGTGTGACCAAAAAGCAACAGTCTTATTGGACCTAGGTTCTACTTATTTGTATATTTCTATTAAATTTGTCTTGGGTTTAGACATGGTTTGTGATATGCTTGACTCACCTTTGTATTTATCTACTCTAGGTGGATATCATGGTAGTAACTCAAGTATATCGTGCTTGCTCTATAATGTTTATAGGCTTTTAGACTTGGGTAGATTTGGTGATCCTAGATTTGTTAGATTTGGGTAGATTTAGTGATCCTAGATATGTTAGATTTTTATATCATTTTGGGTACTTGGTTGTCCCCGTATCATATTATTATGAATTATAATGCTAAGACTACGACCTTAGATATGTCAAGGATGGATAGCTTTAAATCAAAAGGTGTTTTTAAGTATATCCCAGTGAAAATAATTTCCTTCATTTATGCTAAGAAGCTAGTAGGGAAGGAGAGTTCTACATTCTTGGCACATCTTTAGGACACTAGTGCAGAGGTTTCCTCTATTGAGTCAGTTCCAATAGTGATTGAAGTTCATAAAGTGTTTCCCACTGACTTGCTTGGTATGCCTCTAGATTGGGATATTGCCTTTTGAATTAATTTTGGAATCGAGCACTTGAGCCATCTCTATTCCTCCTTGTATGATGGCTTCGACTAAGTTAAGAGAGCTTAAAACTCATATGTAGGAGTTGCTTGATAGGGGATTCATTATTCCTAATGCTTTCCCTTAGGGTTCTCCAATGTTGTTTGTTGATAAAAAGGATGGAAATACATTATCAATAGTTTAATAAGGTGACCATTTTGAATAAGAACCCATTGCCCAAAATAGATGATTTATTTGACCAGTTGTAGGGTGCTTTAGTATTTTCAAATATAGATTTGAGGCAGGGTATCACCATTTGAAGATCCAATTTAATGATATTCCCAAAACAACTTTTAGAACTCATTATGTGCATTACAATTCTTAATGATGTATATGGATTGACTAATACACCAACAAAATTCATGAGTTTAGTGAATGGTATACTTAAATATTTCTTGGATTCATTTATTATTGTATTTATTGATGACATTTTGATTTACTATAATAAGAGTAAGAAGGAGCATGAAGGAAATTTGCACATAGTCTTGGGTATTTTGAAGGAGAAATGGCTTTATGCTAAATTCTCTAAGTGAAAATTTTGGATGTCGTCTGTGTTCTTTTTGGGGTATGTGGTTTCTGAATAGGGTTGGTGCATCCTATAATATTGATGTTGTTAAGAGTTGGGCTAGTCTAACTCTGTGATTGAAGTTTAGAGTTTTGTGGGTCTTTCTAGTTATTACCGTACATTTGTCAAGAACTTTGTTTCCATTACTACTCACTTGACAAGACTTACACTAAAAGAGGTACCATTTGTTTGGTATGGCAAGTGTGAAGAAATCTTTCAAAAGCTTAAGTCTCTTTTGACCAAAACTCTTATCCTTTCTTTGCACATTGAAATTAAGGATCTTATAATGTTTAGTAATGTTTCACTTTCTACTCTCTTGATGTGTTGATGCGGGATATAAATGTGATATCCTCTACTCCATAGTAATTGAAACATCATGAGAGGAATTATCCCACTCATGACTTTAAGATGGCAGTGGCGGTTATTGCACTGAAGATATGGAGACACTACCTTTATGGTGTTAAGTTCAAGGTTTTTGCAGACCATCGCAACTTATATCATGTTTTCACTTTGAAGGATTTTATCTAAGGTAGATGTGGTGGATAGATTTGGTAAAAGATTATAATGTGAACATGTAGTATTATTTAAGATAGGCCAATATATTGGTAGATACATTTAGCAAAAACTTTTAGGTACAAACAATTTAGATTGTTTAAGAGTGAAAAAAAAACCTTTGCCTAAAGAGATCCAAACTCAAGCAATGTGGTACGTACAATTTAGGGTATCTAAAAAGGGTGAAGTGTTAGATAGTATTGGGTAGGGATAACACTCTTTGCTAAAATCAAAGCTAAGAAATATAAAGATGTAAGGTTGAACAAGATTTGAAACATGGTGGTGAGTGGTGAGGCTCAGAATACTAGACTTAATGTTTCTCACATATTGAGAGTGAGAGACATGTGTGTATGACTTGTGTTAATGATGTGATTCCCAGTTAGCTTGCAGAATCTCATGGTTTTTGATATTCTCTATGTCTTAGTGCAATCAAGATGTATCATGACTTGAGACAACTCTTTTGGTGGCCCTGAATAAAAAGGGATTTAGCAATGTATGTATCAAATTTCTAGAATTGTCAGCAGGTGAAATATGAGCATCAAAAGACTATAGTTTACTTTGGAGGATGCCCCTTCCCAAGTGGAAATGGGAGAGAAATTCTATGGATATTGTGGTGGGTCTTCCTAAGACCTTCGGACATTCTAACTCAATTTGGGTCATTGCTGATAGGCTAACAAAGTCCACCCATTTTATTATGGTTAATGTTAACTACAACTCAGAGTAGTTAGTCATGATTATATTAAAGAGGTCGTGAGATTGCATGAGGTGCCAATATCTATTGTATCTGATAGTGGTACATAGTTTACCTATATGTTTTAGTAAAATTACATGAGAGGTTTTGCACAAAACTTTATCTTAGAGTTGCATTTTATCCTCTGACCAATGGACAGTCTAATAGGACCATTAAAGTACTTGAGGACATACGACAAGCATGTGATGCTAACTTTGGGGGTCATTAAGATTAGTTCTTACCATTGTAAGAATTCTTATACAATAATTATTTCACTCTAGCATTGACATTACTCTATTTGAAGCTATTTGTGGGAAAAGACATAGATAACCTATATTTTGGTTTGAGGTAGGTGATGGGAAACCTTTAGGCACAAATTTGATAAAGGAAACTCAAGAAGAGTTAAGGTTCGTTCAGGATATGATTGGTATCCCAAAGTAGACAAAAGGGATACACCGATCACAATGTAAGATACATGTACTTTAAATTAGGAGAACATATGATATTAAAAGTGTCTCCTATAAAGAGAGTGATGTAGTTTGGTAAGAGGTGCAAGCTTAGCCACAGGTTTATTGGCCTATTTAAATTTTTAGAAGTTTTGGGTCCAGTGGCTTACAGACTTGTGTTACCTCCAAGCTTGTCATGAGTAGATCAGGTGTTTCATGTCTCTATGCTTAAAAAATACCATGGGGATGATGTTTATATAATTCATTAAGACTTAGTATTTCTCGACCAAAATCTTTTTTAGGAAGAGAATGATGTGTTGTGAATTAATGGTGGTTTAATGGTACTTTTGGCACTTAAAATGAGGAAATCATACAAGAACTTAAGTGTATTTGTTAGTATAATATGTTTGTTAAGTGTTTTGAAATATATTTGGGTGGTAATTGGATTAAAAATGATTTAAACTTGACCAAGTGACATATGATACATGTCCATGACTCGTTGGGTCATTTTACAAGTCCTTGCCTGAACTATTACTTTACAAGTGATCCAAAAAATAAGATGTTGCCAGTGACACATGCTATGAGTCATAGAATTAGTCAACAGGTTTTCTGGTGAACCATCCTAAGCATATTGATCAAAAGTCCCATATAGGTACAAATCTATGCCAGGGACAATGACTACTCCATACGACTTATTGGAAGAGGCTATGATTTTTTTCTAAGACTCATGTTGAGCATATTGTCCAATAGTCTTAAAAGTTGCAAAAGTGACTCCACTGGTAATAGATCAGCTAATGATCAATTAAGTATCCCAACGAGTCATCACTAGCCATCACCACCAGCTAGCGAGAAAATAATCCAATGGGATATGGGTGTACATGCCGAGGCCTAGCCAGGCCATACGACCTGTAGCCTCATTTATTGCCACTACAGACTTAGTTTTCCTATTATGTTTAGGGCTTGATTTATTTTGTATATATAAATAGTCCTGTTAGGCCTTTTGTTTTAGTTTATGTTCTATTACTATTTTTGAGTTCGTAAACACATTCTTTGACTGTTCAATTCATAGTTGAGATTTGTGGTTTTAATTCTTCTTCTTGTAAGCGAATTATTATGATTTCTTCCATGAATTATTATTGTGTTCTTGCAACTATGAGTAGCTAAAATCCCACAACTAGGATTGTGGGAACCATGATAGATTAATGAAATATGGTTCAAAGTACATGGTGATTCTTGATGGCTATTTATTTATGTAATGTTGTTTTCTTTGATTGATTGTTTTCTTGCAGATGAAGCCCGTAGAACTCACCTTACTCTTACTTGTTTAAAATGAAGGGGTAATGGATGGGAAAATAATGAAAACAATAGAGACTTGGAGCTATCAACCTTCACTTAATAGCTTGAGTTGTGAATGTGGGAAAGCTGTTATGGGATCCATGATAAGGGTTAGATTGAAGAACTCATAGGACATGGATGCATGATTAAGGATATTCATATAATAGGGTTTGGATAATTGTTTAGATGAAATTAAATTATTGATTATACATGCCAAGCACCTGAAGAGATTCCCAGTATGAAGAACCTATGGAGATATAAATTTATGGAGAACAGAGTCTTAATGTCTTTCCTATATTCATTTCAAACTTGAAGAAAATTCACAATTATTACTTGTTCAAAGGAAACTTACAAGACCCCTAATTTATGAAAATAATTTACTAATAGCCTAGATAACCACATTTACTAAGCTTCTATCATACTCCATGTAGGATTGATTTTGACCTTTGTTATTTGATATAGCGACTACTTTATACTACATAACGAGGTGTAATTTGGGAAACATCAAATACTGGCATCGTCGTCGAGGAATACAATTTAGGATTAGATTGATAATGAACTTTTAGTACTTTTTTCCTGATTTTACTTTTTTTTTATTGTTTCTAGGGTGCACACCGGCGTATGCCCAACACTAGGAGTCAAGAAAATCTCCTGATTTTTCTTGAGTTTGAACATGAGATAACTTTAAGAAATTAGGGAGAAATGATTAATGATTTACAACATAACATAGTTCTCCATCCCAAAGTTCATGAGATAGTTGACAATACTATCACCTGTATGCTTGATGAAAAATCAAATAGAGGAAATTTCCAAGAAGGAATCAATTAATGTGTAGGCTAGACAAGAAGAACCAACCCTTCTATATGACATTGAGTAACAAGTAAGGACAAAAAGGAATGGTTGATATAAGCATCCCTATTATTATGTTCCCAAGATTGGTGATGCATATTTGGATGATGCAGGTGATACAAGTGTTATTGTTCCACCGACGTTGTTGCTTGAAGCTATGTTTGATATCAACAGTGGTATGGTACGATTGTTGAACTTTCAAGGAGTACTAATAGGTCTTTCTACTTCTAACACAAACCTGTATCTAATAAACTTTATAGGGATTTGCAATTCTTACAAGTTACCTGGGGTAAGTTTTTTTCTTTTTCTCTGACTAAGAGGATAGTTTATCGTGACAGAGTTTCAAAAAGGATAAATAGCTACTTGGAATAATTTGAAGATGCACTTCTTGCGATTCCTATAAGTTACCTAGGTGAGATAAGATTCTATCATAATGATAGTTATTTCCCTTTTATCTAACTTGTGAGTCTAGTCTATGGTTCATAGTGTTGCCAAGAGTATAAATAACTACTTGGCAGAAGTTGAAGACACAATTCTTAGAGAGAATTTTCCCACCTTCTAGAATGTTGCAACTAAAAGATGAGATTTACCAATTCAGTCAACTACATTTGAATGCATTGTATAAGATATGATTGACGTTTAACAACAAGATGCAACAAGTCCCAAGTCATAGAATACCAACTTACAGCTTGCTTGAAATATTCTACATAGCTTTGAATGCTAAAAAAAGTTGTAGAATACAATGTAATAGGAGGTGCATTTATGAGCCTAACTTGTGAATAGGCTTCAACAATACTTGATCGGAACACTAAAACCAACTAGGGTTGACATATGCATGAGTCGGGCATTATCATAGGTATTTATGTGATAAAAGCATCTGTAGAGAAGTGATAATAGATAAGGCATTCACTTAGGAAGTATCATACTAAAGGATAAAAGTTTAATTATTTACAAAATAGTTCATAACAGCAGGGGTAGTGTAACACCCTGATTTTCTAGAATCAGAATACCATACGGTGCTCATGATCCTGAAGGACCACAAGATAACCCTCAACTGATATTTGTACTTGAGCACTACATAATATAATATAATAAATTCAAAAAACTAGAGGAAACTTGCCATAAGCTTCAAAACATCTAAAATAATCAAAACTTAAAACTGAATACTGATACATCTGTCTGAAAAACCTCTGACTGTCTGAACTGTAGAGTTGATGGGACATGTCCCCAACTAACTCTATCTACTAAAAATAAACTAAGTCTAATGCAATAATAAAGTAAGGATCATCCTCGATTGAAGAGGACTCACTTTTACGTCTACTGCTGCTGACTGAGTCTGGACTGCTAAGGTTGCTTTGGATCTTGTGCTTCTAAACCTATGTGAAAAGACACTATAGCTCAAGAGAAAAGTATGCATCAGTACTTTGAATGTACTTGTATTCTAGATGAGGTAAGGCTAAATGTAAAGGCTTATGCATGGACATAACTTAACTGAATAACAAGAGAGTACTGACTGAATGAGGACATATGCATGAATGCACAAATCATAACTGAAATCATTGTGACACTAAATATTGAGACTCCAATACTGCTTTACTGATGTCTGAACTCACTACTAATACTAAGATACTGAATAACTGAATTTTCTGATATTGATAACTGAGTACTGTAGTTGATATCATTCTTCTCTAGCGGGTGACCTCTTAAACTTAATGATAATGGGAATGCTCAACTAAAATCTGAGATCAGTCCTATCTAGCGGGTGATCTCTATATATACTGATAATGAATATTATTTGACTTAATCTGAGATCAATCCTATCTAGTAGGTGATCTCTAAATCTGATTAACTGAATCTGAAACCAGTCCTATCTAGAAGGTGATCTTTGAGTCTGTTGATAATTATAATAATTGACTGTATCTGACAGTCTCTACTCTGTACTACTGAGCTGAGTTCCTTTACTGAGATTGATTCTGAAACTGAGACTGTGGTAAGTAGTCATCTAACTGATATGCCCAAAATCTTATCTTGTGGGGTCCAACCTGTAACCCTAGCTGGAAGGGTGTTAGTACCGCGGTACGGGTAAATACACTTCTGCTATGGAGTAAGTCCTATCCAACGGGTGACCCCTAGGATCAGTCCTATATATACATAATATACTAATGGGTGATCCCTAAGTTTATCATTCCTATATAATAGGTGACATCTTGTACCAACATTGGCTACGTAGTTTTGGAACTTAGGGATTGCTCCTAGGGATCTCAGTCCTCTCTAATGGGTGAGTCTCCATCCCTAGGTTTGCTCGGTACTAAGTCCCACTCCTAACGGAAAGACTTTGAACTGATTTTTTTTCTTAATTTGTACTAGACTAAGTTGAATCTGTTACTGATCATACTGAGTAACTGAGTTAAGATGAGTTCACTTGATTCCGAAGACTAACAGAATACTACTTAATCTCATTATCTGACTGAATGATGTTGAGTTCTGAATTGTTTACTAGAATGTTACTGTGGTCTGAACTGAATTCTTAAATACTACTAAGATCGGAGATGAGTAATAAACTAATGCTGGAATGCTAATAATACTAGATTACTTAAATTTCTTCAATTCTGTATTTGTTTGAGAGTACTGAATTTTGTAACTGACTGAGTTCTACTAATTGTAGCTTAATTTAGAGTATCTTGAAACTGACACTGGCTCTAGACTTATAGCTAATTTGTTGGGTAAAAATACCCCCAGGACTCGATAACATAAAAGTAAAAGATAACCATCTTAAATAGTCATGACCATGGACTTTCATCCACTATTACCATCATTAAAACATCTCTTCAAGCACTTGAAAATCATAAACATATAATAGTATAGGGAGATATACTATTGGCTCATACTCCATTCAACAAGGTCTTACAACAAACACTTAACATGAATTGAAGAGCACATAATTGGGGGATTTCATGCTAACATGTCACAATTCGTTCACTAAGGCTTTTCAACAAACAATTGGCATACATAAACTTACACATAATTGGGGATCTCTTGTCAACATGCTATAATGACTCTAATTCCTTCACATAAGCATTTTATCAAATATATGAGGAGCATGCTTTGGTTATTCACAATTTCTACACTTACTTGACATAGAAACATCACCTAACATGCATCTGGAAGAGGTTTTATCATGAATTTCACATACTAGGATCAAAGATTGCAACTTTGTAAACAAAACATGAATTAAAACTCAATAATAACATGAACTTTAATTTCAATTCACATAAATCATGAAAACTCATAATTATAAGATCTTTGAATTTAGAAAATTATTCTTGAACTTTTTGGGTGGAAGGAACCTAAGAATCAATATCTGCATACCTTACTACTTGATCCTCGGAAGATTAATGGTGAAATCTTGATGATTGGGGTCTTAATTTTGGAACCCTAGCTCTTGTGCTTAAGGAAAATTAAGAGAAAACAACAATATTTGGGTTTAATATGGCTGAATCTGGTGTTAAGAAGTATATATAGGGGTAGAAAAATGATAGTTTTTCCCTTGGAATGAAAATCCAGAATAGGAAAAATCCCAATTTTACCCGCTGGCGTGACACGCCATAATCGCGCTAGCTTACTGGAAATTGGATAATTGGGAAACAAGGCCTTGGCGCGATGCAGTGAAAATTGCATTGCCACCTTGGTTGCAAACTGGAGAGACACCAATACATGGTGAAATCATGGAGGCTCACTGGAATTTGACAATTGCCATTTTGGCTGGCTCCGCGACGCGCTAAAGTACCAGATGGTACACTGTCTTACTAAAATTCCTATAACTCTTCACCCGAGTGTTGAATTTGGGCGATTTTGATATCGATGAAAAGATTATTAAATTTCACACATGATAATAAATCAAAATCTTAGAAATGCCATAGGTAATAAATTGTATTCATCTATGAAGCAAGATCTTTGATATTCTAAAGACGAATCGAAGTTAGATAGATACGGGGTATTACAATGTCTCCTCCTTGGGAACATTCATCCTTGAATAAGACTGATTAAGCTAAGAATACTAGCAAGATAAACTTACTTACTGGACATGTGCATGTGAAACATGACTATGTGACTGAAACTACTGACAAGTTGAATTCTTATACCAGACATGCATATCTGATTCTTGGAATACACGATTAAAGCTATTCATAAGCTGAATTATCCTAATGGACATGCATATCTGATGCATGTATTCGTGAATGAATTGTTCTCATGAATGCATGACTGAATGCACTGATAAGCTGAATACACTGATAAGCTGAGCTTTTCTACTGAACATGCATATCTAATGCATGTATACTTGACTGAACTGACTTTTGAATTTTTGATTTATTATGCAATGATTAGTGATACTAGATTTGTGTGGAATACCTGAACATGCAACTAAATGGGTTAAAGACATGAAAGCATCAGGGATTTATGGGATATCTCCTCCTCAGGACACTATGTCCCTCCAAGAATGCTTATTTCACCAAAATACTGAGACGACAAGGCATTTACGAACTGGATCATACCTAAACCTTGGAGAGATAAAACTAATGCATGACTCATGAAATGAACTTATCTTGCAACTACCAGGACTTTCTTCCTTGGAATAGTTATCTTTTCTTGAGATTTTAGATAGCATAACTAGATGGAAAGATGAGAAAACAAAAAAATCAGATCTGACTGTCTTACTGCTAAAATTACTTGCTAGCTTTACTGTCTAACTGTAACGCCCCAATTTTCTAAACTGGAATGCTACATGGTGCTCATGACACCAAAGGAACACAAGCTAACCCATGACTAATATCTGTACCTATACACTGTATAATATATGTATATAAATGTGGAAACATGAATTGAAAGGCCATAAGGATCAATACTGAACGTAATCTGAATAATAACAATGTCTAAATAAAGTGGTATCACACTACCGAAACAAAATTGAAATACTGAAGTCTGAAAGCTTATAACTATCTAAAGTAGGGAGTGGAAGGAACATGTCTCCAACTAACTCTCGACTACTAAAAGCCAAACTAAAATACTGAAGTAATAAAGTAGTAATCATGTCCTCAGAGAATGAGGACTCACTGCTAACTCTGACTGCTGAAATCTGCAATGCTACTACTGCTCTGAAACTCGTGCCTCTAAACCAATTGCATAATATAAAACACCATAGCATGAATGCATTAGTACGAAAGATTATATTGAGTATACGAGTGAGGTAGGCTAAATGGAAAGGGTTTATATGTAAGAACAATGCTTACTGATATGAACGTGAGAATACATACATGCATACATAACTATAACTGAACTCGTGGTGATACTGACTACTGAGTTTGGATGCTGACAACATGAGTGTACTGTTACTGAGATACTGAAAAGATGAACGACTATTTTTGATAGTTTGAATTGTGAAAAACTGGTCTGATTGACTGTGTCTAACCGTCTTGAAACTGAATATTGATAATGTGAGTTATGATTACTAATATGACTGTGATGATCAGAATAACCGATGTAACTGATATTGAGCGACTATATCTGACATTCTAAGTTCTTATGGAACTATCTGAGTTCTATTTTGTATAGAGTAACAGAATCTGAGATCACTCCTATCTAGCGGGTGATCTCGGAGTATAATGATAATAAAGATGATTTGACTTAGTTTGAGATCAGTCCAACCTAGCAGGTGATCTCTAAATCTAATGATACTGATACTGATTGACCATAGCTGAGGTCATTCCTATCTAATAGGTGATCTTGGAGTCTATTGATAATGATAAGGATTGATTGTATCTGATAGTCCTGATTCAGTAACTAAAACTGTAGGATGTATTTATCTAACCGGTATGCCCCTTTCTAGATAGTCTGGGGTCCAACCTATAACCCAAGTTAGAAAGGTGTCGTACTGCACCACTGGTAAAGAAAACTGATTTGGAGTCGGTCCTATTCTAGCGGGTGACCCCTGGGATTAGTCCTATACATTTAAATATACGAACGGTTGATTCCTGAGTATGTCAATCCTATCTAACGTGTGACATCTCATTCCTACACTGGCTATCTAGTTCTAGAACTTAGAGATTTCTTCTAGGGATCTCAGTCCTATCTAGCGGGTGAGTCCCTATCCCTAGGATCGCTCGATGCTGAATCCTACTCCCATCTGAAAGACACTGAACTAATTAATTAAGCTAAAATAATTAACTAAATTGAACTAATTATCTAAACTAAACCAAATAGTTTAACTGATACTAGTGGTATTTTTTAGTGGAGCTAAATTGAGATTACTAAGTTCCGTTGACTGACGAAATGTAATGATGTCTGAAGACTGACTAAAAGTATTGTAGTTACTGAGATTTTAGTTGGAACCCTAAAATTACTGAGATTACTGAACTACTAGGATTTTTTGAGATTTCCTAAGTCACGTGCTTGAATGAGTTCTATGGATCATGGCTTGACTAGAGTATCAGGAAATATGACGTGGCTCTAGGCACACAACTAAATTGTCGGGTAAAAGTACCCCCAGGACTTGATGGAAGGAAACTGACAAAACATGACTTTGCTCTTCTTGAATACATGACCAATATTCATAATTCAAAATACTATAAGTTGGGGATTTCATACTACACATAGTTCTCAAAGTCTTATACATGGAAGAGAATGCACATACCAACATGCCATATGTCCATCAATCTAGTTTCATGAACATTCCATCAACAATCATAATGCATAACAATATCATAGAAGTCATTATTTTCATAAGGTATAGCATACGTTTTTAAGTAAGGTCACAATTCAACTATAATACATGACTTCTATTATCTTAGGCATTTTATCAAACACCTTACATGTACACATTGTGGCTGTAACACCCCAATTTTCTGAACCGAAACGCTACACGGTGGCCACAACCCCGAAGGACCACAAACTAACCAATGGCTGATATCTATACCTGTATACAACATAATATATCATAAAATGCAGAAACATGAACATAAAAGGCCATAAAGTTTAAACTGAATAAACGTCTAATAACAAAATGTCTAAAAAAGGTATAACAATACTAAAATAAGTCATAAATACTGAAAATAATGAGATTTGAATATATAATCTGACATTTAGTCTGAAAGCCTCTAACTGAACTGAATAAGGAGTTGAAGGAATATATCTCCAACTAACTCCATCTAGCAACTGAATAATAAATGTAGCATGAATCATATCATCTTTGAATAAGAAGGACTCACTGCAAACTCTGAACAATGGAATACTACTGCTGATCTGGAGCTCGTTCCTATGAACCTATGGTGTAACATAAGAGAAAGCACCATAGCGCAGATGCGTCAGTACGCCTGAATGTATTGAGTATACGAGTGAGGTAGGCTAAATGCAAAGGGTTATATGTATGAACAACGCTGACTAATATGAATATGAGAATACATACATGTATACATAACTATAATTGAACTCATGAAGATACTGACTATAGAGTCTGAATACTGACAACATGAGTGTACTGATACTGAGATACTGAATAGATGAACGACTATTTCTGATAGTTTGAATTATGAAGAATTGGTCAGGTTGACTGTGTCTGACAGTCCTGAAGGATGATCGACCTAACCGATGTAACTGATACTATGTGACTGTATCTGACAGTCTAAGTTTTGATAGAACTATCTGAGTTTTATTTTATATGGAGTAACTAAATTAGAGATCATTTCTATCTAGCGGGTGATCTTTAAATCTAATAATTCTGATACTGTTTAACTATAGTTGAGATCAGGCCTATCTAATGGGTGTTCAAAGTCAATTTATAATGATAAGGATTGATTATCTCTAACAGTACTAAATCTATACTACTGAGCTGAGTTGATTGTATCTGACAGTGTTGAATCTGTTACTGAAATTGTGGGATGTATTCATCTAACTGACATACCCCAACCTAAATTGACTGGGGTCCAATCTCTTCCCTGACTGGAAGGGTATCAGTATCACACCACCAGTAAAGACATCTACTGTGGAGTCAGTCCTAATCTAGCGGGTGACTCCTGGGATTAGTCCTAGACATATAAATATACTAACGAGTGACTCCTGGGTATGTCAATTCTATATAATAGGTGATATCTAGTACCTTTACTAGAAACATAGTTCTAGAACTTAGGGATTGCTTCTAGGGATCTCAGTCCTATTCTAGAGGGTGCACCTCCATGCCTAGGTTTGCTCGGTGCTGAATCCTACTTCCATCTGAAAGACACTGAACTGAATAACTGGACTTAACTAAATAACTTAACTGAACTAATTTTCTGAACTGATACTGATTAACTGAACTAACACTAGTTGTATTACTTAGCGAAGCTAAAACTGCGTTTACTGGATTTCGATAATGAACAGAATATAATGTGTTCTGAGGAATAATTAAGAGTACTGAAGTTACTGAGATTTACTGTGATTATTGAGGTTACTGAGCACTGATATTACTGAGAATAGTGAACTACTAAGATTACTGAGTTATCCCGAGTCATATGACTGACTGATTTCTATTGATGATGGCTTGACTGAGAGTATCGTGAAAATATGACATGGCTCAAGGAACACAACTATATTTTTTGGGTACAAGTACCCACAGGACTCGATGGAAGGAAACTGACACACATGACTAACTTGATCATAAGAGTAGAGTCCGTAATCCATAATATCATAAATATGGGATTTCATACTAAGCTTGGTTCTCAACAATCTATTTCATGGAAGGGAATTTCATACAACATGAATATACTTTCATAGCTTTCAATATCATGCTCATGACATATTACAAATACAATCCATAATATCATAACTTGGGGATATCATATTTCATATAGTTATTCAACATCTTAAACATTGTAGGGAACACATGGATATATTTCGTATACATATTGTATATCTCCATTATCTTACATGCTTCATACCACCATAATAGCAACACATGAAAAGCGTGGAATTCATATTGAAGTATATAGCTAACATGGACTTGTCATTTAGACATCATAGGACCATACAAATATGAATTTCTAGAATCCTAAGCAGTTTATCAAACACCTTGCATGCATTCTTTAAGGCATAGGTGGGTTTCATACTTGCACCATATTAAACCACCTAAAGTTCATGGTTTTCAATTATCAAACGTCTATATTCCATGAAAACACCTTTAGACATCACATTGAAAGTTAAACAACAATCGTCAACATGTACATACTCATATCACCAGAAAAGGTTTACAAAATAGTATTTAAAACATGGTTCTTGAGATCTATGAATGGATTGGATCCATAGATGAACACTACACATACCTTAGAAAGGAAACCTTGATGATTCGCTGGAGAGTTCTTGGATTGGGAAACTTAATTCTCGATTATCTTGAAAAAAAGGCTTGAATCTTGCTTTTGAGAGATGAGTTTGATGGAAACCCTAATCTTGTGGTTGAGAGCGTAAGAGAGGATTTTTGAGATGCTTAACTAAAGAAAAAATGGGAAAAATTATGCCTCTTTAGGGTTGTAAGTCGTGGAAGGTGAAGGAAATGACCAAAATACCCTTATGAAATAAATTCCCAGTTGCTGAAAAATCATAGCTGACCACCTTCGTGATTAGGCATCACAAATGTGATAAGAAATCACGAATGTTGTCACGTAGGAGATGCTTTCTTCCTAAGACTGATGACCTTCGTGATAGGGCGTCACAAATATGATAGGCTATTATGAATGTCGTCTTTAGGAGCTGGTTTCTGCCTAAGGCTGATGACCTTCGTGATAGGGCATCACAAATGTGATAGTCTATCATGAATGTCATCACTTAGGAGCTGGGTTTTACCCAAGGCTGATGACCTTCGTGATAGGGCGTCACAAATGTGATAGGCTATTACAAATGTCGTCACACTATTTCCAGCCTGACATGCTGGAGTAAAATAGGCATAACACTTTGCTCTGATATCGTATTTAGCCAAAACTGGTATCGTTGGAAAGATAATTCAATTATCTATCTTGTAATAGGTCATCAAATGAAAAAGAGATATGATCGTTTGAAGTTGACTATACCAATATCGTTTTTAAGAATTCAATCGGTAAGGAATGTTTTAATTCGTCTGATAGCTGGGAGATATTTGAAGCCTTAATATACATCTAAATTACTCATAAAACTATAAATTAACAATGATGTACTATGCATGAGCTTGGTACATGGCTCTAATAATGGTTTGGATTTTTCGGGGTATTACAATATCTCCCTCTTAGAAACATTCGTCCTTGAATGATGACTGGTTGAGAGGGGAGAAAAGATAAAACGATGCATATATAGAATGAATGAATAATCATGATTTCATGGCTGACGTGACTGAAAACTGAGCATATCATACTGCACATGCATATCTAATGCATGGGTAGTTGTTTTGTGAATGTAGGACTGAGTGTTTCGATAAACAGAGTTTCTCAAACTGAGAATGTATATCTGATGTTTAATTGATAAGTTGAATCCATACATATCTGATGCATGATTCTATGACTGACAAGATACGTGAATGCATGACTGAAAGTACTGATAAGTTGACCATGCATATCTGATGCGGGAATACATGACTGAACTGAATCACGAACATGCGACTGAACATGCAATGGTAAAGGCACCAAGATTGAAATAAAACATAAGAACATGAATGATTCTGCTATGTGACATATGGACTGAACATAATGAACGAACTGAACCTCTGAATACTTGAATTACAGATGAGGTCTAACTTGAAGTGTAACTTATGAGTACCCTCTATTCTAGAATGAATTTGTTATGCAAGAAGAAACTAAAGGATCTACGGCATGAGAGCATTAAGACAAGGTGGGGTATCTCCCCCTTGGGGTGCTATGTCCCTCTAAGAACTCTTACCTTATGGAGATACTGGGTGATGCACAGAGGATCTATGAACTAGATTATAACTAAACTTTAGGAGTCTGAAACTAATGCATGATGCATGAGATGAACTGAACTTGCAACTACTAGGAGGTTCTACCTTGAAATAGTTACATTCTCTGAGATTTTAGATAGCATGAATAGATGCAAGGATGAGAAAACAAGCTATACAAATCTGACTGCTCACTGGCATGACATGAATACTGAAAGAAGGGAAACTGTTCCTAAAACATCTCATAGCCTCCTACACATAGGTGTGGTACATAACACATGCATGTACAAGACTCTACTTGATATGACTTTCAAACTTCCTAGGACTCTATTGAACCTTAGGATCTGATACCAAGTTTGTAACACCCCGATTTTCTGAACCAAAATGCTACACGGTGCTCATGACCCCAAAGGACCACAAGCTAACCCATGACTGATATCTGTACCTGTATACAACATAATATATCATAAAATGCAGAAATATGAACATGAAAGGCCATAAGGTTCGAACTGAATAAATGTTTGATAACAAAATGTTTGAAAAAGGTATAACAATACCAAAATAAGTCATAAATACTGAAAATGATGAGATCTATATATCTAATCTGACATCTAGTCTGAAAGCCTCTAACTGAACTGAATAAGGAGTTGAAGGAACATGTCTCCAATTAACTCCATCTAGCAACTGAATAGTAAATATAGCAATAATCATATCGTCCTGGAATGAGAAGGACTCACTGTAAACTCTGAACACTGGAATACTACTGCTGATCTAGAGCTCGTGCCTCTGAACCTATGGTGTAACATAAGAGAAAGCACCATAGCACAAATGCATCAGTACATCTAAATGTACTGAGTATGCGAGTGAGGTGGGATAAATTCAAAGGGTTATATGCATGAACAATGCTGATTAATATGAACGTGAGAATAAATACATGCATACATAACTATACTGAACTCGTGGAGATACTGTCTATTGAGTCTGAATACTGATAACATGAGTGTACTAATACGGAGATACTAAATAGATGAACGACTATTTTTGATAGTTCGAATTATAAAGAATTGGTATGGTTGACTGTGTCTGATAGTCTTGAAGCTGAATACTAATATCATGAATTTTGATAACTGATATGACTGATACATGAGTTTAGAAAACTGATATAACTGTGATGATAGGCCTAACCGATATAACTGATACTGAGCGACTATATCTGACAGTCTAAGTTCTGATGGAACTATCTGAGTTCTATTTTACATGGAGTAACTAAATTTGAGATCAGTCCTATCAAGGGGGTGATCTTTTAATCTGATGCTTCTGATACTATTTAACTATAGTTGAGATCAGTCCTGTCTAATGGGTGATCTTGAAGTCTATTTATAATGATAAGGATTGATTGTCTCTAACAGTACTGAATCTATACTACTGAATTGAGTTAACTGTATCTGATAGTCCTAAATCTGTAAATGAAACTGTGGGATGTATTCATCTAACCGACATACCCCAAGCTAAGATGACTGGGGTCCAATCTCTGCCCTGATTGGAAGGGTATCAATACTGCGCCACGAGTAAAGAAATCTGCTGTGGAGTCATTCCTAATCTAGCTGGTGACTCCTGGGATCAGTCCTATACATATAAATGTGCTAACGGGTGACCCCTGAGTATGTCAATCGTATCTAATAGGTGACATCTTGTACCTTCACTGGCAACGTAGTTATGAAATTAGGGATTACTTCTAGGGATCTTAGTCCTATTCTAGAGGATGATCCCCCATCCCTAGGTTTTGTCGGTGTTGAATCCTACTCCCATATGAAAGACACTAGACTGAATAACTGAGCTTAACTAAATAACTTAACTGAACTAATTTGCTAAACTGATACTGATTAACTGAACTGCTACTAGTGGTATTATTTAGTGGAGCTAAAACTTAGTTTACTGGATTCTGATGACGGACAGAATATAATGAGTTCTGACAAATGATTAAGAGTACTGAAGTTAATGAGATTTACTATGATTACTGAGCACTGAGATTACTGAGAATACTAAACTACTAAGATTACTAAGTTTTCCTGAGTCACATGACTGACTAATTTCTATAGATCATGGATTGACTGAGAGTATCGAGAAAACATGATATGACTCTAGGAACAAATCTATATTTTTCGGGTACAAGTACCCCCAGGACTCGATGGAAGAAAACTGACACACATGACTGACTTGATGAAAAATGTAGAGTCCGTAATCCACAATATCATAAATAAGGGATTTCATACTAAGCATGGTTCTCAACAATCTATTTCATGGAAGGGAATTTCATACAACATGAATATATTTGCATAACTTTCAATATCATCCTCATTACATATTACAACCACAATCCATAATATCATAACTTTAGGATATCATATTTCATATAGTTATTCAACATCTTAAACATTGTAGGGAATGAATGGATATATTTCATGTACATATTGCATATCTCCATAATCTTACATGCTTCATACCACCACAATAGCAACACATAAAAAGCATGGAATTCCTATTGAAGTATATAGCTAACATGGACTTGTCATTTACACATCATAGAACCATACAAACAAGAATTTCTAGCATCCTAAGTATTTTATCAAACACCTTGCATGTATTCTTTAAGGCATAGGTGGGTTTCATACTTGCACCATATTAAACCACCTAAAGTTCATGGTTTTCAATTATCAAACGTCTATATTCCATGAAAACACCTTTAGACATCACATTGAAAGTTAAACAACAATCGTCAACATGTACATACTCATATCACCAGAAAAAGTTTACAAAATAATATTTAAAACATGGTTCTTGAGCTCTATGAACGGATTGGATCCATAGATGAACACTACACATACCTTAGAAAGGAAACCTTGATGATTTGCTGGAGAGTTCTTGGATTGGGAAACTTAATTCTTGATTATCTTGGAAAAAGGCTTGAATATTGCTTTTGAGAGATGAGTTTGATAAAAACCCTAATCTTGTGGTTGAGAGCATAAGAGAGAGTTTTTGAGATGCTTAACTGAAGAAAAATGGGAAAAATTACACCTCTTTACGGTTTATAAGTCATGGAAGGTGAAGGAAATGACCAAAATACCCTTATGAAATAAATTCCCAGTTGCTGAAACATCATAGCTGACGATCTTCATGATAGGGTGTCAAAAATATGATAAGCTATCACGAATGTCATCACTTAGGAGCTGGTTTCAGCCTAAGGCTGATGACCTTCGTGATAGGGCATCACAAATATGATAGGCTATCACGAATGTCATCACTTAGGAGCTGGTTTCTGCTTAAGGCTGATGACCTTCATGATAGGGCATCACAAATGTGAGAAACTATCACGAATGTCGTCACTTACAAGATAGTTTCTTCCTAAGGATGGCAACCTTCGTGATAGGGCGTCACAAATGTGATAAGCTATCACAAATGTCGTCACACTGTTTTCAGCCTAATATGCTGGAGTACGATAGGCATAACTCTTTGCTCCGACATCAGATTTAGGCAAAATTGGTATCATTGGAAAGATAATTCAATTATAGATCTGTTGATAGTCATGAGATCAAAAATTTCCCAGTATAATTATAGATATGCTTGTTTTTATTTGACAATACCAATATCCTTCTCAAGAATTCAATCGGTAAGGAATGTTTTGATTCGTCTGATAGCTGGGAGTTATTTGAAACCTTAATATACATCTAACTTACTCATAAAACTATAAAATAACCATGATGTACTATGAATGAGCTTGGTACATGGCTCTAATATTGGTTTGGATTTTTTGAGGTATTACAGTGGCACAGGTGTATTCATCAATTTAACAATCTTGAGCCACCCGAACTCATAAATTTCAACTAACATGCTCATACTTCCTGAAAATACATTAAGATAACATCTTGAATCTCTAATAACAACCATCAAAACGAATATGATCACACCATAACAAGAAAATCATAGTTTATTATTTAAAACTTGATTCTTAGACTCCATGGATGAAAGGAATCAATGGATGAACACTACACATATCTTAGGGATTGAATCTTGAAAGAAAATTGACCTTTATTGAATATTATTGGATTGGGAATCTTAATTCTTGAATATCTTGTGGAGAGTGTGATGGGATCTTGAAGTTAATTGAGAAGAAACACTAAGTTTGTTCTTGTGAACAAAGAGGGTTAAGAGCTTTAAAAACTAAATTCCAATAGCTAAAATATGTGTTTTTGGTGTTTTATGTCATGGAGGTAAGGTTTAGGGTGAGGGAAAAAGACTAAAATACCCCTAAAAAATTACTTCCCTGTTGCTGAAATTATCAACTGACGATCAAGGCTGATAAGCCGTCAGATCTGTGATAGCCCGTCAGCCCAGGTCTTCACCTAGGAGCTGGAATTGATGGGTTGCTGTCTAAGCTTGATGACATGGCTGATAAGTCATCATAAATGTGATAAACCATTAGAAATGTCATCAGAAATGTCATAAGCTATAAGACAGGTCATCAATCAGTTTCCAGGCTGACATGCTGGAGTAAAATAGGTATTACTTTATACTCCGATATCAGATCTTAGAGAAATTTGTATATTTGGAAACATAATTCAATTATGTATATTTTGGTGGGTCATGAACTCAAAAATTCAAAGTACAATGAGAGATATGCTCATTTAAAGTTGACTATAGCAATATCCTTCCCAAGAAATCATTCAGTAAGGAATCTTTTTATTCGTCTTATAGCGGGGAGTTATTTGAAGCCTTAATATAAATCTAAATTACTCATAAAACTATAAAATAATCATGATGTACTATACATAAGATTGAAACATGGCACCAATATTGGTTTGGATTTTTTGGGGTATAACAATATCTCCCCCTTGGAAACATTCATCCTCGAATGAGACTGACTGAGAGGGGAGGAACGATAGACCGAACATGAACTGATCATGAATAACTGAAACATAATCTCATGACTAATGTGACTGGTAAACTGACTATATCATACTGAATATGCATAGCTGATGCATGTGTAACTAATTCGTGAATGGATGGCTGAGGTTTTTGATAACTGAAGTTCTTGCAATGAGAATGCATATCTAATGGATGATTATATAATTGAACTGGAACACGTATGCATGAATGAATATGCAATGGTACTTTATATTAGGTTTATGATGTAATCTTGAACAAGGAACTGAATAAGTTTAAAGAGAACTGTTACCCTACATGGGAATGCTAATAAGCCTGAGATAATTTAATAAACATACACGAGTAGAAATATGACAACATAACTGAGTATAATACGGGACATATGAATTGAACATCATGAACTGAACTATGCTTCTAAATACATGACATACAACTGAGGTTGGGATTTTAAGGGTCAACTTATGAGTACCCTATACTCTAAATTGGATTCATTATGCGAAGAGAAACTGAATGTGTTAAGACATAAGAGCGTTAAGGGTTTATGGGGTATCTCCCCCTTGGGAAACTATGTTCCTTTAAGAACGCTCACCTTGTTGAGACACTGGGGTGATGCACCAGGAATCTATGAACTAGATTATAACTGAACCACAAGAGTCTAAAACTAATGTATGATCCATAAACTAAAATAAAATTTCAATTAACAAGAGGTTCTACCTTGGAATATTTTCATTCCCTGAGACTATGGATAGCATGAGTATATGCAAGGATGAAAAAACAAACTATACCAATCTAACTGCTTGATTGCTAAACTAAGTTGCTGACTTTACATACTAACTCATGCTAAAACATAAGTTCAAAGAGAGAGAGGATATCTAACAATGCATACCATGAACATGAAATACTTGTAACATGCTCGTATCTAGGTCAGGGAAACATTTTGGATCATGACGGGTCTGGAGTACATAAAATCTATTCTAACACTGACCACTCTTGGTGCCCTGCTGACGCAAATCTTTACCCCTATGTGCTATAACTCTACACTCTCGCATCCTATGGACTGGCTTGACATACCCAAAGCATATATCACTACCTTACCTATATGCACCTAGGTGATTCCTACCATACTCTTCGCAAAGTGTATAGGTAAGACTCCTGTTCTCACTACCTTGGACCTCAGAGCCTGGCGCCCTATCATGATGGTCATTCCTAGACTTGGGTACTGGTGCACTAGCTGAGGATAGAGCTGGGACTGAAAACTTCTGACTATGTTGAGAATAGTTACCACCTTGTGAATTAGGTTGAGCAAAGATAAAACTACCTGTCCTTGCTCTCTTTCTCTATCTCTCCCTCATCATAATATTCTGCTCCTCTATCTGCTGAGCATGAGTGATAAGCCTGGCTAAATTAATATCACTATTCAACATCATATACTTGCACTCATTGACCATACTATTATTCACCCCTGAGACAAACTTATCTTAGCTCTGCTATCTGCAACCACATGAGGGGCATTCTGGATAATTAAGTAAACTTGAGAGAATACTCTTTCATTGTCATATTTACCTGCCTGAGGTTGATGAACTCAAGTACCTTAGCTTCTCTAAGCTCTAGGGGAAAGAATCTATCAAGGAAAGCAAAGGCAAACTACTCCCACTCTATAGAACCTGCATCATCTAACCTTTCTGACTTTCATTATTTGTACCTAGTATGAGCCATATCCTACAACTGATACGCAGCTAACTCATCACTCTCAACAGTAGTCACTCCCATGACTTCGGTAACCTTCTGAATTTGTTCAATAAATTACTGAGGGTATTAATTTGTCTTAGACCCGAAGAAAGAAGAATGATTTATTCGAGTGAAGTCCCCAATCCTGGTTGCATCTAAATTAGCCACTTGGTTGGAAAAAATAAATATTGGTCGTTCATGCTGGGCAGTGACTATTTGAGCAAGAGTAGTGAATGTGGCCCTGAACTCCACATGAGAAATATGTTCGCCTAAAAGATCTTCGGGCTGAGGAGCTGGCTGACTTCTTCTCTTGGGAGGCATGTTCTGAAATCAAGAGGAGAAATGAATTCGACTGAGAGATTAAGTTGAGATTATTCTCACTGGAACGATATGAATACTATAAGAAGGGAAACTATTCCAAAAACATTTTATAGCCTCTCGCACATAAATGTGGTGCGTAACACACCCATGTACAAGAATCAACTAGATGTAGTTTTCAGACTTCCTAGGCCTCTATTGAACCTTAGGCTCTGATACCAATTTTGTAAAGCCCTGATTTTCTAAACTGGAATGCTACACAGTGCTCATGATTTTGAAGGACCACAAACTAACCCAAAACTGATATCTATACCTATACACTACATAATATATATATATATATATATATATATATATATATATATATATATATATATATATATATATATATATATATATATATATATATATATATATATATATATATATAAATGTGAAAATATAAACTGAAAGGCCATAATGCTCAATACTGAACGTAATTTGAATAATAACAATGTCTGAATAAAGTGGTATCACAATACCAAATAAAACTAAAATACTGAAGTCTGAATCTAGTCTAAAGCCTCTAGCTGTCTGAATTAGGGAGTGGAAGGAACATGTCTTCAATAAACTCCCGACTACTCAAAGCCAAACTGAAATACTTAAGTAATAAAGTAGTAATCATGTCCTCAAAGAATGAGGACTCACTGCTAACTTTGACTGTTGAAATCTACAATTCTACTACTGCTCTAGAACTCATGCCTCTAAACCTATAGCATAAAATAAAATACTATAGCGCGAATGCATCAGTACGACAGAATGTACTAAGTATATGAGTAAGGTAGGCTAAATACAAAGGTTTTATATGCATGAAAAATTGTTGACTGATATGAAAGTGAGAATACATACATGTATAAGTAACTTTAACTAAACTCATGATGATGCTGACTACTGAGTCTAAATATTGATAACATGAGTGTACTGATACTGAGATACTAAATAGATGAATGACTATTGCTGACAGTTTGAATTATGAAAAACTTGTCTGATTAACTGTGTCTAACCATTTTGAAACTGAACATTGATAATGTGAGTTTTGATGACTGATATAACTGATATGACTATGAATATCAGGATAACCGATATAACTGATACTGAGCAACTGTATATGACAATCTAAGTTCTGATGGAACTATTTGAGTTCCATTCTATATGGAGTAAGTGAATCTGAGATCACTTCCATCTAGCAGGTGATCTCTGAGTAAATAATAATAAAGATGATTTGACTTAGTTTGAGATCAGTCCTTTCTAGCAGGTGATCTCTAAATCTGATGATACTGATGCTGATTAACCATAGTTGAGGTTAGTCCTATCTAGTGGGTGATCCCAGAGTCTATTGATAATGATAAGGATTGACTGTATCTGACAGTAATAATTTTGTAAGTAAAATTATGGGATTTATTCATCTAACCGACATGCCCCTTTCTAGCTAGTCTAGGGTCCAACCTGTAACCCTAGTGGGAAAAGTGTCAATACCGTACCACTGGTAAAGACAACTACTATGGAGTCAGTCCTAATCTAGCGGGTGACCCCTGGGATCAGTCCTGTACATTTATATGTGCTAACAGGTGATTCCTGAGTATGTTAGTCCTATCTAAAGGGTGACATCTCATACCTATGCTGGCTACGTAGTTTTGGAACTTAGGGATTGATTCTAGGGATCTCAGTTCTATCTAGCGGGTGAGTCCCTATCCTTAGGCTTGCTAGGTGCTTAATCCTACTCCTATCTGAAAGACACTGAACTGATTAATTGAGTTGAACTAATTAACTTAACTAAACTGATTAGCTGAACTGAACTGATAAGTTGAACTGATACTAGTGGTATTGTTTAATGGAGCTAAACTGAGTTTACTAAGTTCCATTGACTGAATAAATATATTGATGTCTGAGGACAGACTGAGTGTACTGTAGTTACTAAAATTTTACTTGGAATCCTAAAATCACTGATATTACTGAACTACTGAGATTTTCTGAGATTTCCTGAGTCACATGGTTGACTGAGTTCTATGTATCATGGCTTGACTGAGAGTATCAGGAAACATGACTTGGCTCTAGGCACACATCTAAATTGTCGGGTACAAGTACCCCCAGGACTCGATGGAAGGAAACTGACAAAACATGACTTTGTTTATCTTGAACACATGACCAATATTCATAATTCAAAATACCATAAGTTGGGGATTTCATACTACACATAGTTTTCAAAGTCTTATTCATGGAAGGGAATGCACATGACAACATGCCATATGTACATCAATCTAGTTTCATGAACATTCCATCAACAATCATGATGCATAACAATATCATAGAAGTTATTATTTTTATAAGGGTGTAGCAGGCTTTTTTCATTTAGGTCACAATTCAACTATAATACATGACTTCTAGTCTTTTAGGCATTTTATCAAACACCTTACATACGCACTTTGTAGCATAGGTGTATTCATCAATTTAACAATCTTGAGCCACCCAAACTCATGGATTTCAACTAATATGCTCACATACATCCTGAAAATACATTAAGATGCCATCTTGAAACTCTAATAACAACCATCAATATGAACGTGATCACACCATAACAAGAAAATAATAATTTATTATTTAAAACTTGATTCTTGGACTCCATGGATGAACACTACGCATACCTTAGGGATTGAATCTTAAAATAAAATTGACCTTTATTGAATGTTCTTGGATTGGGAATCTTAATTTTTGAATATCTTATGGAGAGTGTGATGGGATCTTGAAGTTAATTAAGAAGAAACACTAAGTTTGTTCTTGGGAACAAAGAGGATTAAGAGCTTTTGAAACTAAATACCAATAGATAAATATATGTTTTGGTGTTTTATGTCATGGGGGTAAGGTTTAGGGTAAGGGAAAAAGACCAAAATACCCCTATGAAATTACTTCCCAGTTGCTGAAATTATTAGCTGATGACCAACGCTGATAAGCCGTCAGATCTGTGATAGCCCATCAGTCCAGGTCATCACCTAGGAGCTGGAATTGATGGGTTACTATCTAAGCTTGACGACATGGCTGATAAGTCATCAGAAATGTGATAAGCCATCAAACCGGTCGTCAGAAATGAGATAAATCGTCCGACAGGTCGTCACTCAGTTTCCAGGCTGACATGCTGTAGTAAAATGGGTATAAAATTTTCCTCCGATATCACATTTTTTCCATATTGGTATATTTGGAAAGATAATTCAATTATATATATTTTGGTGGGTCATGAGATCAAAAATTAGTGGTACAACAAGAGACATTCTCATTTGAAGTTGACTATAGCAATACTTTCCCAAGAATTCAATCGGTAAGGAATGTTTTGATTCGTCTGATAGCGGGGAGTTATTTGAAACCTTAATATACATCTAAATTACTCATAAAATTATAAAATAGTTATTATGTACTATGCATGATATTGAAACATGGCGCGAATAGTGGTTTGGATTTTTTTGGGTATTACACTAACTCATGCTGAAACTTATACTTAAATGAAGTACATCTTCTGCAATCTTTCAACTATACTCTCATTTTTAGATTCAAGTCATCATCATAGGTATGATATCACTTTACTAAACTCTGAACTAAACTTAAATCAATCTACTCTATAGTCTGGGGCATAATAATGCGCATGCATGATAAACTTATCTAGAAAGTCTTCACCTGAAAGTATAAAACTAACTGCTAATAGTATCTTCTGGAATACAACTCTTAACATTCGTTAGTTTTTGCCATTATCATTACATACCTATACCCCTTTTCAACACATTCTTGTCTCGCTAAACACATTATCTTCTTCGGTTCCTTCATCAACTACTAGGATCATTTCTCCTAATTCACATACAGACCTTTACACTTAGTTTTTGATCAATAAACTTAAATTCTTGCATACACTGTTCAAGCCTACTATTTTACCTCTTATACAACTATACCCATGAATACATAATCTACTCGATATGGTTAATGCTATCCCAACTCAACTACTGCTAAACTTCTAGGTTCATGCTTCTAACTCTAGGTCATATGCTATCATAGGATTCTGAGAAAGGATCTAATAGAATACTACTGAACCTGTGAGAGATCCCATAACTATCTGCAAGGACGGTCTGAGAAAGCCCTATCTTTAGGACTTTGAGCTTCACTGTTTCTGTTACCTTGAAGGTAAGTTGGAGTTGACATGAGTAGAGCATGCTGAGAATCTACATAACATTCTTAGAGGACCTTTCTATAGCGTGATCTAAGGCATGAAAAAAGGGAAAATTTTCCTAAAACATCTTCTAGCCTTCTGTACATAAATGTGGCGTGTATCACACCCATGCACAAGACTCTACTAGATGTGGCTTTCAGACTTCCTAGGACACTATTGAATCTTTGGTGCTAATACCAAGTTTATAACGACCTAATTTTCTAGAATCAAAATGCCACATGGCGCTCATGATCCCGAAGGACCACAAGCTAACCCTCTACTAATATCTGTACCTGAGCACTGTATAATATAATATAATAAATGCAAAAAAATGATGGAAACTTTCCATAAGGTTGAAAATATCTAAAATACTCAAAACTAAAAAATAAATACTGATACATCTGTCTAAAAAAACCATTAACTATCTGAACTGTGGAGTTATTGGGATATGTCTTCAACTATCTCTATCTACTGAAAATAAACTGAGTCTAATTCCATAATAAAATAAGGATTATCCTCAAATAAAGAGGACTCATGGATCCTTCTACTACTGCTGATTGATCTGGATCTTACGCTTCTGAACCTACAGTATAAGACACCATAGCGCAAGAGAAAAGTATGTGTCATTACTTTGAATATACTGGTATGCTAGATGAGGTAAGGCTAAATACAAGGGCTTATGCATTAACATAGCTTAACTGAATAACATGAGAGTACTAATTGAATGATTACATATGCATGAATGCACAAACCATAATTAAAATCATCGTGACACTGAATACTGAGACTCTGATACTGTTTTACTGACATCTGAACTCACTACTAATACTAAGATAATAAATAACTGAATCTTCTGATATTGATAACTGAGTACTGTAGTTGAGATTAATCCTCTCTAGCAGGTGACCTCTTAAACTTAATGATAATAGGAATGCTCAATTGAAATCTGAGATCAGTCCTATCTAGCAGATAATCTTTATATATACTGATAATAAATATGATTTTACTTAATCTTAGATTAGTCCTTTCTAGCGGGTGATCTCTAAATCTGATGATACTAAATCTAATTAACTGAATCTAAGACCAATCCTATCTAGCGGGTGATCTATGAGTCTGTTGATAATTAGAATGATTGGCTGTATCTGGCAGTCCTTACTCTGTACTACTAAGTTAAGTTCCTTTACTGAGACTGATTCTAAAAATGGTACTATGGGAACTAGTCATCTAACTGACATACCCCAAATCTTAACTTATAGGATCCAACCTGTAACCCCAGCTGGAAGGGTGTCAGTACCGTGCTATGGGTAAAGACACTTCTTCTATGGAGTCAATCCTATCTAATGGGTGACCACTGGGATTAGTCCTATATATTTTATATACTAACGGGTGATCCCTGAGTATATCATTCCTATCTAACGGGTGACATCTCGTACCTACATTGGCTACGTAGTTCTGAAACTTAGGGATTACTCCTAGGGATCTCAGTCCTCTCTAATGGATGAGTCCTCATCCCTAGGTTCGCTCAGTGCTAAGTCCTACTCCTAACTTAAAGACTATGAACTGATTTTTTTTCTTAAAACTGACACTGGCTCTAGACTTGTAGCTAATTTGTCAGGTACAAACACCCCCAGAACTCGATAACATAAAAGTAAAACATAACCATCTTAAATAATCATGACCATGGACTTTCATCCACTATTACCATCATTAAAACATCTCTTCAAGCACTTGGAAATTATAAACATATAATAGTATAGGGAGACATGCTATTGACTCATGCTCCATTCAACAAGGTCTTACAACAAACACTTAACATGCATTGAAGAGCACATAATTGGGGGATTTCATGCTAACATTTCACAATTCATTCACTAAGGTTTTTCAACAAACACTTGGCATGCATAAACTTATGCATAATTGGGGATTTTTTGTCAACATGCAATAATGACTCTAATTCCTTCACATAAGCATTTTATCAAACATATGGGGAGAATTCTTTGGTTATTCACAATTTCTATAGTTACATGACATAAACATATCACCTAACATGGAACTTGAAGAGGGTTTATCATGAATGTCACACGAATATCACATACTAGGATCAAAGCTTGAAACTTTATAAATATATTTGAGTTGGACAGTCATGTTTAAGAGCTAGGAAAGCCTATGAGGTGTATTTATGGGGAGTGCAAGATTGACTTATCAGGGCTAGATAGAGTACCAAAACAACCGGCAACATTTGATAGATATGAGCTGAGTGGATGACTTGTCCACTCGGTTCCTATATCCCAGCTATGCTATGGGAATTTTATACATCCTACAAGGATACCATAGTCTTTCTGATGTGCCATTATCAAAGAGTAATCAGATTTGCTAGGCAGCCACAGGTTGAGCACACACTGGTTAGAGGGGTCTGAGTTGACATATCAACAGAGACTATTCATGAAATTATGTTTGGCCCAAAGTACATTTCTCCTGTATCAATAGTTAAGTGCAACCATAGAATGAGGATCGCACGTGATCGACATATCATGTGGAAGGATGAGTACTATGTGAGAGGGTCGAGATGGCTAGTTGGATAGCCAGTTATATTTTACCACTGGGTGATGCAACCCCATGGATCAATGGGAAAGCTGTGATCAAGAAGGGCCTATTAATATTGGAGTCCAATTTTTGGTGTTTCTGATTAGATATCATCTGATACCAACTAATTTGGATAATACTTTGACGTGAAAGGGAGAAACATGGGTTTCCTATCTGATGGATAGATATGATATTGATTTTTTCTTTTATTTGCCATGAGTTACATGATAGAGAATTTGGGGAGTTGACTAATCTTTCCATCCTTTGCATAATTCAGAGGTTGTATGATGAAGCCACTGTGCTTAAGATACTGGGTGTAGATGAGAGGGTACTTACAAGGGAGAATGCATAAGTGAGGAACATGAAGGTTTTGGTACATCCAGACACTCCTAGGAGATCGAGATAGTAGGCAATAGTACCATAGGCCCAGTTTGAGGGCCCAACAATTTCCACAGAGCCTACTAAGACACACTGAGAAGATGCAGGTGTTAGTTTTATTAAAGAGATAGAGGAGCACAGAGAGGCTCCAGATTCTAGTACGCAGGGTGAAGGGACATAAGTTGCTTCTTCTTCAGCCCGAGATTTAACCTTAGAGATGGTGGGTGCATCTATAGAGCCTACTCGCCCATCCACTAAAACTCCTACAATAGGTATGATTACTATATCTAGTGAGTTTTTGTAGAGCTTAGTGGACAGCCAGAGGGCCACAGATACTAAATTAAGGGTTGTCGAGAGTGAGATGACTACCCTCTATGAGAAGATAAGGTTAGGGGTTAGGACTAGGTTTGAGCAAGAATTGGCCCGATGAAAGGCTACACTAAGTACTGTACTATCCATTCTATGTACCAACTTCCAAATATGGCTCGATGAGTTTGAGAGATGGGTTATAACCCAAAACATAGAGGCAGCTGCACTAGATCTAGCCTAGATGAGGAAGGAGTTTTATGTATTACAAGCAGAGTTATGATCTCTCATAGAGACACATGATTTAGTCGCTCCATCAGTTATAACCCAGGCAGTCTAGATATGATTTTTGCATCTATCAAGACTTTTTGAATTTTTTCGTGGAGGGTGATGAAGAGGTCCCAATAGTTGAGGCTAAGAGAGGTCTCATAAGTGAATTGCACGACCTTGATTTACCATATGACCAGGTCATTAAAAAGGTCAGACATGATTCAATTATACATTTATCGATAAGCATAGGCGTGTATCTATAGCAGTGGGTGCATCATTTAATAGTGCACCGCCTAATCGAGCTAATATGCCCTCATCTGGGGATGCTCCTACTCCAGGATCCTAGTGTGTACCAATTATGTTCTCACTTCCCTCTATTTTACTTTGTTTTAGTGCAGTGAGGACAATGCACAGTTTTTCATTGAGGTAGGCATACCATGCCGCCGTGTTTTTTTTTGTCGTGCTTCTTTTCTTGTCGGTCGTGGTTTGGTTGTAGACCAGCATGTGTAGGATAATTTGTGTTGTATTGTGTTTTTCTTTGTATTACTTTTTTTTGTATAATTAGGAGATTTTAATTATTTAGGGCAGTAGTCATGTTTTGACTAATTTTTGATACCCCTCAACAAAGTTGTGTTTTAGAAGTGTGTGAATGTATATCTGCGTGAACAATGTAGATCTTGTTCTAGTATTAGGATTAGGTACATGATAATCACTTTCTAATAGTCACATGAATCGGGGGATGTTGTGTTTTGAGATTTATAGGTAGACTGGCTGTCTTGAATAGCTTAGTTTCTCCTAGTTAAACATTGATTTTATTTTTGTTGTGTTTTGTTTCCTGACGACATGCAAATATTTTAAGTTGAGGGTGTTGATGTGCTATAGAAATATAGCACTTTTGATGCTCAAAATAAGGAAAAATTGTAAGTTTCTAAGGTTATTTTGTTAGATATGATGCCTTTTAGGTATGTTTTGCAGGAAATCATATTTTGAATGATAAGTTAATAAAAATGGTGAAAATGTGTTTTTTACCATTCTTGGAGTAATTATGGATATTTGAGATATTTTATATCTTTTTTGTGATCAAAGAATGTTCGAGAATTGAAGAAGAGCTGAAAAGATGACTCCCACACTTACCAAGTCAACATGTGTCCATGCGTAGGACCTACGGACCACATGTAGACAAAGAAAGTACCAAAAGTCCAAAATTTTGAGAGAATTTTTTCTCTCGGTACCTGTGGTTTGTACCTGCACCCAGTGTCTAGACCACAGGTACTACATATGCCCGGTACCAGATCGTGGGTACGAACCACCCAATTTTCTCCTATTTTATTCAGGCCTTGGTTTTAGGGTTTTCTCTTGTACTATAAATACCTTTTATGTATCTTTTAGTTGGAGTTATAAACTTTTGATATTCACAAATATATTTTGATTCCAAGATCCGATTTTGATCTTGAATTTTCTTGTATTGACTTTGGTTCATTAATTCAGTTATGGTTGTGGGTTTTATTTCTTCTTATAATTATGATTTCATCTATGCTTTTGAATATGAATGTTACTGATTTTTTCACAAGAATGAGCGGCTCAAACTTATTGCTAGGGTTGTGGAAACCTTGACAGATTGACAAAGTAGGGGAAGTGCTTTGATTATTATAAATCGATACCCATGCATGTATTGCTTTCTCTTCGTTCTGATTGTTTTATTAATGGGTGCACACATTAGGATCTCTCCTTGATATTGCAACTTAATCCAAAAAAGGAGTAGTTACTAGAAAAGGATAAAGACAACAGTAATTTGGAGTTTAACTGTCCATCTATGCTTTTGTGTTCTGTCTTAGTAAGATTATTAGGTTTTATCTTATACATAGAGACTCAAAAGGTAATAGTTAACTGGGATCAAGATAAGAGTTATTAACACGACATACTGAGACTTAAAAGGTAAAGGGTGAAATCTTTCTATTATTTAAAAGACTACAAAAGGTACATATACTGATAGTTAGTTCAGTGAGCCACGATAAGACTACAGAGTTAAGAAGCCATGGGGAAACAATCCTGGTGTTCACCTATACTGATTAAAACCATAGTTAGTATAGTTACTTGCTCGAGATTACAATATCAAAAACCCTCATTTCCCTATTCTGCCCATTGACTACAACTACTGAGAACTACAAAACCACCTGTTCCCTTGGGATTCAATCAATACCTTTATTGGGTTACTATATTTTGATAGCGAGTGTATCATCATCTAATCGGAGGTGTTTTTTTGACAACATTAGATTACAAGGAAAAGATTGAGGGAATTTAAAATTTTCGTCCACTAGTCTCTGTGAAGGATATTCAAAGCATTTTGAGGCATAAAAGATTTTATTGTAGGATCATTAAGGATATCTCCAAATTTTCAAAAATCTTATATAAATTACTGGAGAGAGAGGTGAAGTTCGTTTTTAATGATGCATGTTTAAATGCATTTAAGTCCCTTAATGAGTAGTTGACATCGACCTGTACTATTATTTCACTTGATTACTCTCTACCTTTTGAGGTTATGTGTCATGCTAGCAGAGTGGCACTAGAAACGTCCTTGGCCAAAGGCATGAGAAGATACTTTATGTAATCTACGTTTGGAAGGAACTCAACCTAGCTCAAACAAATTATACTGTGACATAAAAAGTATATTTCGTAGTTGTTTTTCTTTTGAAAAACTTTGATCATATTTGTTTGGCATGAAAGTTATTATGATATTTACCATAAAACTCTTAGGTATCTTATGAAAAAAATAATGGAAATCCTAAATTTATTTGATTGTTACTTTTTCTACAAGAATTTGATTTTGAGGTCAAAGATCAAATGAGGATAAAAAATCAAGTGGCTGACCACTTGTCCCGACTTGAAGACGATGTGATGCAGAAGTTGAAAGATGAGCTTGACATTGATGATATTTTTCCAGATAAGAAGGTATTGGCTACATCCTAAGACTTTATTCCACTGGTGTAATGATTTTGCCAATTATTGAGTAAGTGATAAGGTGCTAGAAGACTTATATTTTCAGCAGTGGAAGAAGATTATGTTTGATTTGTATAAGTTTTTCTTGATAAGACATACTTGTTTCGGATTTGTGTGGTTGGAATAGTCTGAAGATGTGTCCCTGAGGTTGAAATGATTAGTATTTTAGAGGTGTCACTCATCCCCCATTAGAGATCATCATAATGGTGTGTGGATTGCTCATAAGACTTCCCAATATGGGTACTATTGGCCCATCATCAATCAAGATGCTTATAAATACACAAGTTTTTATGGCCAATGCCAAGCACAAGGGAACATCTCACAAAGGCATGAGCTAGCATTGACCTCAATTCTATAGATTAAGTTATTTGATGTACTGATAATTGATTTTATAGTCCTTTTTTTGATTTCATATGGTATGAAGTACATCTTTATTGAGATTGACTATGTGAGTTCATAAAGATGTTTTGGTTAGAAATAATGAGTAAAAGAGTATCACGACTTTCCTTTAGACGAATATATATTCCAAGTTTGGTACGCCAAGAGCCATTATCAATGATGGGGGTTTTCACTTTTGTAATCATCTATTCAAGGTCTTTCTTAGAAAATAGGGTGTGAAGCATAAGATAGAAATCCCTTACCATCCTCAAGCAAGCAAGAAAGTTGAGGTCTTAGATCGGGAGATCTAGTCTACTTTATCAAAGATTATGACGGACAATAGAATATATTGGGATAGGAAGTTGGATAATGCATTATGGGCTTAGCAAATAGTATTTAAGCCCAATGGGCAATATGGGTTCAGCTACCCCCTGTTGATAGGGCCCCAGTGTTTTTAGCCACATGACTAGGGAAGAAAAACCTGGGATGACTAGTACACACCCCAGATATAAAGTGTGATATCATGCGCACGGTTACCGAGACCAAACCTCACATCGAAAAATATAATTTTCTAGTTTTGGTCCCCTCGGGACCTCTACCTTCCATGGATTTACTACACCACCCGCCATTATTTCTCAATTAAAACCATTACCATGAAACCAACCAATCTGTTAACCATTTATTAACCAAGGCCATTAGTAATGGTATTATCATACCGACTATACATGCAAGTTTTGTCCATAGCCAACCATATATATGTTTAAGGGATTCCATGTCCACTAAATGATTTTCAATTAATCCAAAGCATGGCCACCAAGGCCTTTCAATCCATTTAATACCATTTAGGCCATTCATATTATTTATGCTTCCATTACCAAGTTTAAACCATGCATAAATTCCATTGAAAAACCAACGTTATTGTGGAAACATTGTTAAAGGCATTTTATCAAACACATTAGGGGTATAGTATTTCCAAAACCAAAGTCCACTACCAAAGAATAATTCCCATTCAACCAATTATCCCAAACCATCATTAATACATATAAATGTATAATTAAATCATGGGAAACCATAACCAAGCATTTATAACCAAAACCCCAAATCATATTTGAAAACCCCAAAGCATAAAACACTCAAATCATAACAACATTGTATAAAACCATTCCTTTAGAACTAGCAACGAGGGAAGATAACATGCCTTAATTGATAGAGTAGATGGAGAGAAACCACCAATAAGATTCCTAATTTAGTCCTCTAGTTGAAACCCTTGCTTTCTTGATCAAAAGCTTTTGAGAGTATTATAGAGTGTTTAACAAGAGTTTCTAAGTGTTAATGAATAGAATAATAGGGTAAATAGTCTTGCAAGTGAGTAAGAATTCATGGGGCCTTATTATGATAAGTGGGGAAATGTCTAGAATACCCCCACTTCAGTTTTACAAAATCCCATCACAGGGGTGATGTGTAAGCTAATGCTAACACATTTGAGTCTTTTAACTAAGAATAATTATGAAGTCTTAAGAAACTTTTCTTGTTTTTGTTTGTTTTATGTGGATTTTGCAGAAGAAGCTAATATGTTAGAGAACCAAAAAGAATGGAAGCAAATGAGCTGAATTCTGAAGTAAATAGAGGCAAAGTGTGGCGACGACATTTGTGATAAGTCGTCAGCCTTGTGCTAAGCTACCAGCTTCATCATCATTCATAGACAGAGAATTGGCCTAAGTTAAAAGCTATGATGACATTTTGCTATAGGTCGTCAAGGAACTGATAAGTCATCAAAAATGTCGTTAGCCTAAGGCAGCACATGAGAATTGAAGCAGAAACTTGACGACATTTGTGATAAGTCATGAAGGAGCTGATAGGGCATCACCGTTTATCGTCAGCATTAGGAAGCAAGTGTCCAAATAAAAGAGGAAGCTGATGATATTTGTGATAAGTCGTTAGCCTCCTGATAGGCTATCAGAAATGACGTCACCTAATCCGAAGAATTTTTGAATTTTATTATTTTATTTCCATGATTAGGGTGAACTATTTAAAGACTTGTTTAGGGTTTTCTTAAGAGTTTCAAACATTGATTTTTGAGATATGATACTTTGATATTTTCTCACTCTAACTTCTTGTCTTGAAAAAAAGTAATTATTTTAAAGAGAATTTAATCATTATTTTGGGATTTCCTGTTGTGATCTAATCTGAGATTCACTAGTTATTATTCATCTTATGGTAAGTTTATCTTTCAAAGCATGAATTCATCTAGTTGCTTCAATTATTATGTCATGAGCAGCTAAATTCTTTTAACCTGAATTTTGGGATCTAGGGGTAGGTCTTGATAAGGTGCTAAGTGTTTAAGATTCGAAAGGTGGTAGGACTCCTTGATAATTCTATGTTTTAGTTGCCATTTGATGGTTGCAAATGATAAATAAACCTAAGTCTGAGAGGATTAGGTAATTAAATGCTTAAGTGGGTCAAGAGACATTTAAGCATAACTTCGATAAAGATAACTTGTTGTCCTACCTACCATGAGAATCTTGAACCACTAGTAGCATCTGTCAAGTACCAAAATCCCAAGTGAACATAATTCTGTTTTTTCATAAACTCTTGATTATGAACACTGATTAAAGTGATTAACAATCACTTGTTCAACCAAAAACCCTTATTTCAGGAAACATCAACTATCAGTTAATTCAATTGCAAATGACTTAAGTTCACACCATATTCCCTATGGGAGTCGACCCCAACCTAGTTGGGTTTTATATTGACAATGATTACTTACATTCTCTTTGAGAGGTGTAGTTTGAGCGTTATCAAAAATGGAACCGTTTCCGGCGAATACGGTTGAAAACTAAAGTTTGTGTGCGCTAATTGACTGTTAGTCAAGTTTTCTAGTTTTATGCTTATTTGATATTTTTATTTATTTACAGGATCTTTATAAGGTATGACAAGAACCAGAATTTCCAGAGAACCGTTATTACCACCTTATCCAGAACTGCAATGAATTGGAAGAATGTCAAACAGAAAGAGACTAAGAGATTGGAAACCTTAGCTAGAGCTCAGGTGAATATGCAAAATGTCGGGCAACAAGAAAGACATCCAAATACTGAGGACGAAGATTTTGGAGATGAGGAGTGCTGAATCTTGGTAACCCAAGGCGTGCAGTGCAAATAGCTGCACCAGTATGACATAATCTTTATAGGAACTTTCCATTCTAAGAAAGGCAAGAGTAACAACCAGTCCAGTATGATCTCAATGATGATGATGGAATATATAGGGCAGGTGCAATAGGCGGAATTATTCTTCCACTGTTGGCACCTGGGGCAAAATTCAACATTCTGAGTACTATGATTCAACTCTTAAATCTGAAAGGGTTGTTTGGTGGAATTCCTGGGGATGACCCGAACTTGCATCTGGTGAATTTTATCATGATCTGCAAATCTTTTGATAACCCAAGAGTGAGACAAAATGCTATCCAGTTGAGATTGTTTCCGTTGTCTCTATCTGGGGAGGCAACATTGTGGCTAAATAAGCTGACACCCAATTCTATAACTAACTGGAGGTGGTTGAAAGGAGCTTTCCTAGAAAGGTTATTTCCACCTTCCAGAAGGGTACAGTTGAGGGAAGAAATTAGAAACTTCAGGTAGCTCCCGACTAAAGCCTTGTATGAAACCTGGGAAAGATTCAAGAAGAAGCTGACACAACGTCCAAACCACAACATGACAGACATACATTTGATGGAGACTTTGTACAGGGCCCTTAACTCTATTAGAAAGATAATTATAGACAATGCGGCTAGTGGTTCATTTGTTGATCTAACATTCCCAAGGGCTTCAAAGATTCTGGATAGAATGACCAAATAGAGTAGGGCATGGCATACCAGAGACTCTATGGTGGACAGCCCTACACTTATGTAGGTATTACTACGGAACAATGTAAAATAAAATAAGAGCATTACTAGGACATAGATCACCTTAAAACACAGATGGAGTTACTAATCACGCATTTGCTATCAGGCAAGATTGAAAATGTAAAAGTTGTGGGATCTCAGGATAGAAATGAGGCTGATGCAGATGAAGAGGCTAACTATATTAATAATCAGGGGGGTTTATGAGGCAATATGCAAGGGAATCAAGGTTGGACTTACTATGATAATCTTGGTTATAAAGATAAGGAGCTAGGAAATTGGAGGAACAATAATGATAGGAGTGGGTTATATGTTTCTCCTGGAAATCATGAGGCTGCTTTAATAAGTTTTGAAAAGATGTCCATGGAGGACATGATGGCTAAGTTTTTAAAGGGAGTGGAGGCTACCAACTCTGGTGTGACCACCATGAAGGCCGATCTGACATCCATTAGTCCGCTGGTGCACTCATACTCAAACGTAATCAAATAGTTGGAGCAGCAGATGAGCCAACTCTCTGCAGCATTCAACCAGAGGAAGAGCAAAATGTTACCAAGTGATATGATCCAAAATCCGCATAATGATGGCTTATCTATGGATATTACAACTAGAAGTGGTAAGATATTGCCTGACCCTTCTGTGGGCAAACCTGTTTTTGATGAGGTAGTTGATATTAAACCGAAAAAAAGTGGTCCAGTGGATTCTGAGAAGCTGGATAATTCTAGTGATGCTCCAGATAAATACAAAGAGAAAGAGAAGGAGGTAGTGTTGAAAACTATTGCAAGACCACCACCTCCCTTTCCTCAATGATTGAAGAAGAAAACTGATGATTCAAAATTCAGTAAATTCATGGCAATGCTCAAGCAGTTGGCAATAAATATGCCATTGGTGGAGGCACTCGAGCAAATGCCAGGATATGCTAAATTTATGAAGGACCTTGTGACCAAGAAAAAAGAAGTGAGCTACTAATTGGAGGATAATTGTAACACCCCATATTCAAGTACGTGTATTGGTCTTATTTATATGGAATTAATATTTTTTATTTTATTTATACCAAAATTTGCCCGTCGATGGTTTCATACAAAGGTTATTGAATAAGCTTTCCAACGATATAAAGATTTCCAAAAACGGATAGGTTTCAGATATAATAGAGTATGTTTGAAACTGTAAAACGGTGGCCAGGATATTTGGGAATAATAAATATGCAGGAAAATTTCCTACACACAAACTACAGAAGCCAGCCAAATTTTGGGGTTAACTTCAAATGATATAACTCTCTTAATATAATGAACTTGGAGAGCTGCGACCTATAAAAAGAAAGATCTTTGAGTCTTCTTTCCGATTCAATTGGTTTTATCCAAATCCAGCATCTGAGTAAGGAGTTTTACTCGTTTTACTTCATCCTATTAAAATAGATTCTTAGGGTCAACTTCAAATGACCATAACTCCTTGTACAATATGAACTGGGTGGCCTACTTTATGTGAAATGAAAGCCCTTTGAATTATCCTTCCAACGATACAAATTTCACCCGAATTCGATATCGGAGGAAAGAGTTATGGTCGATCTAATTTAGCTTATCAAAATAGTCCACCAAAGGACAGATTTGACATTATTTAAATTTTAAAGGCATTTTGGTCATTTCCTATTATATTATGGATGGGAATATGTGTATATATGCATGCATATGAGTTCAAAAACTCATTTTCATCATCAATCATTGAGGAAGAACAAACCCTAGCCAAATTTTACCTTTAAATTACTTTTGATTCAACCATAGAGATTCCAAAGTAATCCAATAACTGTGTTTCTCATCTCGAGAGCTTCGAACGGCACCTATTATTTGTGCAAACAGGATTCATAATCAAGAGGTGAATTCTAAGGTATGAATATTGTTTGCCTTTGTTATTTTCCATATGTATATGTGTGATAGAGGATTATATGTATTGGTTGTTATTGAAAGGTAATGGAAATAGGGTTATGGACTATTTTGCATGGTTTGGTTGTATTGAATTATGGAAGGTGGATATGGTAATTCAGTTATGGAAGGTGGATATGGTAATTGAGTTATGGAAGGTGGATATGGTGATATACTATTGAATTGATGATTATTTATGTCTAGGGCTCAATTTGGTTTAATGGATTGGTTGGAAGGATAAATGAATCCAAACTTGCTATTGGAGGATATTGTATGAATATGTATTGCATGTGAATGTAATTGGAGTATAAGATGGTTAAAGTGACACCCTTTAAGGTGTAATTAAGGCTTAATACTTAACCACTAATTTGGTGAATTAAAATAATTGAATTGTGATATTTGGTTGCTAAAACTAGATTGCTATATATGTTTATTGTGGATAAGTAATCCGTAAACACGAGAAGTCCATTTGGGACTAGCATTGAAGGTTGACACTCAGATATGTAAAGCATACTCTATACCATATCTTTGGCATGAAAGTGAACAATTGTTCTATTAAGAAAGTTTCCAAAGTTATTCAGTAGCATGTGATCCATAGTGGTTTTGTATGATGTCCTACGTTACCAATGAACTTCTTTCCACCCTACAAGATGTCAATACATTCCAATACTTAGTTGTTTTCCAAATCTTACATGTTTGTTGCACTAATGAATGTCAGAAGGTATCTGGTTACTCAAATAAGATCCATGTGCTATTAATGACTCCAAAACATTTCATTGATATACCAATAAGCTCCTACTTCATTATTATGGAATTGATGACTCTAAAACACTTTATTGATATGCCAATGAGTTCATACTTCATCATTATTGCATTGATGGTCTATTTAAATGTCTCTTATTGATGTATCATTGTTTTAAAGTATCAAAAATACGGTGGCGACCGAAATAACAATCTCAAAGATTAATTGAACTAAGTGATGAAAGTTCTCTCTTATCGGGTGGTATCCCAGGGGCATAAGCCTATCATGGGTTGATCCCTATTTATATGTTTATGGGTAGTATCCTATGGGCATAAGCCTATCATGGGTCGATCCCAGTTGATATGTACTGGAGGAAGCCTAATGGTCACAGTACAATACAGTAATGATTACAAAGATGATAAGAATGAAGGTAAAGTGATTGAATAAATACAATGTACAGGTTGTCACTAGTTCTAGTAAGTGTGGTCCACTCTTATTATGATTTATTCACTTGTTTCTGATTTCTATTGAGCTCCTATATCTTATGTGATTATCTACAACTTTACATACTCAGTACATATTTTGTACTGATGTCCCCTACGGGGGACCTGCATTTCATGCTGCAGGCAGAGGTATCTCAGCTCATACACCGCAAAGTAGGATCCAGGCTATGTAACTGCTTTTGGTGAGCTCCAGTTTGCTTTAGGGCTTTCCGTTTCATATCCAATCATTTTTGGTATTTTATAGAAGTTAGTTATATAAAGGGGCATGTACCGACCTTAGTTAAACACTGTGTATTGTCTAGAGGATTTGTAGGCCTAATGTACAGTCAAGGTGGTGTTTTCTTAATAAATGTGATGGCTCCAAAGGCCAAGTATTGTATATGCATATGTATGTGTGCTCGAGCTTATATAGGTGATTATTTCCTTTTATATGCGACATGATAATGTCTGGATTTTAGGTTTTCATAGAGGTATGTATGGGAAGTATAAGATTATGAACTGGTTCTCCCGGGCCTCCTTGGTTATGGGTGCCAGTCCACCCCAATAGGTTTTGAGGCATGACAATAGTGGTATCAGAGATGTTCGTCCTAGTGAGTCTACAAAGTCGTGTCTACGTAGAGTCTTGTTTATCAGTGTGTCGTGCACCACATTTATAAATAGGAGGCTATGGACATTTAGGAATTGTTTCTTTTTCATGTCTTAGATCGTGCGATAGAGCCTATATTATATATGAAGTCATAGTTGACTACTGAATCCATTTGTTTCTCTTATTATAGTAATGATGCCGGTTACTAGAAGAAAGAATACCATTAAACAAGTAGATGTGGTTGCTAGAGAAGGGACTAGTAAGTCACCCACTATACCAACTAATCAAAGTGAGGCTCCAGCTGAGCATGCATCAGAAACTTCTTCCACTCTAGAAGAAATAAGAGGGAGGAGAACTATATCCCCAGATCCACCGATTAATGCTGCTAATTAAGATCTTAGATATACAGTACAACTTTTGACTCGTATAGTTGCTGGGCTAGCTTAAGGGCAAGACATTACTACCACGGGTCCTAGTGGTATAGATAGGGCGGCTAGCCTTTGAACACAGGATTTTCTTAAGATGGATCCTCCCACTTTTACTAAATCAGATATTAATGAGGACCCATAGGACTTTATTGATCAAATTCAAAGGGCCTTAGATGTTATACATGTAACGGATAGAGAGACAGTGGAGTTAGCGACGTATAGATTCAAAGGAGAGGCTATATATTAGTACGAGGATTGGAAACGATCTAAGGGTATTAATGCACCCCCAGCTACTTGGAAAGAGTTCAAAGAAGCATTTCTTGATCATTATCTTCCATTCGAGATTCATCAGGCTCGTGTAGATCAGTTTTTAAATCTTCATCAGGGGAATATGAGCGTGAGGGAGTACAGTCTCCAATTTAATTCCTTATCGATATATGCTCCTAATATTGTAGCTACTATGGATGACAGAGTTTATCAATATGTGGATAGGATGGATCCATATTTGGTTAGAGATTATACTATTGTTGCTTTGAACAAAGATATGGACATAGCGAGGATCCAAGCTTTTGCACAAAAAATAGAAGATCAGAGGCAGAGGAGAAGAACACAGGAATTAGAAAGAGGATATTCCAAGAGGGCTAGATCGATAGGGAAGTTTATGGCATCCCAAGAAGGGTTCAGACCACAGTTTTCTGCTAGACCACCTAGGCCATTATCTTCTTATTCTGTAGCTAGTGCCCCACCACAGTTCCAAGGGTCCAGAGGAAATCAATTTGGGCACAGAAGTGAGAGTCAAAGTTCGCGGATAGTTGGGTACCAAGGGAAATGGAATATATGCCAATTGAGACCTCCTCGAGAGCCATGCAATAAATGTGGAAGGTATCATTTGGGCATATGTCGGCTGGGGACCAATCTTTGCTTTTGGTGCAGTATGTCGGGGCATATGATGAGAGAATGCCCACGAAGAGGCATAGGGGGTATGGCACAACCTACGGGGTTATTTTTTGCATCATCATCATCAATGCCTTATTCAGGAAGGGGTGCACAACCAATGGGTTATGTTAGAGGTGATAGAGAAGCCACGAGTTCTAGCGGGTCTCAAAATCGTACGTATGCTCTAGAGAATCGACAGAATTTAGAGGCTTCCCCAGATATGGTTACGGGTACGTTGTCTATCTTTTCATTTGATGTATATGCCTTAATTAATTCCGGTTCTACATTATCTTATGTTACTCCATTGGTTGCTGGAAAGTTCAAAAGAATACCCGAACTGTTAGTTAAGCCATTTGAAGTGTCCACACCAGTTAGGGAATCTATTATAGATAGAAGGGTTTACCGAAACTACATAGTAACTTTTTGTGGCCGTGATACGATGGGTGATCTCGTGGAGTTAGAAATGGTAGATTTTGATGTTATAATGGGTATGGACTGGTTGACGTCTTGTTATGCCATAATTGATTGCTGTACGAAAAAGGTATATTTCCATTTTCCAAATGAATCAGTCCTTGAATGGAAAGGTGAAATTGGTGCGCCAAGAGGTAGATTTATTTCTTATTTTAAGGCAAGAAGAATGATTTCCAAGGGATACATATATCATTTAGTTAGAGAAAGGGATACAGAAGCGGAGCCACCAACTCTTCACGATGTTCCGGTGGTAAATGAATTTTCTGATGTATTTTCTGAAGATCTTCCAGGTTTGCCTCCTGAACGAGAAGTAGAGTTTGGTATTGATGTAATACCAGGCACCCAACCAATCTCCATTCCTCCGTATAGAATGTCCCCAGTAGAATTATGAGAATTGAAAGAGAAATTGAAAAATTTGCTAGAGAAGGGATTTATAAGGCCTATTATGTCCCCCTGGGGAGCACCAGTGTTATTTGTGTGCAAAAAGAATGGCTCGCTGAGGATGTGTATTGATTATCAGCAATTGAATAAGGTGACTATTATGAATAAATATCCTCTCCCAATAATTGATGATTTATTTGGTTAGTTACAGGGCACCAAGTGTTTTTCTAAGATTGATTTGAGGTCAGGTTACCACCAAGTGAGGGTCAAAGAGAAGGATATACCCAAGACAGCTTTCCGAACACGGTATGGTCATTAGGAGTTTCTAGTTATGTCATTTGGGCTAACAAATACACCTGCAACTTTTATGGATTTGATGAATCGGGTGTTTAAGCCATTCCTGGATGTATTTGTGATAGTTTTTATAGATGATATTCTAGGTTATTCTAGATTAGAAGAGGACCATGCCAATCACTTACAACAGGCATTGTAGACTCTTCGTGATTGTAAGCTTTATGCAAAGTTCTCTAAATGTGAGTTTTGGTTAAAGTCGGTAGCATTTTTGGGTCATATTGTATCTAGTGAAGGGATAAAGGTCGATGCTCAAAAGATAGAAGTTGTGAAGAACTGGCCAAGGCCCACAATGCCTATGGAGACTCATAGTTTTCTCGGGTTGGCCGGTTATTATAGATGGTTTGTTGAAGGCTTTTCTTCCATTTCAGCACCCTTAAGCAAGAGCATCCAAATTCCAATGGAATGATGCGTGTGATAATAGTTTTCAAGATTTAAAGAACAAGTTGATTTCTACACCGGTGTTGGTACTTCCAGAAGACACCGAAGGGTATACAGTGTATTGTGATACTTCCAGAATTGGTTTAGGATGCGTATTGATGCATCATGGTAAGGTAATAGCATATGCTTCTATACAATTGTGGCCACATGACAAAAATTATTCTACACACGATCTGGAGATGGCAACAATTATTTTTGCTTTAAATATATGGAGCCACTACTTATATGGGGTTCATGTTGATATATACTGACCATAAGATCTTGCAATATATTTTTAATCAAAAGGATCTAAATTTAAGACAGCGGCGATGGCTTGAACTATTAAAGGACTACAATGTTGATATCTTGTACCATCCAAGGAAAGCAAGTATGTTAGCTAATGCGATAAGTCATAAGGTTATGATGGCGCCTATACAAAGGCAATGGATGATTAAATATCTTCACCAGTTAGCTAGTTTGGGAGTTTGCCTTCTTGAAACTCTGGATAAAGAGCTTATCGTACATAATGCTGCAGGATCTTCATTAGTAGCTAAAGTGAAAGAGAAACAATAAGAAGATCCTATTTTATTACAATTTAAGGACAACGTTCAGAGTGGTGCGACCAAGGAATTTGATCTTATGCGAGAAGGAGTACTTCAGTGCCAAAACCGATTGTGTGTGCCGGATATAGACAGGCTAAGAAAGAAGATTATGACAGAGACACATTGTTCAAGGTATTCCATTTATCCAGGATCAACAAAAATGTATCAATATTTGAAAGATATGTATTGGTGGAATGACATGAAGAAGAGCATTGCAGAATTTATAGCTAAATCTCCAAATTGTCAAAGAGTTAAAGTTGAGCGCCAAAAACCCGGAGGTTATATGCAATGCATTGATCTCCAAGATGGACGTGGGACATTATTAACATGGATTTCATTATTGGTTTGCTTCGTATATCTCAGAAGTTCTATTCTATATGGGTGATTGTTGATAGGGTTACCAAGTCCGCACATTTCCTACCAGTTAGGACCACTTACACAGTTGAAGAGTATGTGAAGCTGTACATTAAAGAGATAGTTCGATTACATGGAGTGCCAATTTCTATTATATTAGATCGAGGAACCCAATTTACCGCAAACTTTTGGAAGTCTTTTCAGAGGTGTTTGGGATCACAAGTGAAGTTGAGTACAACTTTTCACCCTCAAACAGATGGACAAGCAGAACGTACCATCCAAACACTTGAAGATATGCTACGAGCTTGTGTAATAGATTTTAAGGAAAACTGGGATGATCATTTACCTCTTATTGAGTTTTCCTACAATAATAGCTATCATTCAAGTATCAAACTGGCACCATATGAAGCTTTATATAGAAGGAAGTGTAGATCACCAATAGGATGGTTTGAACTGGGTGAAACTCTTTTGTTTGGACTGAATCTTGTTTATCAAGCCATAGAGAAGTTTAAAGTAATTCAGCAATGATTGAAAACAGCCCAAAGTCAACACAAGTCATATGCGGATAGTAGAAGGAGAGGGCTATATTTTTTATAGGTGATTAGGTATTTTTGAAGGTATCACCAATGAAAGGGGTAATGAGATTTGGCAGGAAAGTGAAGTTGAGTCCACGTTATATAGGCCCGTATAAGATCACTCAAAGGTTTGGACAAGTTGCATATGAATTAGAGCTACCCCAAGAGCTCTCATTAGTACATCCGGTATTTCATGTGTCAATTCTTTGAAAGTACATCGGAGATCCATCACATATCACTTCTGCTGAGGATGTCCAAGTTGCGGAAGATCTTACCTATGAGGAAGTGCCTATTGCTATTCTAGATCGCCAAGTTAAGAAGATGAGAAATAAAGAGATAGCATCTGTGAAAGTACGTTGGAGAAATCATCAAAGGGAAGAGATTACATGGGAAGCTGACGAAGAAATGAAATCTAAGTACACTCATTTGTTCAAAAATAAAGAGGAAGTTCAAGAAATGGAGTTAAAACATTAACAAGTAATTTTTGTTTATATATGCATAGTATTTATGTGATGATGTGAATATTAATGATGGACTTGAACTTGTTTCGGTTGAATAGCTACGCTAACATTCGAGGACGAATGTCCTAAAGGGGGAAGGGTGTAACACCCCATATTCAAGTACATGTATTGGTCTTTTTTATATGAAATTAATTTTTTTATTTTATTTATACCAAAATTTGCCCGTCGATGGTTCCATGCGAAGGTTATTGAATAAGATTTCCAAAGATATAAAGATTTCCAAAAACGGATAGGTTTCGGATATAATATACCATGTTCAAAACTATAAAACAGTGGCCGGGATATTTGGGAATAGTAAAAGTGCAGGAAAATTTCCTGCACACAAACTACTGAGGCCAGCCGAATTTTTGGTTCAACTTTGGATGATCATAACTCCCTTAATATATTGAAATGGGAGAACTTAGACCTAGGAAAAGAAAGATCTTTTAGTATTATTTCCAATGCAATTGGTTTCATCCAAATCCAACATCTGAGTAAGGAGTTATACTCGTTTTACTTCAGCCTATCAAAACAGATTTTTAGGGTCAAATTCAAATGACCATAACTCCTTGTACAGGACGAACTGGGTGGCCTACTTTATATAAAATGAAATACCTTTGAATTCTCCTTCCAAAGATACAAATTTCACCTAAATCTGATATCGGAGCAAAGAGTTATGGTCGATCTACTTTAGCTTATCAAAATAGTCCACCAATGGACAAATTTGACATTATTTAAATTTTAAAGGCATTTTGGTCATTTCCTATTATATTATGGACGGGAATATGTGTATATATACATGTATATGATTTCAAAAAATCATTTTCATCATCAATCATTGAGGAAGAACAAACCCTAGCCAAATTTGACCTTTAAATTACTTTTAATTCAATCGTAGAAATTTCAAAGTAATCTGATAACTGGGTTTTGTCATCTCGAAAGCTTTGAATGACACCTATTATTTGTGCAAACATGATTGCATAATGAATAGGTGAATTCTAAGGTATGAATATTGTTTTTCTTTGTTCTTTTCCATATGTATATGTGTGATAGAGGATTATATGTATTGGTTGTTATTGAAAGGTGTTGGAAATAGGGTTATGGACTATTTTGCATGGTTTGGTTGTATTGAACTGTGGAAGGGGGATATGGTAATTGAGTTATGGAAGGTGGATATGGTAATTGAGTTATGGAAGGTGGATATGGTGATATACTATTGAATTGATGATTATTTATGTCTATGGCTCAATTTGGTTTAATGGATTAGTTGGAAGGATAAATGAATCCAAACTTGATATTGGAGGATGTTGTATGGATATGCATGGCATATGAATGTAATTGGATATAAGAGGTTTAATGTGACACCCTTTATGGTGTAATTAAGGCTTACTATTTAACCACTAGTTTGGTGAATTCAAATAATTGAATTGTGACGTTTGGTTGCTAATACTAGATTGCTATATATGTTCATTGTAGATAAGTAATCCGAAAAGACGGGAAGTCCATTTGGGACTAGTATTGAAGGTTGACGTCAGGTATGTAAAGCATACTCTATACCATATCTTTGGCATAAAAGTGAACAATTGTTCTATTAAGAAAGTTTCCAAAGCTATTCAGTAACATGTGATCCATAATGGTTTTGTATGATGTCCTACGTTACCAATGAACTTGTTTCCACCCTACAAGATGTCAAGACATTCCAATACTTACTTGTTTTCCAAATCTTACATGTTTATTACACTAATGAATGTCATAAGGTAACTGGTTACTCAAACAATATGCATGTGCTATTAATGACTCCAAAACGTTTCATTGATATACCAATAAGTTCCTACGTCATTGTTATGGCATTGATGACTCCAAAACACTTCATTGATGTGCCAATGAGTTCTTAATTCATCGTTATTGGATTGATGGTCTATTTATATGTCTCTTATTGATGTATCATTATTTTAAAGTATCAAAATATGGTAGCGACAAACACAAAAATCTCAAAGATTAATTGAACTAAGTGATGGAAGTTATCTCTTATCGGGTGGTATCCCAGGGGCATAAGCCTATCATGGGTCGATCCCTATTTATGTGTTTATGGGTGGTATCCCAGGGGCATAAGCCTATCATGTGTCGATCCCAGTTGATATGTACTGGAGGCAGCCTAATGGTCAAAGTACAGTATAGTAATGATTATAAAGATGATAAGAACGAAGGTAAAGTGATTGAATAAATATAATATACAGGTTGTCACAGGTTCTAGTAAGTGTGGTCCACTCCTATTATGATTTATTCACTTATTTCTAATTTCTATTGAGCTCCTATATCATATGAGATTATCTATAGCTTTACATACTCAGTACATATTTCGTACTGACGTCCCCCACGGGGGACCTACATTTCATGCTGCAGGCACAGGTATCTCAGCTCATACACCACACAAGTAGGAGCCAGGATATCCAGCTGCTTTTGGTAGGTGAGCTCCAATTTTCTTTGGGACTTTCCATGTCATATCAAGTCACTTTTGGTATTATATAGATGTTATTTATATGGCGGGGTATGTCCCGACCTTAGTTAAACTCTGTGTATTATCTAGAGGCTTTGTAGACCTAATGTATAGTCAAGGTGGTGTTTTGTTAATAGACGTGATGGCTCCAATGGCCAAGTATTGTATATACATATATATGTGTGCTCGAGCTTATACAGGTGATTATTTTCTTTTATATGCGACATGATGCTATCTTAATTTTAGGTTGTCATAGAGGTATGCATGGGAAGTATAAGTTTATGAGTTGGTTCTCTCGGGCCTCCTCGATTACGGGTGCCAGTCCAACCTAATAGGATTTGAGGCGTGACAATAATCTCCATCATTGTAGCACTATTTCTACAAGGACCTTGGTGTAGAAGAAACCAGACCCAGGTGCATTCACTATTCCCAGTATAATTAGGACTATGAAATTAGCCAAGGCGTTATGTGATCTGGGAGCAAGCATTAATTTGATGCCACTGGCTGTATATAGAAAGTTGGGTCTGGGAAATACCACACCCACCAATATGCGACTCGTAATGGCAGATAGGTCAGTAAAATGACTTGTTGGCATTTTATATGATGTGTTGGTGAAGGTAGCCAGCTTCATATTCCCTATAGATTTTGTCATTTTGGATTGCGAGGTGGACTTTAAGGTGGACATAATCTTGGTTCGACCTTTCCTCGCAATCAAAAGTTTATTAATTAATTTGAGAGTAAATGAGCTTTTATTCAGGATGAATGATGAAGTGGTACGACTTGATATGTGTAAATCAATGAAGTAGCAGGAAGAAATAAGTGTGTTCTCAGTAGTTGATGTGTATTATGAGGACGAATAGAAGGTGTCAAGAGAGGAGCTACTTGTTGCCGAGCTTTTAGCAGCAGTTCTAATAAAGTTTGATCATGAAGGCATTAAGGAGTATGAAAAAACTGTATTTGCCCTGTCAGGCATGGGTTCATATCATTATTCTCCTAAAAAGTTAGACCTTGACCTGGCTAATCGTCCAACACCACCATCCAAGCCATCCATTGAGGAGCCACCGGTGTTGGAATTGAAAGAACTTCCTGGGTACTTACAGTACGTGTTTTTGGGAAATGGAAACATGCTACCTATTATTATTGCTACTGATATGGGTGAGAAATAGGTAAACACACTTATTTCAGTACTTCAGAGGCATAAGTGAGCTATAGGATGGACCATCGCAGATATTATTGGTATTCCCCCTAGCATCTGCACGCATAAAATACAACTTGAAGATGATTGTATTCCAACCATAGAACATCAACACCATCTTAACCCACCAATTTAAGAGGTGGTTAATAGGGAGATTATTAAGTGGTTGGATGCAGGAGTGGTTTACCCAATTTCTGATAGCAAATGGGTGAGCCCAGTTCAATGCGTGCCCAAAAAGAGGGGCATGACTGTGGTTGCAAATGAAAGAAATGATTTGATTCCACTTAGGCTTGTGACTGGGTGGAGATTTTGCATGGAACACCATAAGCTAAATTCAAGGACTCTGAAAGACCACTTCTCGATGCCCTTTATGGACCGAATGCTTGATCGATTGGATGGAAGGGGATGGTATTGCTTCTTGGATGGAAATTTTGGATACAACCGAATCTGTATTGCTCCTATAGATCAAGAGAAGACAACATTCACATGTACATATGTCACCTTAGCATTTAAGAGGATGTCATTTGGACTATACAGTGCACCCATAACTTTTCAACGGTGCATGATGTCTATCTTCTAAGATATGGTGGAGGACACCATAGAGGTATGGATGATTTATCTGTGGTGGGATAATTTGAAGTGTGCTTGAAAAACTTAAGCATAGCTTTGCAACGATGTGTTGAATACAATTTGGTGCTTAATTGGGAAAAATGTCATTTTATGGTAAAGAAGGGCATTGTTCTCGGTCACAAAATTTCAACAAAAAGGATAGAAGTTGATCGACCTAAGGTGGAAGTTATTGATAAACTACCACCTCCTATTTTTGTGAAGGCAGTATGTAGTTTTCTTGGATATGCTGGCTTTTATCCAAGGTTTATAAAAGACTTCTCAAAGGTTGCAAATCCACTTTGCAAAATTTTGGAGAAAGAAGTGAAATTTTCCTTTAATGATGATTACTTGAAGGCATTTGAATTCCTTAAAAAGAAGTAGGTTGAGGCCCCTATTATTGTTGCGCCAGACTGGTCAAAACCATTTGAGATCATGTGTGATGCAAGCGGTGTTACCCTTGGAGTTGTATTGGGACAAAATGCTTCATCCAATATATTATTCCAGCAAAGCACTAAATGGAGTGAAAAAGAACTACATCATTACTAAATAGGAACTTCTGGCTATAGTGTATGCTTTTGAGAAATTCAGGGCTTATCTGCTTGGGACCAAGATGGTGGTGCACAACGACCACACAGCCTTGAGGTATTTGATAGCTATAAAGGATGCAAAACCAAGGCTGATTAGATAGGTATTGCTGCTACAAGAATTTGACTTTGAAGTCAAGGATAGGAAAGTTTGTGAAAACCAGGTTGCAGATCATCTATCTAGAATAGAAGGTGAGCGAGCAAGTAGTGATGAAATGGAGATAAATGACACATTTCCTGATGAGGAGATATTAGTTATTACGGTGGAGAAATTGCCTTGGTACACCAATTTTGCAAATTATGTTGTGAGTGAAATTATTCTAGAAAATCTCTCTTTCCATCAAAGGAATAAATTCCTGCATGATGTGACACATTACTTCTGGGATGAGCAGTATTTTTTTTAGCGATGTGCTAACAACATTATAAGGAGATGTGTTCCAGAGGTAGATGTATTGTGCATATTGGAGGCATGTCATGCTTCCCCATTTGGAGGCCCCATGCAGGTGACCAAACGGCTAAAAAGGTGTTGCAGAGCGGCTACTATTTTCCAGTATTGTTCAAGGATACCCACGAGTTTGTGCTAAAATGCGACCAATGTTAGAGGCAGGGGTCAATCTCCAAAAGACATGAGATGCCTTTGACTAAGTTGCTTGAAGTGGAATTGTTTAATGTCTAAGGCATCAATTTTATGGGACCTTTTGTAAGCTCATACATGATGAAGTGAATTTTAGTTTCTTTTGACTATGTCTCAAAATGGGTTGAAGCTATTGCCTTGTCCGATAATAAAGGAAATAGGGTTGTTGCTTTTGTCAAGAAGAACATCTTCTCTCACTTTGGAGTACCACGTACTATTATAAGCGATGGAGGATCTCATTTTTGAAACAAAGTATTTTGAGTGGCATTAGCAAAATATAGGGTGAAATAGTATAGAATAGACACTCCATATCACCTACAAACTAGCAGGCAAGTGGAGGTGTCAAATCGAGAGATTAAAGTCATCCTAGCCAAAACGATGAATGCTAGTCGTTAAGACTGGTCTTGAAATATCGATGATGCCCTCTGGGAATATCGTACTGCTTTTAAGACACCTATTGTGATTTCACTAGTTCAACTGGTCTATGGAAAACCTTGCCAATTACCAATAAAGCTGGAGCACAGAGCCTTATTGTAGGGAGGCAGCAGAGCTGAGACTGGGATAACTGAATGAGATGGATGAATTCTATCTCATGGCATATGAACAAGCAGACCTATATAAATAAAATATGAAAAATACCATGATTGGAGTATAGAGAAATGAGACTTCCAAAAGGGTGACTTGGTGCTACTGTTCAATTCCAGACTTAAACTGTTCCCAAGTAAGCTTAAATCTAAGTGGTCAGACCTTTTTTGAGTTAGTCAAGTCTACTCATCTGGAGTGGTGGAACGTGAAACTGAAGATGGTTGTACCTTCAAGGTAAATGGGCAATGAGTCAAACTTTATATTGGTCTAAAAGAATCAATGAAAAGTGTCACTACTATTTTTCTCGATGAAGTCTGAAGTAATCGAGATACCTGAGTCATGCCACGACGTTAAATCAGGCGCTGCATAGGAGGAAACCCATGAACCCCGAGATTGATCTATTCTAGGTATACTCTAACCCTTAGTTTAGATTTTCTTTGATTGTAAGTTGAGAGTGTAGGGTAAATTTGTTGCTGTAAAATTTTGTAGTCAACTAGGAGAAATACTTGTACTTGAGGCAGTTGAATTATTTTTGTGATTTTTGTACACATCTTAAAGTGGTATACTACTTTAAATTGAGTGATTTGAATTTAAGTTTGACCACCATATATCTTTGTATGACATTAGTTCTAGTAACATAATAATCATTTCTAAACAGTTACATGAACTGAATGAGTAATCGAGTGCGATATACCTGTGCGCCAAGTGTGTGTGTGTGAGATCTTACTGAGTTCCCTTTGTATGCTGAAGCTAGAACTTACCCGATTAGTCTTACCTATATTGAAGGATAGGGGTTAGGAAAGGATCATAGGTCATTTTAATATTATCTCACTTTAGCCCAAATGACCTTCCCTATGTGTATCATATCCCTTGATCCCTGTTTTGAGCCTAATTAGCCTATTTCTTTGCATGATACCTGTCACCTTCTCATTTAGATCATAATGAACTTGTTTTGGCCCTGGCCCTCCTTGGATACTGTGCACCTTGACTTAGGCAAATAGCCTAAGTTAAGGGTGGCTATCATAGGGGTACGTGATATAGAATGAGTATGAAGAAAGGTAGTATAAAAGAAAAGAATAAAAAGCTGGGTGCAGAAGAATAGAGCAAGAAAAAGAAAAATTATGAAAAAAGAATAAGTAATTGAGAAAAGACTGCACCCATCCTAAATAATTGTGATCAAGAAAAGACAAGAGCGGAAAAGGCTAATGAGTGAAACCCGAAAAAGCTAGTGTAGTGTCAAGGAGGCTTAGTCAATTTAAATATCATTGTGTATCATACCAGCCCCTAGCCTACATTGAAAGCCTAAGAGAGGTCCTATAAAGATCTTAGCTGACCTATCTGAAGATCTGGGTAATGAAAATAAGGACAAGCCTATATTACTTAGCATACACTGATTGGAACTTCATTCTGAGAGTTAGTGTTTTGATTGTCCCCAAGGTTACATAAATAATTCCTGATATGAGATGAGGGGGATTTCTTTTCTCTGAGGGCATACTGGTTACATTGCAAGTTACTAACTTGTTCGGGTGGTGTAATACTGGTCTATACGTGGTTGTTATAACTGAATTGATGTTATATCGTGATTCCTGTGTGTTGCATTAGTGTTCTTCATTGTACTTGAATTGACTGAATTTGGAGATGGTGAAAGTATTTTGAGATGATATGGATGATTAACTGCAAAATATGTTTTGTATTCTTTTAGTTGTGCTGAGTTGCTTGAGGACAAACAATTGTTTTAAGTTTAGGGTATTGATGTGTGAGCTAATCCTAACACATTTGAGGATTTTAACTAAGAATAATTGAGAAGTCATAAGCAACTTATGTCGTTTTTGATTGTTTTATGTTTGATTTTGCAGAAGAAGCTAATATGTTGATAACCAACAAGAATGGAAGCAAGTGAGATAAAATATGAAGTAAATAGAGGCAAAGTGTGGCTGATGACATTTGTGATAAGTCATTAGCCCTGTGATAAGCTATCAGCTTCACCGTCAGTCATAAATAGATAATTGACCTAAGTTCAAAGCTGTGACCACATTTTGTAATAGGTCGTCAAGTAGCTAATAAACGTCAAGAATGTCGTCAGCCTAAGGCAGCACATCAGAACAGAAGCAGAGACTTAACAACATTTTCGATAAGTCGTCAAGGAGTTGATAGGGCATCATCGTTTGTCTTCAGCGTTAGGCAGAAAGTGTCCAAAGAAAATAAGAAGCTAACGACATTTATGATAAGTCGTCAGCCTCTTGATAGGCTATCACAAATGGCGTCACCTAATCCAAAGAATTTCTGAATTTTATTATTTTGTTTCCATAATTAGGGTGAACTATTTAAAGCCTTGTTTAGGGTTTTCTTAAGAGTTCCGAACCTTGAGTTTTGAGATACGATACTTTGATATTTTCTCTCTTTAACTTCTTGTCTTGAAAAAAAGTAATTATTTTGTAGAGACTTTAATCATTATTTATGGATTTTCTGTTGTGATCTAATTTGAGATTCACTAGTTATTATTCATCTTGTGGTAAGTTTATCTTTCTAAGCCTGTATTCAGCTAGTTGCTTCAATAATTACGTCATGAGTAGCAAAATTCCTTTAACCTAAATTATGGGATCTAGAGGTAGGTCTTGATAAGGTGCTGAGTGTTCAAGATTCGAAAGGTGGTAGGACTCCTTGATAATTCTTATGTTTTAATTTTCGTCTGTTGGTTGCAAATGATAGATAACACATGCTTTTATTTGCCTTAGAAAGAAATTAAATATAGTGGGAAGTGAATTATCAACACGGACTTGGAAATACTAAACTTTCGTTTAGTAATCAGCGCTGTAACAATGTTGGTTAACTTGAGGTGAAATCTGGGCATTGAATATGAATTCCCTAAGTCCAAGAGGATTAGGTAAATGCTTAAGTAGGTCGAGAGACATTTAAGCATAACTTTGATAAAGATATATTATTTTCCTACCTACCGTGAGAATCTTGAACCACTAGTAGAATCTATCAAGTACCAAAATCCCTAGTGAACATAATTCTGGTTTTTTATAAACTCTTGATTGCGAACACTGATTAAAGCGATTAAAAATTACTTGTTCAACTAAAAACCCCCATTTCAGGAAACATCAACTATCGTTTGATTCAATCGTAAACAACTTAAGTTCACACCATATTCCCTATGGGATTCGACCTCAAAGTAGTTGGATTTTATATAGACAATGATCGCTTACATTCTCGTTGAGAGGTGTAGTTTGAGCGTTATCAAGGGGTACGACTAAACCTCACAAGTCATACCCTCTGATACGAGTGGTACCCACTATTCATTTCCTAAGCCTCAAACCTTGTTCCCAATATTTTCCAGTATATGTCTCATCATACACAAGTTGTATTAACAGCATACGATTTATACCCTTCACTCGTATCCCAGGAAAGATAGAATCACAGAAGGTTTGAACACTGTCCACCATATGAATCAAACTTAAGTTACCAAGTCTAAGGTTAAGTGAAGGAACCAAACGATCTATATCTAACCAAATGACTCATACCACCATGTCGTATCCATTCCAGTGACCAAATTACATCCCACCAACCAACAGGGGTCAGCATATGACTGAGCTATACCATTAGTACCCCAACATACAACTTGGACGCATAAATGTTATTGGGTCTAGAGACCAGAATTCCAAGAAGTTTTCTAAGGTCCAGAAACCAGGGTGTTTCAGTCCCCCCCACTAGGAACATTCATTCCCGAATGATGGATAAGGTAGGGGTAACCACATGCACGAGTCATTTGCATTATCAAATATATTTCAAATATTTAACAAAGTTTGAAAACAAATAGGCAAGGATATTAATCTTTCCTTTAACAAACTCATAAAATAAAGATGTGTTAAAGACACATACATTCCGCATGAATCCCAAGAGCAGAAAATAGATGCAGATACTGGACTTCATGTCCTCCTTTGCTTCCCACGTAGCTTCTTCCACCTTATAGTTACACCATAGAATGTTAGCTGAAGCCAAATCCTTGGTCCTCAATTGAAGAACCTACTTATCAAATATTTTAACCTAGTCCTCTTTATAAGACAAAGAGTCCAAGACATCCAACGTCCGAACACCTAACCCCTCCTAAAGAACAATCAAAGAAGGATCACTAACACACTTTCTCAACAAGGAGAAATGAAGTACTGAATGAATAGAGTTCAAACTAGAAGGAAACTCTAATTCATAAGCAATATTTCCAACCCTCCACAAAATTACATAAGGACCAATGTATCGGGGACTGCGCTTCCCTTTTTTGCCAAACCGCATTGCTTCCTTCATAGGAGATGCCTTTAGGAATGCCTTATCCCCATCCTCAAACTCCAAGTCTTTATGCCTTACATCGCATAGGAATTTTGTCAGCCTTAAGCCTATCCCGAAACACTTTCACCTTTTCCGTAGCCATATAGACCAAATTCGGACCGAGCATATCTGCCAGCCAATAGAAGATCTACACCTCCTACCATGTAATGCCTCAAAAGGAGACATACAAATACTAGAATGATAGCTATTGTTTTAAGTAAACTCTACCAAAGGAAGATGCTCAACCTAATTGCCACTATAATTAATCACACAACATCGAAGCATATCCTCCAATATCTAAATAGTTCTATCTGCTTGCCCATCCATCTGAGGATGAAAGGCAATACTTAGACTCACCTTAGTACCCAATCCCTTCTAAAAATACCGCTATAAGTGAGACGTAAACTGTGGGCCGTGATCAAAGATAATCGAACAGCTACCCCATGCAGCTTTACAATCTCCTAAAGATACAACCTCATATAATCCTCCGCTAAAAAGGTAGTCCTCACTGGAAAAAAGTAAGAAGACTTTGTCATCCTATCCAAAATGACTGAAATTGAATCATATTGATTTCAATATCGAGGAAAACTGGTAATAAAATCCATATTGATTGCCTCCCATTTCCATTTAGGCAAAAAAATCTCTTGATACAACCCACAAGGCCATATGTGCTCAACTTTAACTTATTGACACACCAAATCAGCCACATCTCTTGAAACGAACTGACCCAGGACCTTGTTGTAATGGACATTCCAAGTCCAACTAAGACCAGGGATAGAACCCTGTTACCCAACCCAACCACCTATATCTAGCCTTAGGTGGGCAGAATTTCAAACATATAATAAGATAGTGTTATTATTCTTATTAAGATTCCGAGATAGGGTCACAATCATGACTGACCCAACCAAGTCCAACAGTACCACACAAACTGCTCAACCATACCAAACAAAACCATAGTCCATAAACCACAAGGAATACCAAAACATAATATGATTAATCCCAAAATATAATTGGACGGAATAGCCAACAATATCGTCCAAGGGTGTAAGCCCCAATACTAATACCGATGCCAATGCAACTACCAATACTGATCCCGCCCATACCAACCCTCAGAAGTACCACAAATCCTCTATCTAAATGAGTAAACAAATCTAGTTGGGATATGCCCTCAACCATGGCCAAAACCAATATCCAAATTAAAGTAAAAGTGACTAAAGGAATCCATAACATGAAATGATGCCTCTTTAAAGGATGAAAGCTCACTACTTTAGTCCAAATATTGATACCGAATCCACATGCTAAAAAGAAGGAGTAGAGTAGTCGGTTCCTGTATAGCGTAGGTATATAGCCGCCAGTAGACAGGGTTAGGGATTGACTTCTAGCATGAATCCTAGGAAAAGGATAAAAAATGCAGTTATAAAACCAAGTAAAACCATCTATGCTGAATACAACCATACATATATAGGTGTTGGCAAAGGGAACCAGGTTTAACATGCATTTAAAACCTTTATACCTAGGCTATGTAACTTGGCTGTCTGATACACCCAAATTACACCTCTCTTACGAGAGATTAAGCAGTCGTTGTCAAATATATAACCCAACTAGGTTAGGGTCGAATCCCACAGGGAATATGGTGCCAATTAAGTTGTATGCAAATTAGTTGACTTTTAATCATCCGTTTCCGTAAAATAAATAAGGGGATTTGATTCTATTCACAAATTAATGGTTTCAGTTTAACAAGATGAAATATATGTAGTAGAATTCAATACTTTCAATACTTTCTAACTATGGGCTTTACGAATTCATACATGCTTCGTGCTTACAGAGAAACATACTTTATTTAATAACATAATCCTAGTGTTTCTCAACTATCAAGGACTAATTCACTTTAGTTCTCTCGAATCAAAAGCATTTACCAAAAATAATACAAAATCTCCAAGTAGTTAATCCTGCTAAGGCATTAACATATGAAATAGGGGTTGGGAATCCTATTTTCTTGTCACTACTCTTTTTTTTGAACATCAACCTTTCTTTCAAACATGTTACATTTTAAGGCATATCCTCAATGTTTGCAACAATGAGAATTCAAGATAAGTGAAGAGAGTATGATGTAAACAAATCAAGGCTTCCATAACCCTAAATAATAAACTTAGCTACTCATGAATAAAACAAAAATCATCATAAGTATATTCATCATATCAAAACTAGAAGATCTTGGTGTGCGAATAGGGAAAATAAGCTAAAAATATTTCTCTCTCTCTCCTCAAGCTAAGCCATCTTTTTCCTCTCCCAAAAATAATACAGAATAATCAATAATGAATAAAAGTTCAGCATTAAGCTTTTTAATAATATTTTCTCTCATAATTGTCTTCTAAGTCCCTGAACTAATTGTAAATGAGAAACTAGTCTTGGACATAGTTTCTAGGCACCACATTTGGTCCATACTGCTACTCTCTCTTGTGTCATATGCCATCCACATTCCATAGTCCCATTATGTCTTCCTCTACCTCATTAATACAGGAAATCACGCTAATCACATTGGTTAGCTCAATTACATAGAAGTAGAGTAAAAACATAAGAAACTAGGCACTTTATTCTCTAAACTTACCAAAAATATGTATAAGTTATGGTGCATAGGCATATAAATACACCCAAGATCACCGTCCTAAACCACCCACGGGCGATATGAGTTTAGCTCCCCCTGCTGAAAGGGCCCTAGTGTATGTACTCGCACGACCAGGAAATATCCTAAGGGATGACTAGTACATCCCCCAATAAATAGTGTGGCACACGCACACAGTCCACTAAGATCTATCCTCATATCAGCAAATACAATTTTCCAGTTTTAGCCCCCTCAGGACCACCACCTTCTACAACCTTGATACACACCCTGCCATTAATGTCTAATTAAAATTATTTCTAACAATGCAACCAATCCATTTACCATTTTATTAATCAAGTCTAATTTTAGTGGTATCGTTATACTACCCCTTTACTTGAAAGCAATATCCATAGCCAAACTATTTAGATTAAGGGAACCTTAGGTATCTTTTCATTTACCATATTAAATCCATTTGGGAGACTTCCATGTTCTACATAAGTATAACCATGTAGCCTTTAACATTTTCAAATTATTTAAACCATGTATAAATCCTTTATCAAGTTTAAAATATGCAAGAGTTCCACTAAAAGAAGTCAATGTAATGAACATATCTTTATAAGCATTTTATCAAACACATTGGGAGCATAATATAACCAAAACCAATTCCAAATACCAATAAACGATTACCATGATATCCAATTGTCCAAAACTACCAATGATGCATATAAAAGCATAAGTAAAACAATAGGAAACCATAACCAAACATTCAATATCAAAAAATCCAAAATAATAGTTGAAAACCATAATCATGAGATAGAAAAACCATTAAATCAATCATATAAACCATGCCTTTAGTTGAAATTACAATAAGGGACAGAGACAAGCCCCAAAGCAATCCGTAATATGAAACGCTAGCCTTCTTTCCCCAAAAGATCTTGAGAGAATTATGGCGTGTTTTTGAATAATTTCTAAGTGTTATGAATAGAATAATAGGGTAAATAACCTCCTAAGTTTTTTAGAAGTCGTGGGTTATAATTAGGGCAAGTAGGAAAATGTGCAAAATACCCCTACTTAAGGAGCACAAAATCCCGTCAAAGGGATACGGGAGACACCTTGAGGAACACCCTATTCCCGACCTAAAACTCTAGTCTCTACACCTATCATCCGCATAAGAATTTTGGTGACTTTGGGAAACTTGAAGCCTATCCCAATTCACTTTCTCCTTCTCCATCACTTCGTAAACAAATTCTAACCAAACATGTTCACCTCCCCAAGCTCAAACCACTCAATAGGAGATCTACACCTCCTACCATATGATGCCTCAAAAGGAGCCATACCAATACTCGAATGATAGCTATTATTGTAAGCAAACTCCACCAAAGGTAGATGCTCAACCCAATTGCCACCATAGATAATCACACAGGCCCAAAGCATATCTTCCAATGTCTGAATAGTTCTCTCCAATTGCCCATCTGACTGCGGATGGAAAGAAGTACTCATACTAACCTTAGTCCCCAACCCTTTCTAGAAAGACCGCCAAAAATAAAATGTTAACTACGTACCATAATCAGAAATAATCAAAACAAGTACCCCATGCAGCTTCAAAATCTCCTAAAGATACAACCTTGCATAATCCTCCTCTGAAAGGTAGTCCTTACTAGCAAGAAGTGTTCAGACTTAGTCATCCTATCCACGATGATCCAAATCAAATCATACTAATTTTGAGACCAAGAAAGACTGGTAAAGAAGTCCATATTGATCACTTCTCACTTTTATTTGGGCAAATAAATTTCTTGATACAACCCTCCTGGCCTCATATGTTAAACCTTAACCTGTTGACACACCATACACTTGGCTACAAAATTAGCCACATCCCACTTTATGTCATTCCACTAGTAGATCTCCTTGAGATCATGATACTTCTTAGTTGAGCCGGAATGAACAATATAAGGCGACTCATGCACCTCAGTCAAAATCTTTTGCCGCAGCCTATCGACATTAGGAACACACAACCTTATTTGGTACGATAAAGTACTATCACCACTGATCTCAAACATCACTACCTTTTCCCCACTAATATCAACCTTGATTTTCATCAAGACAGGATCCAACACTTACTTTTCTTTAATCATCGCATCAAGAGACGATCAAACTACCTCTTGCACCATCACACTACTATCCCTAGAATCCAAGCGATGAAATCCAAGATTAGACAAGCGGCGAATGTCCTTCACCAATTCTCGCTTTACCTCCTCCACATGAGCCAAACTCCCCATGGATAATCCATTAAGAGCATCAACAACTATATTAGACTTACCTGGGTGGTAGTGAAAACTCATATCATAATCCTTGAGAAGATCAAACCATCTCTTCTGCCTGAGATTAAGCTCTTTCTGAGTTAACACGTACTGAAGACTCTTATGATCAGAAAAGATATCCATGCAAACACTATAGAAATAATGCCACCATATTTTTAAAGCAAACACAACCGCCAATAACTCCAAATCATGAGTAGTATAATTCCCCTCATGTACCTTCAACTGCTTGGAAGCATAGGCAATTACCTTCCCATGCTGCATAAAAAACACAACCAAGCTCTACCCGAGATGCATCACAATAAACCACAAACCCATCATTTCCCTCCGACAAAGTCAGGATTGGAGCCGAAGTCCACTTATCCTTCAACTTCTCAAAACTCCCTTAACAGATATTTAATTAAGAAAACTCAACCTTTTTCTGAGTTAACTTAGTCAATGGAGCAGCTATCGAAGAAAAGATTTCCACAAACCACCTATAATACTAGGCTAAACCTACAAAACTTTGAATATCAGATAAAGTTGTGGGCCTAGGCCACCTCTTCACCACAACAACCTTCTGTGGATCCACCATGATCCTTTCACTAGAAATAATATGACCCAATAAAGTAACAATGTTCAACCAAAACTCACACTTAGAGAACTTGTCCTACAAATGTTGTTCCTTTAAGTTTTGCAACACCACACAGAGGCGATTAGCATGACCCACCTCGGTCTTTAAATAAACCAAAATGTCATCAATAAACACAATAATATAGAGATCCAAATACTTCCTGAATACCCTTTTCGTCAAGTCCATAAACGTTGTCGGAGTATTAGTCAACCCAATTGACATCACCAAGAACTCAAAATTCCCATTCTGAATATGAAAAGCCATCATAAGGATATCCACGCCTTAATCTTAAGATACTGCTACCCAAATTGAAGATCTATATTAGAGAAGAACTTTACACCTAGCAACTAGTAAAATAAATCATCTATCCATGGTAGAGGATACTTGTTCTGGACCCTCACCGTGTTTAACTACCTGTAGTCGATGCACAATTGAAGGGAACCATCATTCTAGCACATAAATAGCACCGGTGCACCCCACAGAGAAACGCTAGGACGAATAAATCCCTTATCCAAAAGATTCTTAAGTGGCTCCTTGAGTTCCCTTAACTCAGCCGGAGCTATTTTATATGGAGGAATAGATATTGGATGAGTGTCCAAATGAAAATCAATACAAAACTTTATTTCCCTATCTGGAGAAACACCAGGAAGATAATCCAAAAAGACCTTTGGAAACTCATTAACCACCAATACCAAAGACAAAGGGGGGGCTTTCTAAGTTAGTATCTTTAACCCGGACCAAGTGAGAAAGACCACCCTTGGATTTTTTTCCTTCATAAAATGTGTCAACTGAACACAATTGCTGATATTACATGGCATGTGCAATATACTCTCCACTAGGAGAGTAAGAAGACATAATTAACCCAAAATAAAAATAAAAAATAAAAAAGACAACAATAAAAAAAAATGCGTAGAAGAAATTTAAAAAAAATGATGAGATTAAAGATTTATCCCTTCCATGGCCTCCATCGTCTTCCTCTTCCATAAACATAGAATTTATACCTTCAAATTGATCTTGATGAAGGGATCTATTCCCCTTCAATATCTCCACCATCGTCAGTTGAACAGGTTCAACCAATTGTATTGTCTCAACTTTCACATCTTACACGCTCCTTGTGGGACTGCAGAAATTAAGCTTCCGAATTATATATGTACCATCCTTCACCGGAGCCACTGTCTGCATCAATGGAGGTGTTGCAGCATTATCAGAGCGCTGCCCTTCCCTCTAGCCATTGACCAAACTGAATCCTAGCTAGGTTTGGGGAACTATAGATTTTGGAGTAATTGTGCAACCCTTGGAGATTAACCTCCACGCTCTAAGATAAGAAATAAAGCTCCCTTTAGGATTTAAGGAACTACTTTCCCAATTTATAACCCTACGAGTTTGATAATCTACAGACGCATGACAAGAACACAACTAGTCCATACCCAGAATTACATTAAAATCTACCATATCTAACTCAAATAGATCTTCCAAGGTCTACTTTCTACCAATATATACCATACACCCTATATAGACTCTCTTAGCAATCATTGAGTCACCTATCGGGGTAGAAACAGAAAAAGAATCAAAGATAACTTTTGGATTGAAACCAAAAGACACAGTCACATAAGAAAGAATGGACCTTGGATCAAGCAAAAAATATACGTCACGAGAGAAAAGCTATAACATACCAGTAACGACATCAGGTGATGCCTCAGATTTCTATTGAAATGCCAAAGAATACAACTTGTTCAAGCCAATACTAGAATGAGGAACAATAACAAAAGCAGATGTCACCCCACCAGGTGTAGAAACAGAAGATGAAACAACAATATATATATATATATCTTATTCGCCCCTAGCAATATTATTGACCAGATAATACCTAAGCCGATGGCCTACCTGGCCACACTAGAAGCATTGTCCTTTCCATCCATGTAATATCCCCGATGAGGATGACCACAAAATCGACAAGGACACAATGAAACTGACTGACCTTCGCTCTTCTGAGATTGGGCAACCTATGCCTGTGAATTATCACTCCCTTGATGACGTCTACTCCCAACTAGTAAGGAGCACTAGTAAAAAAGTAGCTAGAACTCCCTTAATTTTTTCTTCCACTTGCCACCATCTCTACCACCCTAAGGTTGAGCACCTCCTTGATAAAAAAAACCTGATCCTCTTTCTCTGCCTATCCCCAAACTTCACCTGCTTCCTCTTCTCATTCTCAACCTGCTGTATATGAACAGTCAATCTTGAGATGTTCATAGCTTTAATCAACAAGGTGGTCCTTCTCTCCCAAATCAAATCTCTATTCAACCTAGAAGAAAACTTGCTCAATCTCGACCTCATATCAACCACTAAGTCAGGATCATACCTTGATAGCTGATGAAACTTCAAAGCATATTCCCTTTACTGATATCCTCCCCTGCCTAAGGTTCATATACTCCTCCATCCTTTCTTCTCTCAACTCTTGAGGAAAGAACTGATCTAAGAAGGTTTAGAAAAGGCTGCCCACAGCCCTTCCTCTTCCATATCAACCTATCTCTATCCTACTCCTCATACCATTGATAAGAAACATCCTTGAACTGATAAGATATAAGGTTAACCCCTTCTACATTAGTAGCCTGCATTACCTAAAAGATTTTTTCCATCTCATCTAAGAAGCCTTATAGAACCTCCTCCAGCTTCAGTACAGTAAATGTTGGAGAACCCATCTTTATAAATTGACCAACCCATATAGCCTCAGTAGACAAATCACCAACCACAGCACGCTCAACCTGATCATTGACCAGTATGGGTAGTAATATAAATAGATTGATGAAATTCAATGTTCATCACGTTGCTCTGAGGGACCTGAGAAGAACTAAATAGAATAGGAGGAACTCCAGTACCATCAGGAATAGGACCATGAGATCGAAGATGTACTCCAGACATAAGATGTACCCCTTAAGTATTATCCCCAGATGGGATGAAAGAATTTTCTTGTGTTCCAGATCAAGGAGTCATGATCTGAAACACAAACAAACAAATATTAGAGAAGATTTCCAGGATGAAAAACTTAAGCTTGAAGATAGAATACCAAGAAACTGAAACATTCTTAAATGTTTTGCGGCCTCTCTCTTATGAGTGTGACGTGCTTCACACCTCGAAAAGAAACTCTACTCGACACAGCTTTTTGGACTTCCCAGTTAACCATGAACCTAGGCTCTAATAGCAACTTGACATGACTTGATCCCAGGCCATGTCGTAATGGGAATCCCAAGTCTAACTGGGAGTGGAAACCGCCCCCTATTACCCAACCCAACCACCTATATCTAGCCTTAGATGGGCTAAATTTTGAACATATAACAAGATAACATTATTCTTCTTATTACGACTCTGATATAAGGTCACAACCGTGACCGAGTCCGACCATAACACACCAACCGCTCAACCATACTAAACTAAACCATTGGCCATAAACCACAGAGAATACAAAAACATAATATAATTAATCCCAAAATATAATAGAACGAAACAACCAACAATATAATCCAAGGGTGTAAGCCCCAACAACAATAATGATGCCAAGGTAAATACCAATACCGATCCCACCCATACCAACCCCAAAAGTACCACAAAGCCTCTATCTAAAAGAGTAAGCAAATACAGTTAGGACATACCCCCAACCATGGCCAAAACCAATATCCAAAATAAAGGAAAAGTGTTAAAAGAAATTCATAACATGAAATAATGCCTCCCAAAAAGATGGAAGCTCACCACTTCAGTCCAAATATTGATACTGAATCCCGCATGCTAAATAGGAGGAGTAGAATAGCCAGTTCCTATATAGCGTGGGTAAATAGTTGCTAGTAGACGGGGTTAACGAGTGACCGCTAGCATGAATCTTAGGATAAAGATAAAATAATGCCAGTTATAAAACCAAGTAAAACCTCCATAATGCATACAAACATACAAATATAAATGCCGAGAAAGGAAATCAGGTTTAGAATACATGTAAAACCTTTATACCTGGGCTTTGTAGCTTGGCCGTCCTAAACCGCTCACGGGAGATATAGGTTTAGCTCCCCCTACTGAAAGGGTCCCAGTACGTGTCGCTGCATGACCAAGAAATTTCATGTGGGATGAATAGTATATCCCTAAATAAATAGTGTAACACATGCACATGGTCTACTAAGACCAATCCTTATATCGATAAATATGAATTTCCAAATTTGGTCCTCTTGGGACCGCCACTTTCCACTACCTTGCTACAAACCCCGTCATTAATCCCCAATTAAAACCGTTTCCAACAATCCAAATAATCCATTTACCATTTTATTAATCAAGGTTAATATTAGTGGTATTTTCATACCACCCCTTTACATGCAAGCAATATCCATAGCCAAACCATTTAGGTTAAAGGGACCTTAGGTACCTTCCAATTACCATATTAAATCAACTTGGGAGGCTTCCATTTTCCCCACAAACATAACCATTTAGACTTCAGCCTTTTCAAACCATTTAAACTACGTATGAATTCTTTATCAAGTTTAAAACTTGCAAGAGTTCCATTAAAAGAAGTCAATGTAACGAACATATCTTTATAAGCATTTTATCAAACACCTTAGGGGCATAATATAACCAAAACCAATTCCAAAGACCAATAAACCAATACCATGCAATCCATTTTTCCAAAACCACTATAGATGCACATAAAAGCATAAGTAAAACCATTTGAAATCATAACCAAACATTCAATATCAAAACCCCCAAATAATAGTTGAAAACCATAGTTATGAGATAGTAAAACCATGAAATCAATCATATAAACCATGCCTTTAGTTAAAATTACAATGAGGGAAGCGAATCATTCCTTATACAGGAGAATTGATAGAAGGAAATCACCAAGACAAGCCCCAAAGCAAGTTGCAAGATGAAACCCTAGCCTTCTTGCCCCAAAAGCTCTTGAGAGAATTATGGAGTGTTTTCGATTACTTTCTAAGTGTAAATGAATAGAATAATAGGGTAAATAACCTCCTAAGTTTTTTAGAAGTCATGGGTCCTAATTAGGGTAAGTAGGGAAATGTTGAGAATACCCTCACTTAAGTTGCACAAAATCCCATCATAGGGATACGACTTACCTATACAAGTCGTACCCTCCTATATAGTTCGTTTCCACCACTCGTATCAAAGCCTTACCTCTTTGGATCAGACACTGTCCTGTATATGACTCATCTACCAAGTCGTGACCACAACATACGATATGTATCCACGACCTGTATCCCTGGCAGAATGAAATAGCAAGAGGATCAAATATTACCCACTATACGAGTCCTTGATACGACTCGTATCTATCCCTACAACTCATACCTCTAAGTAGTAACAATTCTAGTGACCAAAACAATCCCACCAACTAATGGTGGTTAGCATACAACAAGACCATACAACTCATATCCCAGCATACGGTTCATATCTATGAGTCGTATTTGGTTTGGAGAATAGAATTCTAGGAAATTTTCTAAGGGTTAAAGCCCAGGATGTGTTATCACTCTTCATACCGTTCCACCAATACATTTCCTTGAGATCATAATATATCTTCGTGGCCACTGGATGAACAACATAGAGTGACTCACTCGTCTCATCCAAAATCCTTTGTCGCAAACCATCGACATTTGGAGCACACAACCTTTCATGGTACAGTAAAGTACTATCACAATCGATCTCAAATAACATCACCTTTTTCTAACAATGTCACCCTTGATTTTTATCAAGATAGGATCCAACACTTAACTCTCCTTGATCTCCTCACCAAAAGACAATCGAACCACTTCTTGTACCATTACAACTCCATCCTTGGAGTCCAAGAGGTGAACTCCAAGATTAGCCAAGAAATGAATTTCCTTCATTAAATCCCACTTCCCTTTCTCCATATGAGTCAAACTTTCTATGGACAACCTGCTAAGAGCATCAAAAACCATGTTAGCCTTACCTAGGTGATAGTGAAGACTCATATCATAGTCCTTGAGAAGCTCCAACTGTCTCCACTGCCTAAGATTTAGCTCCTTCCTAGTGAACACATACTGTAGACTCCTATGATCATAAAAGATGTCCTCGTGAACACCATACAAATAATGCTGCCATATTCTTAAGGCTAACACAACTGCCAACAACTCCGAATCATGAGTAGGATAGTTTCCCTCATGCACCTTCAACTGCCTGGAAGCACTGACAATTACCTTCCCATGCTATATAAAAACACAACCAAGACCTACCTTAAATGCATTACAATAGACCACTAACCCATCATTGCCTTTTGTCAAATTTAGAATTAGAGCCAAAGTCAACTTGTCTTTAAGCTTCTCAAAACTCCCTTCACAAGCATCCAACTAAGAAAATTTCACTCTCTTCTAAGTCGACTTAGTCAAAAGAGCAAGAATTGATGAAAAGCCTTCCATAAACCGACTATAATACCCAGCCAAGCCCAAGAAGCTCCAAATATTGATTGGAGTCATACGTCTAGGCCACCTCTTAACCACAACAACCTTTTGCAGACCCACTATGATCCCCTTGATAGAAATAATATGACCAAGAAAATTCGCAGCATTCAACCAAAACTCACACTTGGAGAACTTGGCATACAACTGTTGTTCCTTCAAGGTCTATAATGCCATATGGAGGTGATTAGCATAATCCCCCTTACTTTTGGTATAAACCAGAATGTCATCAATAAACTCAATGACGAAGAGATCCAAGAACTACCTAAAATCACCGTTCATCAAATGCATAAATGCCACCGAGATATTAGTCAATCCAAATGACATTACCAAAATCTCAAAGTGCCCATGCTAAGTACAAAAATTCATCTTAGGGATATCCACTTCCCTAATTTTTAGTTGATGACACCCAAACCCAAGATCTATCTTAGAAAAGAACTTGGCACCTTGCAACTGATCAAACAAATCATATATCCTTAGGAGAGGATATTTTTTCTTGATCATCATCTTATTCAACTTTCGGTAGTCAATGCACACCCGAAGGGAACCATCCTTCTTACGTATGAAAAAACACTGGTGCACCCCACGGGGATACACTAGGATGAATAAAATCCCTATCCAAAAGATCCTTAAGTTGCTCCTTGAGTTCCCTCAACTCAGACAGAGCGATTCTATAAGGTGGACTAGATATTGAACGAATATCCAAAACCTAATCAATACCAAACTTTATCTCCTTATCCAGAGAAACACCATAAAGATCTTTCGAGAAGACATCAGGAAACTTATTTAACACCGAGATTGACTATAAAGAAGGACCTTTTGAGTTAGAATCTTTAACCTGAACTAAGTGATAAAGACAACATTTAGATATTAACTTCTGAGCTCTAAGGTAAGAAATAAACCTCCCCCTAAGAGCTAGAGATCCACCCTCCCACTCTATAACTGGTTCACCAAGGAACCTAAAGACAACAACACAGGTTCGACAATCCAAGGATGTGTAATAAGAATGTACCCAATCTATCCCTAGAATAACATCAAAATCTACCATATAAAGTTCAAACAAATCCACCAAAGTCGGCCTACCATCAACAGATACGACACACACCCTATAGACTCTCTTAGCAATAACTAAGTCACCCACTTGGGTAGAAATATAAAAAGGATCCAAAATAACCTCAGGATCAAAACCAATACATAAAACCATAAATGGGGGAACATAAGAAAGAGTGGACCCCGATCAAGCAAACAGTACACTTCACAAGAAAAGCATTGTAACTTACCAGTAACGACATCCAGTGATGCCTTGAATTCTTGTCAACCCTAAAGAATATAACTTATTTCAAGTATTACTTGTAATAGGAGAAGTAATAGAAGTAGACGCCGCACCATCCGGTGCATGAGTAGAAGATCAAGCCACCGGTACCTTATTTGCTCCCATAGCAACCTTATTAACCAGATAATCCAAGAGTCGATAACCTGTCTAGCGACACCTGAAGAATTTATCCCTCTCTTTATCTCAATAACCCCAATGAGAACAACCACATAACCGGTAAAAAGGGCATGAAGAAACTGACTGACCCCACTTTCCTAAGATTAGCTATCCTGTGCCCAAAAATTATCATCACCTTGATGGTGTCTATTACCCGACTACTTCAGGTAAGGAGCACTAGAAGTAGAAAAGGATCCATAACTTGCCTACTTCTTTTTTAGCCATTTTTCGCCTCTCAACTTTCTTGAGATTGAGCACCTCCCTAATTAGAAAACATGCTCTTCTTACCCTAACGATCTCCGAACTCTGCTTGTTTCCTCTTCTCATTCTCTACCTGCTACATATGAATAATCAACCTAAAAATGCCCATATCTTTAATCAACAAAGCAGTCTTGCTTTCTAAGATAAACTTCTGATTCAACCCAGAAGAGAACTTTCTCATTCTTAATCTCATGTCAGCTACCAAATCAGAAGCATACCTTGATAGCTAATAAAACTGCAAGGCATATTCCTTGACAGATATTCTTCCTTTCTTAAGATTCACAAACTTCTCTATTTTTGCTCTCCATAGATCTTAAAGAAAGAAATGATCCAGAAAACCTCCAGAGAAGGAATACTATAAAGACATCATCTCTATCCCTATCCCACTTTTCATACCATTGGTATGTGACATCCTTGAGATGATAAGATGAAAAGTTTACACATTTCATAATAGTAGCCTATATCACCCTGAATATCTTCTCTATCTCATCCAAGAAACTATAAGGATCCTCCCCCACCTTCACAATAGTAAAAGTGGGAGGATTCAGTATTATAAACTGACCAACCCTCATGGCTGGAGTAGATAACCCACCAAACACATCCCGCTTAGCTTGAGTAGCATCTAATAGAGCTATAGTATGAATAGACTGGCAAAATTCTGCATTAGTCACCTCACCCTAAGAAGGTCTAGTAGCAATTTGAGGAACTCTAAAACTATCATGGATAGGACCCTGAGATCAAAGAAAAACTCCAGACATAGGACGTACTTCATAAATATTATCCCCAGATAGGACTATAGAGTTTCCTTGTGTTCCAAATCATTAAAGCATAATCTGAAAAGTGAACAACCAAGGATTAGAGTAGAATTTCAGGACTTAGACTCTAAGCTTGAAAGTAGAATACCAAGAAAGTGAAAAATTCCTAAATTCCTTATAGTCTCTCTCTTATGAGTGTGGCATACTACACACCCCTAAAAGAGACTACTCGATACGGATTTATGGACTCTCAATTGACAATGAACCTAAAGCTCTGATACCAACTTGACACGACCCGACAAAGGTCCTTTTTGTAATGGGCATCCTAAGTCCAACCAGGATTGACAATCGCCCCCTGTTACCTAACCCAACCACCATTAGCATACCTTAAGTCAGTTAAATTCCAAATATAAAACAAGATAGCATAATTGGACAAGGACTAACTTTGGGATAGGTCTATTGCCAGACCAACCCTACTAAGTTATCCCATTACACCCAACTGTACCAACCAAACCAATATGAAACCAAGGGCCATAAACCAGGCCATAACCAAATGAGATCCAAAATATAATATGATTAATCCCAAAATGAAAAAGAATGGAACAACCAACAATATCATCAACTGATATCAACCCCAATACTAATACCAATAATAAGGCTAACACTAATACCGATACCGCCATTTGTAACCTATAGCAGTACCACAAAGCCTCTAACTAAAAGAGTAAGAATATCCGATTGGGACATGACCCCAACCATTGATAAAACCATTACCCAAAAATAAATCAAGATGTCTAAAAATATCAATAATATAAAATGGAGACTTCCAAAAAGATTGAAGCTCACAACTTCAATCCAACAACTATCCCCAAGTTAATCTCTATGTAGAAGGAGTAGAATGGCCTATTCTTGGTTAGCCTGGCTATACAACCGCTCGAAGATAGGTCAGTGGGTGAATGCTATCATGAACTAAAGATAAGGATAAAATAATGTTATTTATAAAACCAAGTAAAAACCACCCATATGCACACAAACCATACGTGTATATCTATATATATCCATGCAGGGAAAGGAAATTAGTTTAGCATGCCATTAAAACCTTTACCTGGGCTGTGTAGCTTTGTTGTTATAAACCACTCATAGGATATATGGGTTCAGATCCTCTGCTAAAAGGGCCCCAAGGCGTGTAGCTGCATAACTAGGGAAGAAAACCCGAGGATGACTAGTACATCCCCTAGATATAAAATACGACATCATGCACACGATCACAAAGACTAAACCTCATATTGATAAATATAATTTCTAGTTTTTTTTCCTTGAGAACTCAACCTTCCATAAGTTTTCTAGACACCTCATCATTATTGCCCAATTATAATCATTACCAAGTAACCAACCAATCCATCCACCATTTATTAACCAAAGTAATTAGTAGTGGTATTGTCATACCGACTATACTTGCAAGTTTTGTCCATAATCATATATAAGTTTAAGGGATTCCATGTACGCTTTATGATTTCCAATTAACCAAAACAATAGCAACCAAGTCTTTTCCAACCCATTTAAAACCATTTAGACCATTCATATCATTTAAGTTTTCATTACCAAGATTAAACCATGCATAAATTCCATTCAAAAAACAAATTATAGCGAAAATATTACTAAAGATATTTTATCATCATTGGGGGCATAGTATTTCCAAAACCATAGTCCATTACTAAAGAACCATTCCCATGCAGCTAATTATCTAAAACCACCATTAACTCATTTAAAATATGGAAAAACCATAACCAAGCATTTATAACCAAAACACCCAAATCATATTTGAAAACCCCAAAGCGTATAAATATTTAAATCATAAAAATAATATAGAAAACCATGCCTTCAATGGAATTAATAATGAGGGAAGATAACATGCCTTAATTGACAAAGTAGATGGAGAGAAACCACCAACAAGATCCCTAATTTAATCCTCTAGTTAAAACCCTAGCTTTCTTGCCCAATTTTTTTTTTGAGAATTATACAGTGTTTAAAAAGATTTTCTAAGTGTTTATGCATAGAATAATAGGATAATTGCCTCCCAAATGAGTTATAAGTCATGGGGCATTATTAGGATACGTGGAAAAATATACAAAATACCCCTACTTATGTTTCACAAAACCCTATCACAGGGGTATGATAAACCCTCACGAGTTATACCCTTCGATATGAGTGGTACCTACCACTCGTATCCTAAGCCTTAATCCTTGGACTCAACATTGTCCAGTGTATGACTAATCCTAATCAAGATATATTGACAACATATGATGTATACCCTTCACCCATATCCCTATCAAGATAGAATCACAGAAGGTTTGAACATTATCCATTATACCAGTCCCTGGTATGACTTATACCCTGGCTTATGGATCCTAGTGAGACACTCGTACTTAGATCTAACTAAATTTACAAAGTCTAAGGTTAAGTGAGGGAACCTAACAATCCGTATCCAACTATACGACTCATACCACCAAGTTGTACCCATTCCAGTGACCAAAATCCATCCTAGCAATCTAAACTTATCAGTATACGACTGGACCATACCATTCATACCCCAACATACAGATCATTCCCATGAGTCTTATTAGGATAAGAGACCAAAATTGTAGAAAGTTTTCTATGGTCTAAAAACTAGGGTGTTTCATTGAGGTATAGATTGATGGTACCGTATCGAGTAGTGAGATTGTTTACTTAAGTTATAATTGAGATTGAAAATAATAATGCCAAGAGGTTTAAAATAAATGTCCAAAGGGTGAAACAATATCGCATTAATATTATAGAGGTAAAGGTGATATGTTATGTAAATCTTAATGAAGTATGAGTAATCAAGATACATATAATGACCTATGATATGATTCTCAATAAAGTAGGAGTAATCAAGATACCTAGAGCGACCCAAAATATCATTACATTAAAAAATATCCTGTAACATTTTAACGATGAATAAAATGCTCTTATTGGACTTGATGGAATTTAATTTATGGGGGAAAAGCAGGGTCCCAAAAAATTGGGTTAAAAATTCAAAAAAAAATAGGCTAACCTACTGCTTACTGTTGTGGTGGTAAAGTAACTGCTCCAGTGATAATATGACAGTAGCCAGCTTGTATTTCTTTTAAAACTCTATGTTATTTTAATAATCCTAGGTTGTCTCTTTCCCTTAAAAACACCCTAAATAAATCCCACCTCTATTGTCATGAGATTTCAAAAGACAATTTCTATAATGGAAATTTTAAGGCACTATTGGTGGGAACCCAATATGGGGAAATACTTAGAACGTACAAGAGTACTCTCTCTTGTAAATGGTAGTATGATTATCTATGAGGTATATTATGGTTAAGTTGTAGAAGGCTGGGCTAGATTCATGTAATGTTAATAGTAATAGTAGGAGATTTCATGCCTTAAGCCTTCAGGCATAGTGTTTGGATGGATGAAACAATATTATCTAGATAGGCTATAATACCATAAAAGGTTATTTAGTGTGAGGTATAAGGGATAAATAGTCCTAAGATAAAGAGAAGGATTACTATCCCATGCTTGGTTATAGGTTTTATTTAGTACTGAGATTATTTATCCCGCCATTTACACCACAGTGATGGGATAAGTTATCCCATATAATTGGTGGTATACCTAATCGTGGGATAACTAATTCGGGTATTAATTATCTCAGAATAACTATTTCCTAATAAAACAACCCGTAATAATCATAATTGTACTCAGCTAATGTGATAGTTGTAGTATGAACTTGGTCGGACCTTATGATAATTATAGTATATGAGTGAATATGATTTTATAGGTATGGTACAGGGTAAGTATGATCTGAAAACTAATAATTATGTTTGTAATGCCATTGAGTTGAGTATCATTAAAAGGTTGATTTAGCTGTTGAGATAGCTCATGAGGTAGGCTAATAGAAATATTTATAGGAGGGTAAGCACACTAAAATGTACTGAACAAACTCTAAGTGTAGGGTAGAAGGGTAGTAAGAAGCATAAAAGGGAGAGAGAGCTTAAAGTGTAAATAGGCATCAGAATTAGGGTTGGTGGTGTTACCTAACCAAACATTTGTAACTAGTAGAGGCTATATAGATATAGATACAAATATACATACATACATATATATATATATATATATATATATATATATAAAATACAAATAATCTCTAAGATGATAACTAGAGATAGAATTGGCGAGAGTGATCTAATATTATGGGAATGCGTACCTGTAAAGACGCGAGGCTTGTTGCCTTAGTAATTGTATTTGAATTAAGTAATTGTGATTGCTTTTGAGCAATACTTGTGATTTTTTATTTCATTTGCATAGTCATACATATTGATAATCATGATATGATGATAATGTTGAATATGTTTAAATCATTATGGTATTGATGATGTTAAGATGATGATAATGATATATGTTGTTGAGCTCATGAAATTCATGAGGTTATTGTTATTGATGTTGCTATCTATAATTTTGAGTATGATTTTATATCATGATGTTGGTGATATTTATGTGATGTTGATAGTGATGAGTTAAGATAGGGGAGAGAGGTGGTGCATATTGCATATATACATTCATCATATGTATTAGATGTACATTCATATTTATATGTTTTGACTATCTGGATGATAAGAATCTAGAAATGGAGAGAATTGTTTTACCTAGTTTACCTATGAATAAGGAAACAATACTAAGTACAGATAAGTAAATATACATATGTAGACGCCACCATCGGTGGTCACAAAGTAATTATACAGTAAAATTTGTATGACTATTAGTATTAAGTTAGAACATAAGGCTACATGAATTTGGAATTAACAAAGTGATATAAAATGATTTACACGACAAAAATATATAAAAATTTTAAATGGCATGTAGGTCTCAGAGATACTAAGGCTGATAGACTGATAAGAGTATAATTGAGAGTTAATAACTAGAACTTTTCTTGTAGTTATGATTGCTTCCAATTTTCTATTATTATTATGTGTTTCAAACCCTAGCTGGTTGATGGAGCTTACCAGTATGTGTGGTTGTACTGTGCTACACTTACTATATCTTTTTCCAATGATATAGCCATGTTGCAAGTAAGTTGGAGTTTCTATAACAGCTCGTGTGCTCTTGATCATGCATAGATATTGTGTCTTAGATTTCCCTACTCTATGTCTCGTTCTCTTGTACCTGTTTAGATTATGTTCTTGGGATTCACTTGTAGTCAGTTTTGCATTGTATTCACTTATCAAATGTATTAAACCTAAATTATTTTATGGGTTAACCAAATTTAATTATTAAAATAATAATTGTCTTAACTTTTGCATTAAATAAATTGTTGGGTGGTAAGGATTCTCCTATCTAGGGTAGAGTTAGGTAGGTACTAGAACAATTAGTGATTTGTGTCACAATAATACTTAGTTCATGCCATGATGTTAAATCAAAAACTATATGGGACGCAACCAATGGGTTAGTTTGGTGAAGTCTGAGTAGCCAAATTAGTCACGTCGTGTCGCGATGGTAAATCAAGCACTTTTTGGGAGGAAACCCAAGGATTTTTTTTCTCATTTAATTTTTAGTTTGTAGTGTAGGATTCATAGGTTTTGAAGTGTGAAGGTGGTATGGATTAAAAATAAAACATAGAGAAGTGTTTGGTGCATAGAAACCATAGGTCTCCCAATGGGTCATACCCATTGGCAACGACTCATGGGTTGAGTAATAGCCATTGATAATGATAAAAGAAAATTACTATATTGTGTAATCTTCACCCCACGACTCTCAAAATGTGTCAGTGATTCATAGACTAGATTTGTCGGGATTGGAGACAAAAAAACAAATTATGTTCTCAAGACCAGTCACAACAGGTGCTTGAAATGACTTATTGTCACGACCCGACCCCGACCTAATCGTGATAGGTATCTCAAGTTCACTGAGGACCGGAGACCACCCTCATAGGATTTCCAAGACAAACATAATCCAAATAATATCAAGTGGAAGATAAAAATAAAATAGTTAATATAGCTCAAGAATAATCTCTAAGAGTCAACAACACCATCCAACCGACACAGATGCCCGAAAAAGCCTCTAAACCAATCCGAATATCAAACTAGGTCGGGAAATTCCCCTGACCAAGTCCAAAAAGGAATACAAAATAAACAAGGAAATTGGTAGTATTTTGATAATTATGAGGAAAGTAATAAGAATATCTGATCTTTCGAAATATGGAGGCTCACCACTTCAATGCAGACTAACCGATAAACAAAAATCCACCTAACGTTGCATAGGGGTAAAAGAGATGTCGTAAACCCTATATCATGATACAATGTAGCATCCTAGGATGTTTATCTAGGTGAGCGCTAGCATGTAACTCAAGATAAGGATAAAATAATGTCATTTCAAAATCAAGTGCAAACTCAATGTACATGTTCATATGCATGCATATATACATACATACATATATATATATACACACACACATATATATATACATGAAGTGTTGGGATCGGAAATAAGGTTTAGCATTAGATTTAAAATCATTAACCTAGACTATGTAGCTCTAACCGTCCTAAGTCCATCCACGAGCTATACAGGTTCAACTCCTGCTGCCTAAAGGGTCCCAGTGCATGTTAGTAGCATGAACCAAGAAAAATCCAAGGATGAGCCAGGGAATTCCCGACTCCAGCCATTCCAATTAATATATATATATATATATGTGTGTGTGTGTGTGTGTGAACTATGCAGACAGTCATAAAGACCCCCATGTCGGCAAATATGGTTCCCAGTATCAGTCCCTTCGGGACCTCTACCTTCCTAGGTGAGCTACACAACCCCCCTTTAATCCCAATTAAAACATTTGCTCATAACCTATTCATTTAATCAAGGAGTTGTTCATTTAGGCAATTATCTTTTGGTATCGTCATACCAATTGAATTTGCAAGTCAATTTCCCCTATATCATTCCACTAGTACATTACCTTGGGGGAAATCCACGACCCCCTAAGTTCCAATTTAAAACTAATTCATAGCCATCAATGCCTTTCAAAATCCTTTATATACCATTAAGCTTTTATGCAATGCAATAGTTTCAAAAATAGGCTAAATCATGCATATTTCCATGTTCAAAGTAAAATTTATGAGTAGGTTGAGGTTAATGCCAATTCCAAGCTAAGTTTCATAAAATTGGTAGAATGCCATGACCCCCTTTCCCTTTCACCAAACCCATACACATATTAGTTCAACAAACATGATATAATGCATGAACTGATAATTCCAAAACTATAGGAAAACCAAGTAACAATCATTCAAATCCCTCAACCCATCATTCGAAACCCATAATTAAATTTTACCATTATGAAACACATGATTTTATACATAACCAAGTTAAGGAAGAGATGCATGCCTGAAAATATAAAGAATTTGGAGAAGAAACCACATTTTGAGCCTTACATGAACAATCCCTAAAAACCCTAGCCTTGCTCTTAATTTGGGAATTTAAGAGAGAAGAGTAGTTTATGATTGTGTTAATTGGGTGAAAACAGGGCTAAGGGGAGGTTTTAAGTTGTGGGAATATTGTAAAGGAAGAAAAAAGAACCAATTAACCCTTAATTAAAAATGTATGAGAAAATAACTCCCAGTTGTTATGGGTCTCGTTGCAACTCGTGGTCACTAGCCACGAGTCGTCACCATAACTCGTATTCTAGGCGGTAAGTCAGGGTCACCTCACTGGTTTTATCATGAGTCCCACCCTATAAATCGTGACCATACCTTAAGACTCGTGAGATTTTAGTCGTACTAAGGAAAAAAAATAAGGGATACTCTCACTACTTAGACCACATTTGGAACTATACATCTCGTAAGGAGACTTCACGACCAAATAGTAAGAACAATCATTGATGAAAATTTAGAGTTCAAAACCTGGGTTCATTACCCCTCCCCCAGGATCATTTGTCCATGAATGAGGAGTTAGGCCCCCTTTTACATGAATAAAAGACATGATGCAACCAAAATACATAAACAAACAGCCGAAAAGCTATAAAAGAAAAACGGTAACCCATACCTCAAACACTTCCATCCAACACGGGGAACAAGAATAAATATTTGGACATCATGTCCTCTTCATGTTCCTATGTAGTGCCTTCCACCTTTTGATTCCTCCAAAGAACTTTTACCGAAGCAACATCCTTAGTCCTTAACCGATGTAGTTTCCTATCAAAAATCTCAACCAGGACTTCCTGATAGAACAAGGAATCTCAAATACCAGCACCTTATAAAGGGACAATCAAAGAAGGATCACCTACGCACTTTTTGAACATTGGCACACGAAAAAACTTATGAATAAATCCCAAGATCGCATGCAACTACAATTAATAAGAAACATTCCTCAGTCTCCTCAAAATAAAATACAAACCAACATAATAGGGGTTGAGCTTTCCCTACTTCCCAAACATCATCACCTCCTTCATAGGAGAAACTTTCAAGAACACCCAATCACCTACATCAAACTCCAACTCCTTTTGTCTCACATCCTCATAGGACTTTTGGCGACTTTGTATAGTCTAGAGCCTATCCCTAACAATCTAAACCTTCTCCATGGCTTGGTAAACCAAGTCAAGGCCAAACAACCTAGTCTCACCAACCTCAAATCACCCAATGGGAGACCTACACCTCATACCATAAAAAGCCTCATAAGGGGCCATTTAGATGCTAGAGTGATAACTAATATTATATGCAAACTCAATGAACGGTAGGCGATCAACCTAACTTCCATTAAAGAATATCACACAAGCCCTTAGCATATCCTCCAAGGTCTGAATAGTTCGTTCCGCTTGTCCATCCATTGGATGGTGGAAAGTGGTGCTAAGCTTCACCTTAGTCCCAAAACCTTTCTAAAATGAATGCCAAAAGTAAGAGGAAAATTGTGTACCTTGATCCAAAATGATTGACACAGGAGCTCCATGCAATCTGACAATCTTCTCACTAAACAACTTGGCATAATCCTCTCAAGAGTAAGTGGTCCTCACAGGAAAGAAGTGAGCAGACTTTGTCATTCTATACACAATAACCCAAATCGAATCATACTGATTCTAAGATCGTGGACGACTTGTAAAAAATCCATATTGATCATCTCCCACTTTCACATAGGTAACTTAATCTCTTGAGACATGTCACCAGGCCTCAATTGCTTAACCTTCACTTGTTGACACACCATATACTCAGCCACAAACTTAGCCACATCCTTCTTTATGTTGTTCCACTAATAAATCTCTTTTGAATCATGATACATTTTTGTTGAACTCGGATGAACTGTATACCTGAAATCATAAGCCTCTATCAAAATCCTTTCCCATAGTCGATCAGCATCAGGAACGCATAACCTACCTTGGTACCTCAGTATGCCATCACCACCAATCTCAAAGGCTAAAACTTTTTATGCCCAACATTATCCTTAATCTGCAAAAGAATAGGATCCAAAGCTTCTTTCTCCTTCACATCAGCGCACCAAGAGATGATTTAACTACTTATTGCACAAGCACCCCTCCATCATTAGTGTCCAAAAGATGAACTTTTAAATTAGTCAGTTGATGAATGTCCTTCACCAGTCCTTGTTTCTTCTCATCCACGTGAGATAAGCGCCCCATGGATAGCCTTCTAAGAGCATTAGTAACTATATTAGATTCACCTGGACATGAGTCAGATAATTTATTTCATGACCCTTAAGTTTTCTGGAAGCATAGGCCACCACCTTACCTTGTTGCATCAACACACAACCCAATACCATACAGAACATATCATAATTCACAACAAATCCATTAATACCCTCAGTCAGGGTCAAAACTAGTGCAGAGGTCAACTTATCCTTCAACTTCTCTAAGCTACCCTCACAAGCATCAAACCATAAGAACTTCACCTTTTTCTGAGTCAGTCTAGCCAATGGGGCAGTAATAGAAGAAAATCTCTCCACAAACCTCATTTAATACCAAGCCAACCCCAAGAAGCTATGAATGTCAGTTGGAGTCATAGGTCTTGGACACCTCCTAACCACCTCAACTTTCTGTGGATCCACCTTGATCCCCTTACTAGAAATAACATGCCCAAGAAAAGCCATAACATTCGGCCAAAACTAACACTTAGAAAATTTTGCGTACATTTTCTTATCCTTAAGAGTGTGCAACAGAATTAGGAGGTAATTAGAATAATGCTCCACTCTAAGAGTACACAAGATATCATTAATGAAGACACTGAAAAACAAATCCAAAAACAACCTAAAAACCTGATTCATCAAACCTATGAAAGAAGCCAGAGCATTAGTCAATCCAAATGACATAACCAAATACTCATAGTGACCATATCGGGTTCATAAAGCAGTCTTAGGAATATTATTCTCCCTAATCTTCAACTGATGGTAGCTCAACAGAAGATCAATCTTAGAGAAGTATCTAGCACCCTAAAGCTGGTAAAAGAGATCAACTATCCTAAAAAAAGGATACTTATTCTTCACTGTCACCTTCATTAATTTGCAATAATCTTTACACATCCAAAGAGACCCATATTTCTTTCATACGAAAAGCATAGGGGCACTCCACGGAGAAACACTAGGATGGATAAAACACTTATCAAGAAGATCCTTTAACGATTCATTTAGCTCTTTTAACTCAGTTAAAACCTCCTAATAAGGAGGAATAGAGATAGGATAGGTATTCAGTAGAATATTAATCCCGAAGTTTATTTCCTTATCAAAAGGAATACTCAGAAGATCATTGCAAAATACTTCAAGGAACTCATTAACCATAGGGACAGATTATAAAGAGGGACCCACAGAATTAGAATCCTAAACTAGAAAAAGATGATATGGACACCCCTAGAAATAAACTTCCACGCTCTAAGATAAGAAATAAATCTCTCTTTAGGCATTAAGTAACTCCCCTCTTATTTTATTACTGGTTCATTAAGAAATTAAAAATTGACCCTTCGATCCTACAATCCAGAGAAGCATAGCACAAATAATTCTAGTCCATCCCGAAGATCACATCAAAATCAACCATATCCAACTCTATCAAATCTACCAGGGTATCCCTATGAAAAGTGGACACCACACAACCCCTACAAACCCTTCTAACTATAATAGAATAACACATCAAGGTAGAAACAAAAAAAGGATCAGAAATAGTTTTAGGACCAAAACCAAAAGGCACAACCACATAAGGGGTCACATAAGAAAGGGTAGACCCTATATAAAGTAAATAATACACATCATGAGAGAAGAGTTTTAACATACCAGTGACAACATCAGGATATGCCTCAGATTCCTAATAGGTGAAAAGAGAATAAAGATGATTCTTCCCAGTGCTGATACTAGAAGTAGAACCCTTTAGTATAGAAGCTGATGAAGTGGTAGCCGAAACTTTATTAGCCCCAGTGGCTACTTTAGTTAAAGGATAGTTCCTTTGAATATGACCAAGATGACCGTATTTAAAAAATAAGTTCCTTCCCTCATCACAATAACCATGGTGAAGTTGACTAAAAATTCAACAAGGAGGATAGAATGGGGCTGACTAAGCTCCATTAGCTTAAGACTAGGCACCCTGTGCCTTAGGACCCTGATTAGTCTTAAAACGATGATCGTCAAATGGCTTAGGGTAGGGAGAACTAGCCAATACATATGAACCAAAAGTTCCCTGAGTCTTCTTCTCAGTGCACTGTTTACTATCTGTTCTACTAGCTTGTTGACCTCCACCCTGCTTTGAATTCCTGAACTTCTTACTCTGCCTCTCCTCACTCTCTAACTATCTTTTTATTTTATCCTCCACCTACTGCATATAAACTACAAGTCTTGAAATATCTATGGCATTGTTCAACATTGCAACCTTACAATCCAAAATCAAGTCACGAGATAAACCCAAAGCAAACTTCCTCATCCTAGACCTCATGCTAGACACCAAGTATGGAGCATAACGACACAACTGATGTAACTTCAAGGCATATTTTTTCACACTCAACCTACTTTGCCTCAACGTTACAAACTCTTTGGCATTAGGCTCCCTCAACTCATGATGAAAGAAATAATCAAGGAAAGCACCGAAAAAGTCTTCCCACACAGCTTGCTCAGAATCATCACCCCTTGACTACTCCCACACCTCATACCACTAATATGACACATCATTCAACTGATTTGCAATAAACTCCACACCCTTCACATTAGTAGCATACATTACTCAAAAAATTTTCTCCATTTCATCAATAAATCCTTATGGATCCTTCTTAACATTAAAGCCAGTGAAGGCTGAGGGATTTAACCTTATAAAGGCCTAAATCAAGTAGCCTCAAAAGAAATAACAAAAGCACCAATTGGACCAGACTAAAAATACTGAGATGTCACTAATTAAGTCAGTAGATAAATAGAATGACCAAACTCTGCATTAGAGATATCTTCTTGAGATGACTGATGATGAGTGCCCTAATCGAATAAAGACTAGTAGGGATCGATGGAAACCTAGGTAGAGCAGAACAATTAAGAGTAGGGACCTTAGACTAGGTTTGTACTTCATAAACAAGGTAAATTCCCTCCACATTTCCCTCAGGTAGGGTAGAGGTTACGACAAAGTTTCAACTAATATCAGATCTTTGAGAAGGCATGATCTAAAATTAGGAAAACTACAAGTAAGAGAAATTCCATGACCCTAGACTCTATAGCCCGA